>CM024762.1:94827938-94917550 GCA_014218235.1 Colocasia esculenta | reverse complement strand
ATTTCCTAACTCCACCTTTCCTCTCTTGCTTTCCGATCTCTAATTGGGTTAGGATAGTATCTAAATTCATGCTAGACTATATGGGGTAGGTTTAGGAATCCAATTCCAACTCTAATTGCCACTTTTATTGCTTTAATAACCCCTTTCCAATTATGATATAATTAAACTCCGAATTTAGGATATTTCTTATTATTCTCCCTTTGTAAATTCATATTTTGACCCAATAAATTCTAGAGGGTCCTTTAAGCAAGCCCTTTACTCTTTTCCTTTTAATGGGTTTTATTTAATGCTCTTTTCATTTAAATATCCATTTAGCTAGGTTTTAATTCTTTATTTAAATTTTTATTTTTCTAAAAATTCAGGTGTGCTACAGTGCGACGGCCTGAAGGGTGCGACAGCAAGGCCACGTGCATGGATATGCATGGGCTGTCGCGACGGAAAAGGGGGCGCGATAAGGCTAAAGCGACGCCACGATATACCACGTTAAGAAATTGAATTATTCTTGAATTATCGGCCAATCAAATAAGAGAATAATGTGCATTTAAGCTCAATGACTCTCCTAAATAAATAATGGATGGGATTTTATGGAAAATGGGCTCTTAATGGGCTAAACACAAGGCTAATGGTGGGCTCAATGTGAGTGACCAACTTGAGGCTCACATAGATAACAAAAAATGTGGTACGACTTGTAATACAGAATCGGTGTCTACAAATTTTCCCCTCCTTGGCTTCCACTTTGCAGGGGAGCAGAGCGGAAATGTAGCGGAGGTGTCACGAAGTGACGGCGAAGCGGAGATGATGCGGAATGAACTAAAAAGTGGGAGTCAAGGTAAAGAGACACCCGATCTAATCAACAGCAATGGAAATCTTCGTGAAAGCCCCAAGCTAGCTGCTTGCGCAGAATGCAAGGAAGACACAAGTAGGACGAAGAGGATAAGAGAAAAGGACGATCAACCCCTCGATTGAGAGGTACCCTAGCCGATTGGCCTGCAGGTTTCATTTTGGAGGGACATATGTGTGCCCGGCAAGTAACTCATGACTCTATTCTGGGAGTCGAGATAGGGAAATTCTTGGCAACCTAACAGGAAGAACTCACTCGGAGGCAGACCTTCCGATTCAGAGTGGAATAGGATTCTTGTTTTGAACATAAAGAACAGTTGGGCACTCAACAAGGGCTCACCACTAGCCAGGGATGAGACGTGAAAGCTCAAAGTCCTACATGATGCATGTTGGGCTAAAGAAAAGAAATCATAAAAATGAATGCAACGAAAAGGAGAAAATAGAAAATATATCAAGGATAATATTGCTGAGCCAAACAAGAGCGGATCAGGAATCTTCCTACAACCGCTATGCAAGATAGAGTCCATCGTCCCAGTCTTATCTATCTCAACAGCCTATCCAACAATTAACAATGTGCACATAGATTATCACCATTTTTGGTAAAGGGGAACTCAAATCCCATAACAGATTGAGAACCAGCCAGTTCTCGAAATGATATAATAAATAGAATATCATATAGTAATGCAAGGGGATACGGTTGGAAATACTTACCTGACTTACCTATGACGACCACCTTTTTTTTTTTAGTTTTCTGGTTTTCTGATTTTTTTTATATTTTTTTTATTTTAAAACTAAGCAAGCACAATAATGAGACAATATATACATACATACAATCAAATAAGCAACAAACTATACACAAACCCCAAAATAACACACAAGGTAGAGAGGCGACGCCCCTGGGGACTGTGACATAATCGCGACGTCCCGCCATGTCGCTACTTGAACGCGGCGTATCACAACGCTGCGACACCGACAGAAGCGATAAACTCAAAATATTTATGCTTATCCTCAACCTAAGGACATCTAGACTCACACTAGGACTCCTAAACTCACCCTACTATGACTCTATCTCCTAAGTATGGGATTAGCTTGGATTAGCCTCCCTAGAACTCTATAAATAGGACTGCTTAGGGGAGTTAATCCTGCAACTCTCTCTCTTACCCAGATTTTCTTTGTTTTCTCTCTCCTACAACCATGAAGAGGTCTTTTTCTACGTTCCAGGATGACATCTCACCCTATGCCGGACCAAGGGTGGCCCGAGGGTCCCATGTCGCGCTCCAGCGCCTCTCCTCCGTGCCTGGGCACATATGCACATGCCCAAGTCTCCAAGTAAGCAGCTCCTTTCTCTCTAGTTCTTCTTCCTCTCTCTTCAATTTCTTCTTCTCTGTTTTTTTTTTGTCTGCCGCTATCAACCTTCCCTCTCTTTTTGTCCATGTCAGATTCTCCGGGCCATAGGAGATTTTCAAAAGTGCCTTGGATAGCTCCCATGGTCGACTTACTACCGCCTGCATCCACCCATCATTTGCGGGCATTGGGGCCTGTCCAGCGTGCTTGTCCTCGCCAAACAATATCACAAGATTGTGCACGTGTGGGACAGCATTACAGCCCTGTCGGAGCTGTGGCACCCTCAACGCACACTTTCATCTTCCGGGATTTGAGGCGACTATTTTATTAGAAGAGCTCGAGCTGATGCTGGGTCTCCCATGGTACCAGAGGGGGGAGGAGCATGCCCTTTCTTACACCATGGC
Organism: Colocasia esculenta; assembly: GCA_014218235.1. NCBI lineage: Eukaryota > Viridiplantae > Streptophyta > Magnoliopsida > Alismatales > Araceae > Colocasia > Colocasia esculenta. The sequence continues at coordinate 94,914,962 of CM024762.1, read as the reverse complement.
CCCAATCAATGCATGGAGCATACTTGCGAAGATTACTACTAGGAAGACCGATCTTCATAGCATGACTAGCCGAGTGCATGTACATCTCCTTCCAATCGCCCAGTGGATCATCTCCCAGTGCAAGCGCAAGATTGGGAATCACGCTGCCATTGCCAAGGCCGCCGCCATCTGCATCTGCGGCATCATCTTGTTTGCCAACCTGAGCATTATTGACTCCCTCTCGGAAGGTATGAGCATTGGTCAAGCTGTTCTCAGCTATCTATACGCTGGTCCTTCCTCTGCAGCTACTGGAGGCCCCTTCTACGGCTCCATTATCGCCCTCGAGCTCTGGATGGGCATGCACATTCAATTCAGGGCGATGGACACTCTCTCCACCGAGTGCAAGACCATGCTACATCATCCTTTGGCTTTTGTGGGTGGACCACATCACATGACACCACAGGCGTGGTGCAAGACAGCACAAGTAAAAGGATTGCAAGGCTAGCGTGACTATTTCAAGAACATGACCGTGGCGGAGTTTGAAATGTGCCCTCGCTTCCTCCACAACCGGATGATCCACCTCCCGCAACGCCCCGGGTTAGCACTTCGGCTTTTGGGCAATGAAGCATTGGTCCATTACAACCCAGATCGCTGCTACTTGCAGTGCGGGGCCGCACGCATGGTGGTTTCCTTACTCTCACACTACCCGGCCATTCAGATACAGAAGATGGACAATGAGCAGGATGAGCGAGATGTGCGGAGCGCCATCGTACACTGGAGGGATGTGCCATGAGTCTTCTATAGGCAGAGGTGGTGGAAGACGAAGATGTGATTCGGGAGTACCTCGAATCACTGAAGGAGATCCGCCCAGCAGCACCGACAGCTTGAGAGCGATTTGATTGATGTAGGCATTGATATCAGGTGGTAGTTAGGGCAGAATAGTGCTTTTGATTTGAATGTAAGAGTGATTAGACAATGTACTGAAGGATTGAATGAATAAAAATCAAATTTTATCCTATTTGTGTAAGGTTCTATTGATAATGTGAGTTGAAAGTTGGTCGCCTTAAGGTCGCGACGTGGCAGTGGGTCGCGACATTTTCGCGGCCAGCCTAGACGATGCGACAATAACGCGACACCTCGCTGGGTCGCGTCCACAACCAAGTATTCAAAACCCCACGAGCCCTCTTCTTCCTCCTTTACGCTTTCAAACCCCTCAAAGCTCTGGCAATTTCTCCCTTTTCGCTTTGCTTCTCACCTCAAACTCCCCCAAACTCTCTCTCTCTCTTTCTCCTCACTCCTTCTTTCTCAGCTATGAAGGGCGGGAATGGCGGTGATGGTGGTGGCGGCGGCTCGCCGAGCGATGGACGGAGGAAGCAGCCTGTGAGGAGGGGACTCTTCCCGGAGGCACGAAGAAGCCGCCCAGTGGAGGAGACTGTGGCGGACGTGGAGATGCAGGAGGAAGAGAACCAGGCGGCGGATATGGAGGCGGCGAGGAAGGCGCGTGAAGATGCCATGAAAACGGTAAGTGAATCGAAACTAAAACCCTTGATTGGTGTGTGGGAAAGGGTGAGAAGGCCCCTAGAGGGTGGATGTAGGGCACGACGCCCAAGGAAATAGCCACCGGACAAGGGGAGCTCCAGCTGGTCTGCACCTGAGAACGCGACCGATCGGCCCGTCGCGACACCAGGTGTCACGACGGGTCAACGAGGCGCGACCATGTCGCGTCGGCAAAAGACGTCGCGACATGGGCACGGTTTAGTAGAGTGGGCGCGACCAGGTCGCGACGCATCGGGGCGTTGCGACATGGTCGCGGCCCAAAAGACCACCGCGACCGCGGTCGAGAGTCCAAACTGAAGAGAGTTTTAACTGATTTTTGACTGACTTGCTTGCAGGGAGAAATGAGGGCTCGAGTCTCCTGGCTCCTGGTGCTAGCTGTCTATTTAGCCTTCCCAGCCTTTTAGAGAGAGAGGTTGGAGGGGATGGGGTTCGGTGAGGTGCTCCGTATGGACAGGATGAGGGCGGATCCCGCGCTCACCCAGGCCCTGCGCAGCAGGTGGGATGCGGAGGCGACTGCCTTCGTATTCCCATGGGGTCATATGATCCCCAGCCTGGAGGACGTGAGTCGGATCACGGGGCTGAGTGTGTATGGGAGGCCAGTGAGTGGGTTTACCTACCCTTGTTATCGGGACCTAGCCTGCCGACTCCTAGGATTGACTGTAGGGCAGAGGTCTTCCCTTCTTTCGAGGGTCGAGTTGTAGGAGAGCCTGGGACTCTATGAGGTGGGGAAGAGGGTGGGGGAGACGGTGGACGGGCAGCTGCAGAGGTTGACCCAGGGGTGCCGGACAGTGCTAGCAGAGGAGCCAGGGGCAGAAGCAGACCAGGACCTGCGTTGTTTTCTCATCCTCTTCTTGGGCAGACTCTTGTTTTCTACGAGAGGCGACGCAGTCCACTGCCGGTTTCTGCCTCTCCTGGAGGACCTGGACAAGGTGGGTGACTACGCTTGGGGGGCTGCATTTTTGGCTCACCAGTTCGACAGTTTGGGCGCCTCCGAGCGACAGACATCCACGAGCGGCTTCTTCCCCTTTCTTCAGGTACCCTTCCTTTCCTTTTACTCCTTTACTTACTACATTTGCTATGAATTGTGATCTAACTGCCTTCTCACTCTTGCAGGTCTGGGCCTACCTTCACCTCCCGGTCCTCGGGAGAGGGATCCTAGAGCGACCGGGCCTTATGCCCATAGCTCGACGCTGGGACTCGCACTGTGACACGCACACCTTGAGCGATCATCTCGCCTCTCTCCAAGACGCCATCGACAGCTACCCTCAGCTAGATGTAAGTGATCTAACCCTTCTCTCCAAGTTCAATGGTTCGAATTAATTGCTTGGAGACTAATCAGATGTGCTTTGATGTGCAGGTGGTGTGGCAGCCATAACTAGAGGAGGGAGATGAGGGACAGCCTTGGTTGGTGCAAGCTCGCCCCTACTTCGGTAGGTCAGTGTGGTTGCATGCACTTAACCTTGTACTACCTCTCACCTATATCTGTGCCAGAGATCGCTCAGGCTACGTCAGAGCATGGTGGAGTTTCCCAGTCGAGACCGGACTCGGAGGCCCGGTCGGAGTTTCGGGGACTCCACGACACCACTGACTGGCGTGAGCGAGCCAAGGAGCAGATCCAGAACTGGGAGCGCCGAGGCAAGCAGGTCAACTCTTCCGCTACCACAGACGACGCATACCTTCAGGCCTTTGCCTTAAAGTACGGGGCGAAGGTCTACAAGGGCGCCCGACGATAGGTAAAATTATTAAACCATGACCTTGTGAATTATTTCATATGGAATTGAGCTAATGATTTGGAAATGAAATTGCAGGTGGACATGGCTGGGGAGACTGCCTCGCTTCGGGCCCTGCTCTACTCAGCGATGCAAGATCGAGAGATGGCTCAGCGGGAGGCAAAGCAGTTGATAAGTACCTACTAAAACTTCAGTATTTTACCAATCTCATAGCTGATTTGAGGAATTGACGTGTGTTGCGTGTGCAGCGGAAGGAGTTGGAGAGAGTAAGGAAAGCGCAGGAGCTGGAGCCTCCTCTTCTAGGGCGGCGGAGGGCTCCCAGTCGGATCTAGGAGACCGACTGGAGGCCGCAGTGAGGAGGGCCGAGGAGGCACAGACTGAGCTGGCCGAGCGGGTAAATAAGACAGTGACTTTAATTTAAAGATTATTTAAACATGGCACTGAGTTGAATTATTTTGCAGGAGAGGGAGCTGAGGACCGCCACTGACCGCGCGTCCCGACTTCAGGGATAGGTCGACGCTGCCATGGGCTAGAGGGACCAGCTGTGCATCCGAGAGGAGGCTGCGGAGCTATTGGTGGCAGAGACGACGCGGGAGCTAACGACACTGCGGGTGCAGGAGTCGTCAGTGGATCAGACGGAGATGGCAAGGCTGCGTACCGAGGTGACGGCGCAACAAATTAGGATAGATAAGCTCCGGGGTGTAGTGACGACCCTAGGATAGCCGGCTCAGAGTAGGAGTAGGAGTAGGACAGATGTGAGCGGGGCGAGCGGTGCCTCCGTCAGACAGTATTTGGCACGTTCCTCCAGCCGCAGGAGGAACGAGGAGAAGGAGAGACGTCGCCGTGGCGAGGCGAGCGCCCATAGAGGTAGGAGTGGTGGAGAGATGCCACCACCTCTAGAGAGGCAGGGGGGATCCGGGGAGAGTGGTGGCGGACAGTGAGGAGCATGTGAGCCACCTCCCCTTATCTTTGTACATATTGCTTATCTCTTAGTGGATCTTTTACTTTATGTCAATGTTTACGAAATAAATGAACTTACAATTGACACGAGAGTGAGACGAGATCTGAACATGGGAGAGAGGGAGATCCGAACACAAGAGAGGGAGAGAACGAGAGTACCCCGAGTACACAGATGTGCTTGCTCCAAAATTCATGTCTCTGTACACTTAACAAAACAGGTTAGATCTATTTTTCGGCTCAGCCCCTTACGTTAAGTAAAAAATGATCTTGACTTCGTAATTGTCAAGGGGCTGAGCCTTATTCAAATAGATGATAAATAAATGAAAATAATGCATGCAAAAAGAAAGCGATATGTACACACAATTTTTTGGATTTTTCGAGATTTTCTATTTATTTATTTTATTTTGGAATTCTCTGATTTTTTTGGACTTTGGGATTTCTGATTTTTGGATTTTGGGGTTTTCTGATTTTTTTGAAGTTTGGGGTTTTCTATTTTTTTTTTTTGATTTTGGGGTTTTCTGATTTTTTTAGATTTTGTGGTTTTCTGATTTTTTTTTAAATTTTTGGGTTTTCTGATTTTTTTTTGGATTTTTTTTTTGGTTTTCTGATAACGACATCTTTTTTTGAGTGATTGGCTATGGATCTTACTCCTCTCTTATGTTTGCCAAACATCCTCTATGTGCAGTGTGCATTTGTTCTTGGCTTCCCTATGGCTGCTTGTCCCTAGTCATTAGCGTTCCAACATAGACCATGTACGGGGTTCTTCAGTCATTAGCAGGGATAAGAAGACTTAAAGGAGACAAGACTTGGACTTGGTACTTGGGAGACTGACTTGTATGACTCGCAAAGGTGTATCTCATATGGAATCAATCTGTTGTCCCGAGACTTTGTGGTCATTATCTTGTCCGGGGCATGCGTACGACCGGGCTCAAGGGCATCCCGCGAGGAACTGTACTGCATCTTTGACATGCGCCTATTTTCAATTTTCCTGCTTCATTTCTTATCAATTTTCTATTTACTCTTCTTTTTGTTTCTTCCTTTTGAACAGATCGTCTCTTTTTGAGACTTCATACATATGAGCTACACCTTACCAAGTCCTCAAGTTAGTGTCCTTCTGCCCCTAGACCTTGTCCGAGCAAGAGGAGAATTGACCTTCGCACCCCATACTAGGGCTAGGCAGAAACACTATCAACTAAAGACAAATTAGCCCTATGTTGTCATGTGGTGTGTGTGACTGAGCATAAGGGTCGTTTGACAACAAATGAAAGGGAGTAAGACATATAGCTACTAACATTCTTTTGCAAAACGATGTCGTTATTGAAAAACATTTTATTAAGGGTAGAATTTTTTAAGATACAGCCCATTCCACGGGTGAGAAAGCTCCTCACCATCGGCATTGACTAGCCTGTATGCGTTCCCAGGGTACACTTCCTTAACGACGTACGGCCCTTCCCAGTTTGGTTGCAATTTTGACCTAGGACCTCCAAGTTTTATGAAAATCCGCTTCAAAACCATGTCTCCTTCTTGGAATTTGCTTTCAATCACTTTTTTTTAAAAAGATCTTGAGAGTCTATTTTGATAAGAAAGCATATGATCGGCTACAGCCAAACGCGTTCGTCTAGGAGTTCCAGCTGTGTAAGTAACGCCTCTCGACGTTCGTCAGGATTAAGTTCTTTGTCTAGCTGGACTCTTAGCGAAGGAATGAGGATCTCGTGTGGACATACTGCCTCCATCCCATAAGTAAGTGAGAAGGGAGTTTGCCCAGTGGGCGTGCGGACGGAGGTACGATAAGCCCATAGAGCCTCAATCAATTTCTCAAGCCAATCAGCGAACTTATGAGACTCACAAGTTTTCTTTAGAATTTTCAAAAGTGTTTTATTTGTGGCTTCGGCTTGACTGTTGCCCTGCGGATAATATGGAGACGAATGATGTAAGGAAATGTTGAATTTCTTTCATAGGTCCTGAAGCTCTTGTGATATGAACTGGGGTCCATTGTCGGTGACGAAGCCGCTTGGTACTCCGAACCGCGAGATTATGTTCTTCATGATGAACCTACACACGGTCGAGCCTTTGATTTCTGCAAAAGCCTCTGCTTTGGCCCACTTGGTGAAGTACTTAGTGGCAGTGAGAATGAAAGATTTTTATTTCACTTGAGTATTAGGATCACCAAGAGGCCCAATGATATCAAAAGCCCACATGGAGAAAGGCCAAAGGGAAGATAGAGGATGCAAAGAGGAAGATGGAGCATGGATTTTTTCGGCATGGACTTGGCACTTGACGCACCTACGAACGTAGATGGCATAGTCTTCTTCTAGGGTTGGCCAGTAGTAGCCCTACCTAAGGATTTTCTTAGCCAACATTTCGCTATGCACATGCCCACCGCATTCACTAGAATGGGACCCTTCCACTACCTTCCAGGCTTCTTCATCCGACAAACACCCAAGGAGCATTCCATTTAGAGCATGCCTATACAGCACTTCTCCAACAATGGTATATCTTAAAGCTGCTCTACGGATGGCTCGTCTATTCTCAGCTTCAGCTTCTTCTGGGAAGGTACCGTCCTTGCAGTATTGCTCAATCTCATGATACCATGGCCTTTCTTCTTCCATCATTTCTCCTAGTTCCACAAGCATTATTTCCTTCGCTTCTCATCCATCAGCTTTCAACACCAAAGAACACCTGAGGTTAATGAACCAAGGATCTTGATTGGAGGGTGCTTCTAACCTCTGGACAGTGATAGTCTCAGCACTACGGCTGAGGGGGAAGGAGAGAGATGAGGCCAAGGATGCCAGGGCATCGGCCAGAATATTCTGAGAGTGAGCAGTATGAATGTAGATGAGCTTGTGGAATTGCTTAGCTAGGAGCGTGACCAGATCTTGATAGGGCTTGAGTTTGGGGTCACGAGTGCGATAGGTAGAAAGGACCTACCGAAGGACGAGCTGAGAGTCTCCTATGATCTTGAGATGACGCGCGCCTAAAAGATAGGCAAGTTTGAGACCGGCTACGAGAGCCTCATACTCGGAGACATTGTTGGTGGTAGGAAACTGGAGTTGATAGGCAAGTGGAATGGTAATCCCTTTTGGGGTGAGCATGACTGCACCTATGCCCCATCCCCTAGAGTTAAGAGCCCCATCAAAGTGGAGCGACTAAAAGGGATCGCAAAAGATGAGTGACAAGTTTTCATCAGGGAAATCCTCTTGAACCGTGTCACTATGAGGAAGAGGAAGGTGAGCAAGGTGCTCAGCAATGCATACCCTTTTATAGCTTTCTGGACTACAAAGGTGATATCGAATTGAGATAGGAAGCTCTGTCAGCGCGCCAATCTGTCGGCGAGGACTGGCTTCTCCAGGAGATACCTAATAGGATCCATTCTAGAAATCAAACTCACCTTATGGGCTAGGAAATAGTGCTTCAATTTCTACACTGCCCATACTAGCACTGCACAGGTTTTCTCCATTGTGGTGAGTGTGAGCTCGGAAGGGTTGAAGAGCCTAGATAGGTAGTAGACTGCCCTTCTTTTCCAGACTCGTCATGTTGCGCAAGGATAGCTCCTAGGGAGTCCTCAATTGTCGACAGATATAGGATTAAGGGTTTCCCAGGGACAGGCGCCTGCAGCACGGGTGGATTCATGAGATAACTCTTGAGTTCATTGAAGGCTTCTTGGCACTTGGTGTTCCATTCAAATTTGGCCCCTCCTTTCAACAATTCATAGAAATGCCGACATCTTTGGGAGTGCTGAGATATAAATCTCCTTATGAACTGTAGCCGACCTATCAAACCTTGAAGCTCATATATGTTCTTAGGAGGAGGCATCTCATTCATTGCCTTGGCCTTGTACGGGTCTATTTGAATCCTCCGTTTGCTGACTATGTACCCTAGCAATTTGCCTGAAGAAATCCTAAACACGCACTTCTTTGGATTCATCTTCAATTGATATTCTTATGCGCGGCGGAACACTTTGGCGAGCACGGAGGAGTGTTCTCTTCGAGTCCGAGACTTCACCACAATATCATCCACGTACACTTCAACATCTATATGAATCAAATCGTGGAAGATAGCTAACATTGCCCTTTGATAAGTGGCGCTGGCATTCTTTAATCCAAATGGCATGACCACATAGCAATAAGTTCCCCAGGGCGTGGTGAAGGAGGGTTTCTCTTTATCCTCCGGGGCTAGATGGATTTGATTATATCCTGAGTACCCATCCTTGAATGATAGAGTTTCTTACCCAGCGGTGTTGTCGATCAACACACCCAAATGAGGTAAAGGGAAATCGTCCTTTGGACATGCCCTATTCAAGTCCCGAAAGTCTATGCAAATTCGCACCCTTCCGTCCTTTTTCATTACCAGGACTATATTGGCCACCCACAGTAGATAGAGGACTACACGGATGAATTTGGCCTTGTGTAGTTTATCAATATCCTATTTCATCTTTAAAGCAATGTGGGGGAGGAATCGTCTCAATTTCTGCTTAACGGCCACTGCCCCTGGTTTCAAAATTAACCTGTGTTCCACCAATTCAGGGTCAATGCCGGGCATGTCATCATAAGACCAGGCGAAAGAATCCTTGAACTTCCTTAGCATCTCTATGAGCGCCTCTTCTTCCTCAGGAGGGAGACTAGAAGCCTATAAGTTAGGAGCCTAGGGTCTCCTTCAGTTACAACATTTACCTCTTTGGTGGGCTCATCCACTGCCGATGTAGGCTCGTGAAATCTTCTCATGCCACTTGCAAACATGTCGGCAGGGTCCTCTATCTCACCCTCTTCTTCATCTACTAGGTCTTCCTCAGTCAAGATTTATATACTCCAAACCCAACGTCTAGCCCTTCCTCTTCGCGCTGAGCTTCTATATTCAAAACCATTGCTTCTTAGGCAAACTCTTCAACAGCTAAAAGAACGCCACACCTTTGCGCCAGATCTAAAAAATACCTACGGGGTATACCACTACCCTTGCTCTTCCTAGTCGGGGAGGGGGGGCTTACTAGATTCTACCCTTGAAGCTAACCTAGGGCTGCTATTTACAGGAAGCTCTGGAGGAGTGTCCAGAGGTTTATTGGAAGGGAAAGAGACATGTGTGGCAGAGCCGCACAGGTCCTCCGATGGTACTGGAGGCAAGGACAGACCACCCGAGTTCAGGGTGTCTGTAGAGGAGTTGGGGTGTTGGGGAGCAGAAGGCCCCTCACCCAGATCGCCCAGCGTGACCATGACGGTCAGGCGACCGAGGATCACAGTTTGCTTGCAGAAAGAGGAAGGAGAGGCGGGGATTGCTGTCGAGAAAGAAGGAAAGCCGAGGTGACGGGGATCGCCGTCGAGAGCAAGGAAACGCGGGGATGGGGATCTCCGTCCGAGAGCAAGGAAACGGAGGGATGGCGATCGTCGTCCGAGTGTTGGGAGCAAGGAGTGACGGGGATCGCCGTCGGGAGTGGGGATTGCAGCAGAGTGATGGGGATCGCCGTCGAGAGCGGGGATTGTAGCGGAGTGACGGGGATCGCCGTCGGGAGCAGGGGATTGCAGCGGAGTGACGGGGATCACCGTCGGGAGTGAGGGATTGCAGCGGAGTGATGTGGATCGCCGTCGGGAGCGGGGGATTGCGGCGGAGTGACGGGGATTGCCGCCTGAAGGAGAGAGGAGGAAAGGGAGGATGGGGATCGCCGTCAAAATGATAGAACAGAGGGAATGAAAGCATTTTTTTTAATTAAACATACTAGACCAAAAAGAAGTAACTATCCTACAGAAGAAAACATCGGGTGATGGACAGAATCGAGCCATTGAAAGAAATGGTGAAAGAAGAGGAAGAGATGGTCAACGCTTCGAGAGCATCGGGGGAGAATTGGAGGATGAGAGGAGGAGAAGAAGGGATGGAGGCGAAATTATAAACAAGGATGGAAGACACAAAATGACTTGAAGGCCAGGAATACACTGGCCAGAACTCCTTTGCTGGGTTGATGGGGTTTATGACTTCGAAACTTCCACCAGGTCCAAGCAACTGTCGCTTGGCAGTGATTGCTGATACTGACTGTTCCATTGCTGGAGGGTATGAGATGCTGTCCTCACTGAATAACTGACTGACTTCCGAGGCAAGGTCCTCGAGCTCTTGTTCTTCTGCTTACTATTGGGGATTGCACGGTGTTGTCCTTCTTGAACAGAAAACTAATGGCTGAGATTAAGTCTTCCAGACTTGGTTCTTCTATCGCTGTTTTTTCAGGCCTCCTCTTTTGCTAGGCCTCTGGGCTTCCAAAAGTTGATATGGGGACAACGGCGCTTCTGTCATGATAGTGTTGTAGCCTGGCTGCACAGGCCCTCTGACAAAATGATCATAAAGTGTCCAGGTGAGAGGGTCTTGGTCTATCTTTGGTGTAGATGAATATGTCACCCATGATTTGAACCTTCTTGGTCTCCAAGACCTATCTTTGTGAATTTCTTAGGGTCATTGATGATCTGAGTCCTCCCTTGAAGGTGGGCGCCCAAACCCTTTCTCGGCTGATACCCAATTCTTGCCATGATATTCCAACCCTTGGTATTTGAGAGTGTGCCCTTCTTGATAGCTGCCACCGATGGAGATATGATCTGGCGGCTGCTTGAAAATGTGTAAGCCCAAGGAAAGTTCACATCAAGGACTGAGATAATGGGCTTGTTTGATGGCCAGACTGATGGCAATACTTTCTCGATGGCCTCCACTGTGTGTGAAGTTGTTGCACTTTTAACTTTGACTATACGACCCTGGAATGGAAATTTCAAGCATTGATGAGCTGTAGAGGGGACTGCCCCCAATGCCTCAATCCATGGGCGACCCATAATAGCTTTGTAGGTTGTATCAATGTCAAGGACATAGAAATCCACTGTCATGACAAGTGGGCCCAATTCTGCTTGTAAAGAAATGATGCCATGGCAGGCCCGCCGGGAATTGTCATAGGCCGCTATGGTTGTGGGAGTGGGCTGCAAGCGGCGCTTAGAGATGTTGCAGGAACTCAAGGTACTCAGTGGGCGCACATTTATAGAAGCTCCGGTATCAACCAACACTGCATCAACGGCCACTTTGTTTATGGTCAGGGTGACACATAAAGGCATTTTCCTGGCCTCTGGAGGAGCCAGCTCACTGTCTGTGAAAGTAATGGTTGGCCCCTTGTTTATAATGGAAAGAACATATGGCAGGTTGTCCAGGTTCATATCTTCACTTACCATGACCCTTCGCAGAAAGGCTCTCAAGGCATCTTGGTGGGTTGGTGACCTTTTGATCAATTCAAGGATTGATATTTTTGTTGGAGTCTGTTCTAAATGCTTCAAAATATCATGTTGGGTCCCCGGGACTGGATCTATCTCCTTAATGTCTTGTTGGTGCTGCTGGTTGTTGGAAGGTTGGGTCGGCTGACCCGGCATAGACACAGATGCATTTGGGTACATCCGGTGGAACATTCACCCGCTCCGTAGGGCGAGGTTATGGTGAAGGGGAGGTGAATTGGCGTCAATGATGGAGGGGGTGACTAATAACGGCGCTAGCGTAGGGGAGAATGGGATGTTGAGAGGTGACAGAATAACGGGCGGTATGACAGGGTTGTTGTAGAGTGGCGAGGTAAGAGTGGCAACGGTGGGCATGGCAGGGGTGGAGGTGGTGGTAGTAGGCATGGTGGAGGTAGGTGTGGCGTGGGAAATGACCAAAAGTGTTGGGTTGAGTGTGTTTTGGAACTTCCTAAAGTTGTATTTTAATGATATCCAATGAACATCACTCATACCTTGATTTTGATGATGACATACTATGATCTTAATGATGACATACTTTGATTTTGATGACATATCATTATTTGATGATGACATATCATGATCTTAATGATGAGATATTATGATTTTAATGATGACATGTTGTGATTTTAATAATGACATGTTGTGATTTTGATGATGATATGTTGAACATGTTATACATTTTATACATATCACAATAATGCTTAAACAACATGTTTTTGATGTTTAATATCTCATATTTTAATGATAATATCTTGTACTAATGGTTTATGTGTTAAATTTTCAGGTTCACACATTTTTGTCTTGGTAGTGTCGACACTAGATCAAAGCAGGTCGACACTAGTCCCAGATTCCAGAAGACCCAATTGCAAGACTGGGACAGCAGGTCGACACTAGATCAAAGCAGGTCGACACTAGTCTCAGATTCCAGAAGGGCAGGTCGACACTAGCTCAAAGTAGGTCGACACTAGTCCCAGATTCCAGAAGGGCAGGTCGACACTATCTCAGGGCAGGTCGACACTAGACCCAGTTTCCAGCAGACCAGTTTGCAGAAATGGGACAGCAGGTCGACACTAGTTCAGGGCAGGTCGACACACTCCGGCTGAAAGTCAAAATCGTGAATTTCTCTGTATACGTGGCTGCTTGGGATTTAGGGGATTTGACCTAGGGTTCCGTGCCCATGCACCCCAAGGCACTTTATTGACATATGGGACTATAAATACCCATGTTTCTTATACCCCAAAGGCAAAAGAGCCCATACACTTCCAGAAGAAGCCTTTTGGCGGCCAAAGGGGGTTTTCCATATCTGTCTCCATCTCCAGAAGCTGCAAGCCATCCTTTCAAGAGGAAGGACAAGGGAATCAAGGGGAATCCTTGGAGAGAAGCTTGCTGTGCAAGGCAAGGGAGCAGATCCAACTGAAGAGGCGCAGGAGAAGAAGGATTTCTGGCATTTCAGATGCCATCAAAGCAGAGCATCGCCAATTGAGGAGAATCTCCATCGATTTCCATCAAGGCTCCTCAATTGAAGCGTCTGCAAGGCCTCTTCATCGAAGAACACTCTTTCTACATCTATTTCCCTCATCTCAGAGTTTGTTCTTCTTTATTTCGTCTGTGAGATTTGTGCATGAAGTTCTGCACAAATTTGTGTACGAATCTGTTTGAATCAGATCATTGCTAGAGGATCTGATCTCTTTTGTGTTTGATCTAGCTTTTGTACTCTGAGCCGTCGAGCTCTGGTTTGTGAGTCGTCCCACTCACTGTGTGGTTTGAGCCGTCGTGCTCAATTTGGAGTCGTCGTACTCCGGTTGTTGTTTTGAGTCGTCGTGCTCCAGGTGTTTCTTGAGTCGTCGTGCTCAAGGGTGTTTGGAGTCGTCGTGCTCCTGTGTGATTTGTACTCAGGGTTTTGAGTAGTGTGGCCTCACTGTGTGAGGGGTGGACGTAGGAGTCACTGGAGGTGATTTCCGAACCACCTAAAAATCATCTGTGCAATGGTTTGAATTGTGGTTTGATTCTGTATTTCGCTAGATGCATGCATAGGGATTTCGCTCACACTACTAATTGATTTGCTCACACACACTAATCACACTTCAGATCAGTAAATTGTTTGGGTGATTTGATCTCTGATTCGAAGTAATTTTAAATTGCTTAAGCTTCCGCGTTAATTAGTATTAGATCTATTCAACCCCCCCTTCTAGATCTGATCCATCCACCCATCCGATCCCCAACAAAAAGCTGGCCTACTTCGTGTTCATCATCGTAGGCCCACGCGGCTGCTGGTGGTGGATGGTGGACGACGGGATTAACTTGAGCGGGAGGAGGAGGTGGTGGAGCAGGCTGAGGGTTCGGAGCGAGCTGATGTTGCGGCATAGGGTTACGGATTATGCCGAGGTCGTTGGCTGGCTACTGTGGTTGCTGCGATTGCTGCTGTTGCTGGTAATGCTGCTGGAATTGCTGTTTCTGAAAAGGTTGCTGTTGAAATTGTTGTTGTTGTTGCTGAGGTTGCTGTCGCCATTGCTGTTGCTACTGTTGTCTTTGACCTTGTTGGTCTCTCAGTGTCTGGATCAATCTCTTCATCTCAGCCCAATCAATTTGATTCTGTTCATGAAGATCGTATATAATGTCCTGAAATTCGAAGCAATCTGACACATTGTGCCCTGGATGGCGATGATACACATAGTACTTTGTTTAGTCTATTTCCATGTTCCAATTTGGTTTCTCGGGAGGAAGCCTAAGAGCATTTAGAGACATGAGGGCCGCAAATATATCAGCAAGACTTTCTGGGAGAGGAGGATATTGTGCCCTCTTGGGCCCATTAGGCTTTCGAGGAGCATAGCCATTTTGGGGCAGAGGGACTTGATTGTATTAACGCTGATCTTGCTGGGGGTTCTGGTTTTGAGGAGGCGGTTGTCAATTATTCCATGGCTGCTGGGGTTGCTGATTAAGGGGTGCCCTACCTACCAGGCCTTGAGGGTTATTCACTGCAGTTACCTGCTCATTGGTTTGGATTCCCTCAGTAAGAGGTCCCTGGGCTTCTTGGGATAGCGGGATTTAGGGGCCTCAAACATAGAGTGGATGGGCGAATCCTTGAGTTGGGTATGGATGAAACGGGCTCGGCTATATAACTGGTGCATAGAAGTGATGTTGTTCATAGCTAGAATGGCACGATAGGTGGGTGTGGCATTGGAGATCAGCAATTTAACTTTCTCCTCTTCCGACATAGGGCATCGGACTTTAGCAGCCAAGGCATGCCATCTGTCGGCGTAGACAACAAATTCCTCATCAGGCTTTATTTTTTCAGCCACTAGATCAACAAAACAGTACTTGGGTCCGACCCGATCCTGAAACTGCTATAAGAACCTTTCTTGAACTATTTGAAAATCATCGGCTTCCTCGGGTGGTAAAGAATAGAACCACTCGAGGGCCGGACCATCCAATGATTTCCGGAACAAGTATGCCATAAGGTGGCGGTCGTACTTGTGCGGTGCAGCCTCATACACAAAATCTTTTAAATGAACATAGGGGTCTCCTACCCCAGAATAACACCAGAACATAGGGAGTTCTGACTGAGGTGGGACCTGGAGGTATTGAAAAGATGGAAGGGGAATGTCCGCAGCTTTTCGCGGGTCCAATTGTCTCCTTAAGTCATGGAGCTCCTTCTTCATGGTTGTCCACTCTGCAAGGAAGTCGGAGGGGGACGAGACATGGTGAGTAGGGACGAGGGAGCGGGGGTGTTCTAAGGAGTAAGACTTCTCGCGGGGAATGGGAACATGTTCGGCCCTATAGAATGAGGAGAGCAGAGGGGATCTGGGCCAAACATCCTGCACTGGGAAATTGATGGGCTCAGAAAAGTGAATAGCCCACGGACGGAGGGGTGTAGGGTCTGCCACCACGGAGGGTACGTGTGGCACTAAAATACCCGGAGAGGAGGAAGCTGCTTGCTGGGCAGAACCGTGAGTGGGAGGAGATAAGGGACGCTTGCCTTTGGCAGCGGCCAGGAACTCACGGACTTGGTTCGAGGTGAGATGAGGGAGGAGCTGACTAAATTGAGAATGGGGGTCGTCTGCCCCTGGAGGAGAAGGAGGGCGGGATTGACTCCCGATGACGAGAGGGGGCTAAATGCGTTAGGAGAGGACGGCCGCAGAGGGTTGGCTCACATCCTCAAGGAGCCCAATGGGCAAGGCATCATCGGCAAGGACCCGGAATTGGTCCATATTGAACAGAGGATTATGATATAATACGACAAATGGAGGAGGCTGACTAGGTCTACCTAGACAACGACGCATGCACCGCCCCTAGACAATTAGGGGAGATGATACAAATACCAGACAAGGCTTAGACTCTATCACAGCAATAAGGGACTACGAGATGAGAGGGGATGCATCAAAAGAACTTGAGTTATCATGATTAACGCCCACATTTTAAATCACACGCTTGACCTTTAATTGGATTGATTAATGGAATATCACTCGGTCAAACGGGACCCTAATAGGTATGAACTCGAGTCCTTCGGTGTGACTAAAGATGGCACACAACTCACACGTGGGGATGGCTCAAACTAAGGGTACAACGGGTACAACCTGCCGGGCAAACCGCAACGTGCGTACGATCACGGGGACTTACGGAGGTCCTCGGAAGGCGGCCCTAGTCAACCCACGAGTGCTCGCGGGTGAGAGGACTCACTCAACCAAGGGGGAAGACCTAAACAATGGGTTGAGTAGTGTATGCACGGGCCTAGGTGCCCAAAATGTATGCAATGTCTAAGCAAAGACAAAAAAGGGAGACTACAGATCTCGGGTAAAGTTGCGGCGGCCAGATACGCCGCGACCCTATCGCGACAGGAAGCCCCGCCGCGATACCAACTGAATGCCCAAGCCTGTAGTCACATGCAAACAGATGATAAACAGGCTAACCTAACGCATCAGCGAAACATGAAATCGCCCTAACAACACAGCAAGGATCATGGATCAGACAGAAACCGGCATATGATTCAAAAGCATTAACAACAAATGCGTACCTATAGACGCGACGTTCACCCCCGGCGCGACCTTGTCCCGACCCCACGATCCTCCGCGATATAGACCGAAAACCAACAGTAAAATAAAAGGAAAAATATGAACCCTAGCAGGATTCTAACAATCAAAAGCGCGAGAGTACATGGCAAAAGGGCATGGAATAGGCTTAGATGAAGCCACAGAAGAGAAGTGGGGTGGACAAAAGAGGAAAGGCATGAACCTTATATTGTGTCAGCCACCTTAGACGCGATGAGATCGAGACGACGCAATACTCCGCGTCTCAGACAGAAAATAGAAGGCCACAAAGCAAGACAAAAATAATTAACAAGGTTCTAAGAAGGCACTTCAACAATCAAACATGACAGACAAGCACACTGAACTCACGAGGGTAGCACTGAAGGTCCCACCGTGATCGCCATGAGACCCCCAATACACGCAAACATATGCTAATTATAGGAACATGGAAAGGGATGTGATCGCCACCTAATATAGCTGTCTAATTATAGAATGAAGAGGGCTAACTATACCAGGAAAGAAGGAGAGAGAACGGGACACGAACCTGATATCGCGATGGGGAACCACGTCGCGATGGAGCTGATATCGTGACGCCCTGGCAGGGCGCGTCTCCGTGTCGCATCGCCCTCTTCCGTCGCATTCTCTGCAGTGCGGGAGAAATGTGGAAGGACCTTCTTCCTGCCCTCCAGCCAGCCAGAGGACAAGAGCTCCTCGTGAGAACTCGCTTGAATGCCTGCCAAAACAACAAAACCACAAAGAATGAACCATATTAGAACAGGTTAAGTGTGGTATCTATTCAACAAAAAAGAGAAAGAAGGAACATGGTGGGAACGAACCTGGGGGGTGGTTTTTAAACCCCTAGGGTGATAGAAAACGTAAGAAAGGATGGAAATACAACCTATCTAAAGAAATAATATAAAATGCATGAAAGAGAAAAGGAGGGGGAGAGAGGAAGAAAGAGCTCAATGGGGGCGACTCCCTGGCATGTAATGGCGTGCTTAGGTGCTTCAAATGCTCCAAGATGAAGTGGGAATCGCCCTCCTCACGTTCCACACTCAGTAGATGAAGAAATGAACAAGTTTTGAGGTGGCAAATGTGAGGAAAAGGGAGGGAATGGGAGGGCTGCGAGACTAAGTCCAGACCAGGGAAATTTCAGCAGCCCTTCGGGGTGAAAATGGGCTCCCCTCGCTCTGAAGGAGAGGGCCTTCCTTTTATAGAATTGGGAGAGCTAAAAACCCATTTTAGTGATAAATATCCAAATAAAAAGATAAATCCCATCAAAATTCATAGGGAGAGTCCCAAGGATGCTCTCAAGGAGACCCTCAGCCCTAAACCTCGCCCAAGGGATTAGGAGGATGCTTGGAGATAGGGATAAGATCATAGGAGGATAAATAGGATGTGGTTGCGGAGGTCTGCATGTTCGGCTATTGACGCGACGGATCGTAGGGGCATGACAAAAATTAACGCGACGGCCTGGAAGGGCGCGACAACAAGGCCACGTGCATGGATATGCATGGGCTGTTGCGAAGGCCAAAGGGGGTGCGATAAGGCTAAAGCGACGCCACGATATGCCGCGTTAAGAAAATGAATTATTCTTGAATTATCGGCCAATCAAATAAGAGAATAATGGGCATTTAAGCTCAATGGTTCTCCTAAATAAATAATGGATGAGATTTTACGGAAAATGGGCTCTTAATGGGCTCAACACAAGGCTAATGGTGGGCTCAAGGTGAGTGACCAACTTGGGGCTCACTTAGATAACAAGAAATGTGGTATGACTTGTAGGCCAGAATCAGGTGTCTACAGTGATATGAATGAATGTGTTGCGCCAGTATCAAACAAAACAAATGCTGATTGAGAAAAGACTAGTAGTGTACCTTCCACCACTCCACCTTCCTCGGTGGTGTCCACTTCTTGCAGAGCCTGCAGTCGCCCTGGCTTCTTTTGTCCCATCGGACGCTTCTCATTTTCCTTCAACAATGGACATTCAGGAATCCGATGATCTCGGCTCCCACAATGAAGGCATGCACCTGCCTTCTTCCAGCACTCCTCTACAGTATGGCCCAGCTTGTCACAATGTTTGCATCTGGGCTTGTTGTTTGGGGCATTAGGAGTGGGGACTTTGGGCTTTCGCTCCTGGCTTGGCCCATCAGTGATACTTAACTGCCTTTTCTTGCCGTTAGTAGGCTTGTTCGGCGCTCCAGAAGTCTGCTCCTTCTTGACCATTCTGTCCTTGATGCACTCGATGAGTTCAGTCGCATCCTCCAGGCATTGTGCTCTCATGACCATCTCCGGATAACTCTGAATATCAAATGGTGCCATTTGAATGATATATGCGGGTCTCAACCCGTTAAGGAAGCGCTTTGCCTTCGTTCTTTCCATGTTAACCAGATGATTGGCGTAACGAGCCAATCGGGAAAACTGAGCCTCATACTCAGCAACGGTCAGGTTCCTCTGCTTCAGGGCTACGAACTCAGCGGCTTTCCTTTTCTTGAACCTGTTCAGAAATGTACTTGGAGTTGAAGTGCTCCTTGAACTCATTCCAGGTAAATTGTGCATCTGCCCTGGTGGCCTCGATGGATTCCCACCACGCACGGGCATCCCTCTGTAACTGGAAGGTTGCTAGTAGTAGCTTATCACCATCCACACATTGAATAACATGGAAGATGCGCTCAGTCTCCTTGAGCCAATTTTCTGCCTCATCAGGATCTGTGGTTCTACTGAATGGGGTGGATTCAAATTGTAAAAATTCTATGTAGTTCTCTGGCTCCTCGGTTATTATTGTTGTTAGCTCCAGCAGCTTGAAGTAAAGCCTGCGTGAGCTGCTGAATAGTCTTCTGCATGTCACGGAGTTGTGCACGCTCCGCTGCCATTGTTGTGGTTCAAGTTTCTTCAAAAGAGAATATTTTAATGTAAGTTACTGAGTTGACACTAAGTTGTGCGTGTGTGAATTCATTTTATCTTATTACCCTTGGTTCTACCCATCTCACATAAGTACATAATTAGACTCTAAGTCGAGGTAGGTCAAACCTACATCATCCTATACTTAAGAATAACCTAGGCTCTGATACCACAAAACTGTAACGTCCCGACGTGGAATATCGGAGCGATATTACAGTTATTAAATAGTACAGAGCAAGAAATAAATGACAAACCATTGCACAATTGAATAACACCAAATAAACTTAAATTCCATTAATATTCCATCAACGTCATGACCTAACTATTACATCATCTGACCAGAGCCATAACTAGGGCCCAAAGTACTTTATTGAAAAACCAAACTAATACATCATAACTATCTGACTCATTCTAAACTAACTATCTACTAAAGCAGTGGTTGCTATAAATGGTCACTCCTAAGCATCCTCCTCAGTCCCATCCTCGTGAGTGTGGTCATCGTCAAACTCATCTGAAACACATTAAATAAAAATGTAGGATGAGCGAATAACGCCCAGTAGGACTTAATATCTTATGAACACAAGCATGGTTTAAATAATTAACATTTTAATGGCAGGTTAACTAAAGAGCATAGTCACGTAGAGCGAGTAACGATAACGAGATAACAATAGCATCTGGCACGGGCAAAATAGCACATTGAGAACGATAATAGAATAGCCATGTAACGATATAACATGTAAATTGCACAACGGTGCACTGGTAAAGATAATGATAGCACTTGTATAGATTGCACTTTGATTGTCATAGATTAATCTAGATAGTAAGCTGGCATTGGATGCATGCTGTAACACATCCTTGATCATTTTAACTCCCATGGGCACTAGCACTTTTCGGGCGCTCCTCCCAGGACCTAATCGGGCCCCATTGCACTAGCATTAGTCATTTCTTTATCTTAGACAATCACAAGAATGGCCAATAGAGTACCAAGAAATAGACAAGAGTAGTAGACGAACTAGATGAGAGAGTAGAGTGAACGTGAACAGATGAGAGGATATGGATAGTAGATGAGATAAGGACAATGTCGTAAAATGTGATAAACAACGATAGTCACAGTTGCTCGGCAGAAGGTCGTGTACCAGAAGTCTGGTAGAAATCATCACCGCCCATTAGCCGTGCTATGAACACAGGCTATATGGTCCAGCATGATCTCAAGATAAGAAGAGAACACACTAAGGCCATGGATCGTACTGATCCCTAAGGTGTAACGGGTTTTAGGGTACAACCAGCTCGTCGACTAAGGACGTGCGCCAAAGCCAAGAAGACTTACGGAGGCCTTGACAAGGAATCTCTGGCCCAGTCAAGAGTATTCCCGATGGAGAGGTGGTCCAAGTCAAGAAAAAAGTGTGTAGGAAACTGGTCCGTCGTGCCTCGAGTGCTCGAAGGCCGAGGGAAAACGGTAATGGTATTCAAAACGTGCGTATAAAATGAAGATAATTATATTTAATAAAATAGGGTAATTTAGTCATTTATTTCGCTAATTTACCAGATACATTATTGAATAATTTATTAGGGTCTAATGACAACTACTAATGTTATGTGTGTGTAAGTGTAAAAAAATCATGAGGATATGATAAATCGTGCAAATGGCTTTTAATTACTAAGAAATTATTTAATTAATGTCAATTAACAACATTCAGGTAAAGAATAGTCTTAATAGTGTATGATTTAGCTCAAACAAGGGTTAAATGGTAAATAGAATAGGGGTATAATTGCAATTATCAGGTGCTGGCTGAAATTTTAAAATCGCGGCGGGGGAGCCCGTCGCGATTCAGATCGCGACGGGGCGGCCGGGCGCGTCGTGTGAACCGGCCGGTCGGGCCTAGTCCATGGGTGGATAACATGACAGCTTAGACCGCCGCGTTCTTAACACGACGTGCCTACAGGGCATGACCCGACTGATATCGCGGCGGGTCGCGCCGTCGCGATATCAGAAGGGTCCGGCCCCTTTTCCCTTTTTCCCAGGGCGATTCCTGTTTGATATAAGGTACTTGTAAATTCCATATAAAATCACACGGTCATCCAAAAATCACGAAACTAGTTTTAAACGAAAGTAGACACATAGATTTATCAGCATGCATGATTAATTTGAATATAGACAAGGTTTAGCCAAGCTTTGATCAAGTTATATTTCAATGACCTAAACATGCGCAAACAAGGTTCAATTAATTAATTAGAGATGGATACATGATGAAAATTAGGCAAACTAGAGGCGTTTGAAAGCTAACATAAATAGTATTTATGAGAATTTTCTCATGGCATGGGATCAAGTATACTCGGGGTTTGAAAACAAACATGAAGGGTCGAGTACATGGAACTGACAGGGATTCAAAGAATTAATTCTCCCTCGTGGGAGATCGAAATAGAGCGAAACGAGAGGGCTTTTGCACGGGAACATGAAGTCTTCCTAGGGTAATTTTTACATGTATTTGGCTTGAGAGATTGCCTACCTTTTTTGTGGAGTAAGAAATCCCTAGTTTGAAGACGAAAAAATGACGGAGAAAACGATCTCCAGCCCTTCACCTCCAAGCTTCTCGTCCAAAATCACCTTCCATTCGTCCTCCAGAGTTCCCACTGCGGTTTAGGGTTGGATGGGAACGAAAATGGAGTGTTTTGATGGCTAATAGAGTCTATAATCACCTAAAACTCTTCTCTTCTCCTCTAACTCCGAAAATAGCTAATTATCTCCTATTTCCATTAATTATCCACCTAATTCGGATGAGGATGAGCCCTAATCTCGTGGGCAAGGGTTAGGATGGGCTAAGGGCTCTTATTTTAGATAATTACCAGTTATTTTAGTATTTATCCTAACCTTTTACTATTTACTAATTAATAAATTTCAAAATTGGGATAATTATTTCCCATCCCATGATGGGCTTCTTATAATTAGGCCCATTATTTTGTAATTAAGCCATTTACACAACCCATTAGGGTTTTAACTTACTGGGCTTGCTTAATTTCCCTTTTATTTCACTATTTCTCATTTATGCAAAGTAAATCTATTTACCTCATTTATTAAAAAAAAATTATTTTTATTTGGATTTTAAAATTGTACTACACTAAACATACATGTTTGCAATGAGACCTTATTATGTTTACTCAATAATGTATCTGGTAATTAAGTGTAATTAATTAATAATCATCCCTATTTAATTAATGACATTTGTTTTCGTTTCAATCGCAGGCTTTGTACATCGTTACCGCTTCCCTCGGCTTCGAGCACTCGAAGAACGACGAACACTTGTTTCATACACACTCTCTCTTGGCATGGACCACCTCTCCATCAGGAATACTCCTGACTGGGCCAGGGACTCCTTGTCAAGGCCGCTGTAAGTCTCCTTGGCTTCGCGCACGTCCTTAGCCGACGAGCTGGTTGTACCTTTAAAACCCGTTACACCCTTAGGGATCAGTACGATCCAACGGCCCTAGTGTGTTTCCTTCTTACCTTGTGATCACGCCATACCATCTAGCCTGTGTTCATGGCATGGCTAGTGGGCAGTTGTCACTTCTACCAAAGTGCCGGCACACGCCCGAGTGTTGTGCAACTGTTACTATCGATGTTTAACATTGTTTTACGATTATACCCCTATCTCATCTACTATCTTTATACTCTCATCTATTCACTTTCACTCTGCACTCTTGTCTATTTCATCCACTACTTTCATCTATTCTTGGTACTTTCTAGGACATTTATGTGATTGTCTAAGATAAGAAAATGACTTATGCCAGTGCAATAGGGCCCGATCTGGTCCTGGGAGGAGCGCCCGAAAAGTGCTATTTGCCCATGGGAGTTAAAATGATCAAGGGTGTGTACGACATGCACTCAGTGCTATCATACTATCAAGATTTAATCTATGATAATCAAAGTTCTATCAATACAAGTGCAACCTAATCAAGTGCTATACAAGTGCTATCGTTACATGCCATTATTGTTGGAAATCGACTTGGGGCATCACATACGCAGTGGAAGTAAAACAAAAAAAAAAATCGATTTCCATCTATGTACTTGATCGGGCTATGATGTACGGTGCATGTAAACATACATACAAATAAGGCGTGAGACAATCTCACCTAGGGGAGATCGTATATCCCCTGAAGCGCAGAACTAGTCCTTGTTTGAAGGAGCTCTCGCGAGTCTCCCTCTAGCGGTATCCACACAGTGGATGATCGGCGATGATGATGACCCCTCCTACACCGGTGGTGCCACTCCTCCTAGTCGTGCAACGCCACACAACAGCTAACAGCAGCAAGTAGCAGCAACAACAAGAGCGCTCGGCCCTCCTAGTTCTCCTCTTGCTTAGGGAGAGCACAGTAGGGAGAGTTGGGAAGGGGGGATGAAGAAGGTGGTTTCTCTTCACAAGCTCTAGCCCATAAACTTCAAAGATAACCCCTTCTATTTATAGAGAGCCTAAAGGAACCTCATCAGGGACACCTCATCATGTCATGATGTCAAGGGACACCTCACAGGGACCACACCATGTCATGATGACAAGAGGGACACCTTGCAAGGACACTTCGTCATGTAATCATGACAAGGGACACCTCGCAAGGACACCTCACCATGTCATGATGACAAGAGGACACCTTGCAAGGACACTCATCATGTAATCATGACAAGGGACACTCGTCATGTCATGATGACAAGGGACACCTCACAGGACACTCACCATGTCATGATGACAAGAGGACACATTGCAAGGACACTCATCATGTAATCATGACAAGGGACAGGGACACTCGCAGGAACACCTCATCATGTCATGATGACAAGGGACACCTTGCAAGGACACCTCGTCATTAATCATGACAAGGGACACCTCGCAGGGACACCTCATCATGTCATGATGGGTAATGATGAAGTGTCCTCCTTCTAGAAGGGGTGAGGTGGCATGATCCTAGTAAGCTCCCTTAATGGATCCTTATCAAGGCTTATTGGGTCTTACCCAATAGGTCCATAATGGGTTAAATAAGGCTTATTGGATAACGTTATCCAATCCTCTATTCATCGCGTTATCCACCTTATGTGTGTGACCCTCTAGGCCCAATATCGAGCTGGCCGTGAGTTGTACTCGTCAGAACTCCTTCTGTCTTAGTGAATATATCTCCATAATAATTCACTCAACTCATCAATTATGAACATACTAGGCCACTATGCCATAACCCCCAGACAATACGAGTGATCAAATCCATTGGACCTGTCTGCCCACAGTTATCGTGTACCTATAGTCCCTCATCCATCTATTATCTCAGAGACCATATATTAGGCATGGTATTGTCAGGTCTATATGGAATCTGTTAAAGTCAAACTCTTATCGGATTCTCCCGAGAACTCCTTCTCACTAAATCCAATTTACCCTGGCTAGGGATTTGCTTGAGTAAGACAATATGGGATATTCCTCTCACGATACCGAGAGTGGATGATCTTTTATTGACACATAATTGTCTTCGTAAGGTTGGCTACCATTCCCAATGACTGGCTATACTAGACCTGGAACATCCAGACCTATAAATCCAGTATCAAAGAATGGAGTACTCAAACAAGACATCTTTGGTGTCTCAAGTCTAAGGACCACTTACACAACTGAGACTACGGAATCGCTAGCTGACAATTAGGTATCATTAACCATATAGCATTCCGAGAACAGAACATTCAGTGAACTCATTCTCCAATAAGCACCTGCACCATATCCCTAGTGTCTCCACACAAGCAGCTATGAGACCAGCAGCTTCCATCATATGGACAGGTATATAGCACACTGGTCTTTCCGGTCATCTCAATGTCCTTCTTGAGTAACCTACGACTAGGAATATTTAGGATCTGTTTAAAGAGAATCGGTCTCATATCATGATCTCATCATGATCCAATTCCCATTGCACATGCCATGGACATCACAGTATGCAAACACATGGAATATACAGTGAGAAAATACCATTATAATATTACCAAAAGATATTGTACATAATTACAAGTGCCATCACTCACGTGAATTGGCTTGTAGGGCACCTATAACTAGCAATCTCCCACTTGACCTAAAACCAATCACCTACATGTCTGATTCCCATCAGACCTTGGTGTCGCTCAAAAACAATTTGAGTTAGTGGCTTTGTTAGTGGATCTGCAATGTTATCATCGGATGAAATTCTTTTTACTACTACAACTCCACGGGCCACAATCTCTCTGATCAAGTGGAACCTCCTTAGAACATGCTTAGACTTCTGATGAGACCTAGGTTCCTTTGCTTGAGCAATCGCCCCGTTGTTGTCGCATAATAATGAAATTGGCTCTTCATGGCTAGACACCACAACTAAATCTGTGATGAACTTCTTCATCCAGACAGCTTCTTTTGCTGCTTCTGAAGCAGCAATATACTCCGCCTCAGTAGTCGAGTCAGCAGTAGTCTCTTGCTTGGAACTCTTCCAGCTTACTGCTGCTCCATTCAGGGTAAAAACATACCCTGAGTTAGACTTACTATCATCGATATCATACTAGAAACTTGAGTCCGTGTAGCCTTCAACCTTGAGGCTACCTCCTCCATATACTAGTAAAAGATCCTTAGTCCTTCTTAAGTACTTAAGGATACACTTTACTGCCTTCTAGTGTTCTAAACCTAGATCTGCCTGATACATGCTCGTAACACTTAGAGCATGCGCTATATCAGGTCTAGTACATAACATTGCATACATGATAGATCCTATAGCAGACGTATAGGGTATTCTATCCATGTATGCCATTTCTTCTAGAGTCTTTGGAGACATACTCTTAGAAAGAGAAATTCCATGTCTCAGTGGTATGAGACCTCTTTTGGAATTTTCCATGCCAAATCTTTTGACTCTGGTGTCTATGTACATGGACTGGGACAAGCCAAGCATCCTTTTAGATCTATCTCTATAGATCCGAATCCCAAAATGTAGGATGCTTCCCTTAAGTCCTTCATGGAGAAGTTCTTTGATAACCAAGTCTTAACTATGGATAGCATTCCAATATCATTTCCAATGATGAGAATGTCATCCATATAACACCAAGAAAATGATAACACTCCCACTTACCTTCCTATATACACAAGGCTCATCTTCGTTCTTAATGAAGTCATAAGATCTTATTACCTCATCAATCTTATGTTCCAACTTCGGGAAGCTTGCTTTAGTCCATAAATAGACTTAGGCAACTTGCACACCTTATCTGGATTTTTCTCGGAAACGAATCCATCAGGCTATATCATATACACCTCTTCCTCGAGGTTGCCATTGAGGAATGCAGTTTTTACATCCATCTTCCAGATCTCATAATCATGGTATGCTACAATAGCCAATAAAATCAGATAGATTTTATCATGGCGACGAGCGAAAAGGTTTCGTCATAGTCAATACCTTGCCTTTGACGATATCCTTTTGCCACAAGCCTTGCCTTAAAGGTCTCTACCTTTCCATCTACTCCAATCTTCTTCTTGAAGATCCATTTGCACCCAATAGGTACAATACCCGCAGGTGCATCAACTAGGTTCCAAACCTGGTTGGAGTACATGGAATCCATCTCAGAATCATGGCCTCTTGCCATTCCTGGAGTCTATGCTCATAATAGCCTCCTCGTAGGTTTGAGGATCAATATCTCGGAGTCTTGTCCCTTGATATGTCCACATATCTTTCAGGAGGGATAGGAACTCTACTTGACCTACGCAACTTTTGGAATTTGTGTGATAGGTACTTGAACAGACTCTTCTTGCAGAATGGTGCTTGAGCCAGGTTCCCCAACTTCACTCAATTCTATCACATTCCCACTGTTTCCACCAAGATGTGTTTCTTCTCAAGAAACACTGCTCTCTTGGCAACAAAGACCTTTTGGTCCTCGGGGTGATAGAAATAATACCCACAAGTTTCCTTGGGGTATCCCACGAATATGCACCGTTCTGACCTTGATTCCAATTTATCAAGATTGTGTCTCTTAACGTGGGTAGGGCAGCCCAAATCTTAATAACTTTAAGATCGGGCTTCTTCCCTTTCCATATCTCATATGGAGTAGACACTACCGTCTTAGTTGGAACTCTGTTCAGAAGTAAGCTGCGATTTGTAGGGCATATCCCCAGAATGACATGGGTAGGTTGGCAAAACTCATCATGGATCGCACCATATCTAACAGTGTGCATTCCTCCTTTCCGATACACCATTGAGCTGAGGTGTATGAGGAGGAGTCCATTGGATAGAATCCCATGGTCCTTTAGAAATTGAGTGAACTCTGTACTCATGTACTCTCCTCCTGATCTGAACGAAGAATCTTAATACTCTTTCTAGTCTGATTTTCTACTTCATTCTTATATTCTTTGAATTTTTCAAAGGCCTCAGACTTGTACTTCATTAAGTACACATGTCCATACCTTGAGAAGTCATCAGTGAATGTAATGAAGTAAGAATATCCTCCTCTGGCTTGTATGGACATAGGTCCACATACATCAATATGTATGAGTTCTAGTAACTCAGAAGCTCTCTCTCCAGTTCCACTAAATGAAAAGTTGGTCAACTTTCCTGATGGCAAGATTCACAGGTTGCATATGATTCATAATCAAATGGGTCTAAATATCCATCCTTTAACAACCTTGAATTCTACCCTCATGGATATGACCTAGCCTACAATGCCATAGGTAAGCTTCGTTCACCTCATCTCTCTTTCTTTTAGACGTACTAACATTCATGACATGTGAAGCAACATCTAATGTAAACAAACCATTGAACAATGTTCCTTTACTAATGATCTCATCATCAAAATTAGTGAACAACCATTGTTCTCAAAAAAAACTTATATCCATTTTTAGTCAAACATGAAATGGAAATGATGTTTTTGATGATAGAAGGAACAAAGTAACATTTATCCAACACAAGTGCGGCTCCATGAGGTAGTAGTAGGTTGACTTCGCCGACAGCAACAACAGCAACTTTTGCGCCATTCCCCATTCTTAAGTCAACCTCACCCTTTGCCAGTCTCCTACACTTTGTCAGAACCTGCAACAAATTGCAAATATGAGATGCACATGCAGTATCTAATACCCATGCATTATCATAATTTTCTGAAAAATGGAGATCAATCATGAATACCTGAAGCTTCTCAAGCTTCGCTTTGCCTTTTCTGCTAGGTATTCCTTGTAGTTCCTCTTCCAATGCCCATCCTTGCCACAGTGGAAGCACTTTCCTTTATCCTTGGCCAGGTCTTTCTTGGCAACCTTTACCTTGCCCGCTTTATTGCCTTGCTTTTGCCCTTCTAAGGATCTTCCGTGCCTTCCTCTTCTTGTTGATCTCATCAACATGGAGAACTGGCTTCTCCTTCTTAATGGAACCCTCAGCTTCCCTCAATGTAAGACCCTCGAATTCCGTCGTATTTTTTTTTTTCGTATTTATGTGTGTATATTGTTGAGTATGTATGTACGTATTTTTCGTGGATATTAAAATAGCATAAATACGTGTGCATGTGTTTATATTGAACATAAATAATGTGCTTATGCATGATGGTAGTGTGGATACGATACTATATGTACATTGCATGTATATATGTCCGGTATGCATGGTTTTCTGCATAATTAGGGTTCTGGCCGAAGGCCTTATTGGCGTCAATCCCCAGGCCGTTGAGGTGGTGTTAGCGTCCAGACATGGACGCCAACCTAGCTCCGGCGTCCAGAGATCTGGACGTCGACTTCTCTGGCCTGCATGCGCAGCAGAGCTGCTATCTTCTGAAACAAGGTATGGTGGCCATTGGGGGGATGTCCCCCAACGGCTCCAAAACTGTCAGATAGGCATGGTGAGTGGGTGAGAGCCTTTCTACTTCCTGAACCCGAGTTGGCCTCTCCCCACTTCCCACTTTCACTTTGCAAGAGGTGAGAAGAGGAGGGAAAAACCCTAGAGCCCCTGTGAGAAAACCTGAAGTTTGAGGGCTTTGATCCGACGATCCAAGGCTTCTTCTGAGGATCTACTTCGACAAGGAGGAGGACAACATAACCGGCTACACATCCCCGGCCCTGGATTTCAGAGGGGAGCATCACAGAAGCCGGAGTGGAGGCGCTTGGAGGCTTCTTGGGACTGCCCAAGGAGAGCTTCTCCAACTGATTTGATCCCTTTAGGAGTTTTTCCAAAGGCAAGTACCCTTCCACATTGTCCATGTATGTGTCTAGGAGGCTTTTACCATTTTTACAGATTTTCCTCGTGTCCTGGATCCCCTACATTCACCATTTTTCAGAGCTCGGACTGTGTTTTTACACAGGTCCGAACTTGACGGCAAGCCTCATGGACGTTGAGATCTTAGTCAGCGGCAACGATGTGGCCGCCAACTCTTGTAAACGACCACAGTATGCCGTTTAGTCTTCTTGACAGAACAGTGAACTGTTCTGCCTTATATCTTTAATTTCCGGATTTCTACGCATGAGGATATAATGTAAATTTTATATGTTATGTAAAATAGGTAATGTGATATGTGTGGATTTTCCTGTATTTTTCTGTAGATGGCATAATTTATTAGAATTATTGAAAAGCATGTGTAGGAAAGAGGTTATGCTTGGTTAATCTTGTTCCCATGATTCGGAGGAATCAAATGCTGTAGAATTTTATGAACCATGTTTGTATGTATCAGTCCATGCCCTGCAAATTTGGGAATTTTCCCATCTCCATGTGAATTCTTATAATTTCTACAATGAGAAATAGAAAGCATGTGTAGACCTTGTGAAAATTCTAGTAAATCATGTGTTGGGAAAATAAATTCGGGAAAATTTCTGTGCCAATATGTATGTGTGGTTCATGACTGTGCATGATCAAATCTGAATTCCAGGTCATGCTCTATGATTGACCTAGTTAAGAATGGCATGAAACTGAGTGTTTTAATTTCTATAAATGCATGTGAATTCAGAAAAATGTGAAAATTTGTATGTGTGTATTATACCGAAAACAGCATGTGGAAATTTTCAGGAAAATTTGATAACAGTAGCCTACATTATGAGATTTTCATGTAAAAATGAGTATGAATACATGTACCGTGATTAAGGTTAAATGATGTGTGTTCCAATTAATCCATGAGAGCTACTAAATGCTTGATTTCTGTTATTAGTAGCATCATGATAGGGATGAACTGAACCATGTGCATAAACAAGAAAGTGTGAAAATCATATGTGAAACGTGTGTTAATCGGAATGTGTAATGTGTTAAATGGAACTGTATCATGGAAAAGTCCCCATGAGAAGGTTCGATGTGTTAAGATATCCTAAGGGCATTAGGATGAAATCCTGGAGGTGGACAAGTACCACTGGTTAGGGTGGAGACGTGTTCTCCCGGTCTGCGCAGTGCCAAAGTCATCACTGTATTGCCTAGGTGATGTGCTATGTGTTATGTGTATGTGATGTGTCCTTCTAGTGGTGGTTTGGACTATGTGTCACGGCAAATAAATTGTGAAATGTGTATATGTGAACATGTGTAAATGTGTATATGTGAACATGTGTAAATTGTGTATATGTGAACATGCAAATGTGAAATAAGAAACCATGTAAACCCTTTATGTTAGAATGTGAGCATGTGTACATGTGAAATGCTTGAAAAATGAACATGTGAATATGGGAATGTGTAACCATGTGAAGCAATGTGTTAGAATATGATACGTTAATTCATGCTATGATATTTCTAATCCCATATAAATTTCTATCATGTTATAGTCAAATCGGAAGTGTAGTCTTCATGTGAT
Organism: Colocasia esculenta; assembly: GCA_014218235.1. Classification (NCBI taxonomy): domain Eukaryota; kingdom Viridiplantae; phylum Streptophyta; class Magnoliopsida; order Alismatales; family Araceae; genus Colocasia; species Colocasia esculenta. Next base: position 94,883,812 of record CM024762.1, on the reverse strand, counting down.
AAATGAGTAGAAGCATGTGATAGGAAGTGTTAATTGAAACATTTTAAACCATGTACCATGTGTTTTGATTTTGTAGAAATACCATGATAGGTTGTCTCTCATAATGTTCAAGCATGCTATATGTTGCCTTGCAAATAGAAATAGTAAACCCTACTATGATGTATGCATGAATGATGTGTATGGAGCTACTTGCTGAGTTTTTAGACTCACTCCTTGCTTCGGCGTACAGGTGTAGTTGGTGACACACCTTTGGAGGTGACAGTGGAGAGCGACTCCGAGCGTGGAGATTAGCTGGTGGAGTTGACACTGTGCCCTTTTTGTTTCATAGTACGTGAATTGTAGCTTGTATTAGGATTATCATTGTAATTGTGGACAAACTATGTATTAATGTAGAACTTTAATTTTGTGGAAAATGTAGCTTGTTTAATCTCAATTATGAAATTTAGTCTTTTATTTTGCTATATGGATCATGTATGATAAATGTGGATGATGGAATGTGATGACTGTTAGTCCTTTACTCCGCGACTCTGTATATATTTGTGTATATCTCAATCATGTGATAGTGTTGGGTAAATGTCCCACTGTGGCAGCACTCGCTATATCGACGTGGGTCGGTATGACCGTACCGGTATAATGAGGGCCGTCACACTCAACATATTAAGGAGCTCAGGTAGGGTTGCCACTATTTGTTCATATTGAAATTCATAATGAACTGTGAAAAAAGAATTGGAAGGGATTGAAGTATTATCCCACACAAGTCACCCGAGGACAAGTCCTAGACCTGTGAGCTTCTCGATCCACTCAATCATCTTTAGGACATGGTTCTGAAACCGATGCCCCTTCTGTCTCATCCTGAACAGACTCTTTGATATCTCGTATCTTTGAGTGTCCTTGCTCCTCAAACAAGGTGCGAAGATGCAGCATGATGGACTGAGCTTCCATCTTTTCATGTTGTCTTTGCAGCTCGGGAGTCATAGAGGCTAACATATAACATTGAGCAAGAACTGAGTCCTCCTTATACTTCTTATAGTGAGAAATAACTTCCTCACTAGTCCCTTCCACTAGCTCGGCCACGATCTCATCGAGGACATACACAATTTTCTCCGCCGTAAGAATAATTCTCAGGTTCCAAAGCCAATCAGCATAGTTAGGACCAGTGAGACAATTGACATCTAATATGCTACAGAGTGGGTTTGCAAGCGACATTTTTCTAAAAAATAAAGATGTAGCAGAAATAAATAACATGCAGACTTTTGGATTTGTAGAAAATTAAGACATGGATTTTGATGTCAATTTTATCCCACTATTTTATCGCAAGACACATGACACCCTCTAGCATGTGAATTGGAAGTTTCCGACAAACTCCTAGTGGGGATCGGGATCCAATTTGGCATCTCGACATGACCTCGAGGGACTCGACCAATCATACCAAGCCCAAATGGTAGGCAACTCTTGTCAATCACAACTCTTGCGATTCCTGACATAATTTGGCCTCCAAATCACCATGGCCCAGAGGGACTCCGCCAACCATGATGTTTGGTTAAGTCAACACCATCATTACAAGATGAGTTTGATTCAGTGATATGCTCCCGAGGGACTCGGCCAAGCATACCCTGTCCTCAATCACCGGTAACATCTCCATGTCGTAAGGCAGATATCAAATCCCAATATAGGTGAGCCCGGAGTGACTCCGCCAACCCATTCTATATCAAGAAAAAGACGTCTGCCCTATAATGATGGAAGGCCACGTGAGTCAATCTTATTGCTACACGCTTTCCGACTTAATATATTAAAAGTAGAGGGGTTTTATTTTATTTGAGTGGTCTCATAGCTAAATAATACACATCCCACACATATATTAGCATACACTTACATCGTATGCAAATATGTACCTAGTAGGTGCGGAAATGAATATAAATCATATATATAATAACCACACCAGATGATCATGGACCAAATTCTAGCGTGATCAAGCCTGAGCCAAAAGACTTGATCACTAAGCCCTATGTGTGTTCCCAACGCATCCCATGCACGGTGTTCATCCTCCTCTTCTTCATTAGCTCCGTCGGTGATTCCACGCTTCCGCCGTGCCTCCGATAGTGATTTTAAATAATTACAATAATTACAAATGACTATAGGCACGCAGACCCAAAATGTACATTTAATCAATTAAGAAACTTGATCATCAAGGGGAATTACACAATTGGGAGAGGTAGAAATACACAACGATTTTATGAGAAAGAGAAGGGGGCTCGCAGACCCCAATGAATCACCATCCACACATAGGTCCTTGATCATCCGCCCACAATATACACATCACATGGATATATAAGCTACTAGAAATTAATTAAACACTTTAACTAATAAAACTATTAGATTAACTCTTAATCTAATACACTCTTAATCAATCTGAATCGATCAAAATATCAAAACACGAACATTATAGCCTAACCTTGGCTCTGATACCACTGTTGGAAATCGACTTGGGGCATCACATGTGCAGTGGAAGTAAAACAAAAAAAAAAATCGATTTCCATCTATGTACTTGATCGGGCTATGATGCACTGTGCATGTAAACATACATACAAATAAGGCGTGAGACAATCTCACCTAGGGGAGATCGTATATCCCCTGAAGCGCAGAACTAGTCCTTGTTTGAAGGAGCTCTCGCGAGACTCCCTCTAGCGGTATCCACACAGTGGATGATCGGCGATGATGATGACCCCTCCTACACCGGTGATGCCACTCCTCCTAGTCGTGCAACGCCACACAACAGCTAACAGCAGCAAGTAGCAGCAACAACAAGAGGGCTCGGCCCTCCTAGTTCTCCTCTTGCTTAGGGAGAGCACAGTAGGGAGATTTGGGAAGGGGGGATAAAGAAGGTGGTTTCTCTTCACAAGCTCTAGCCCATAAACTTCAAAGAGAACCCCTTCTATTTATAGAGAGCCTAAAAGACACCTCATCAAGGACACCTCATCATGTCATGATATCAAGGGACACCTCACAGGGACACCTCACCATGTTATGATGACAAGAGGGACACCTTGCAAGGACACCTCGTCATGTAATCATGACAAGGGACACCTCGCAGGGACACCTCACCATGTCATGATGACAAGAGGGACATCTTGCAAGGACACCTCATCATGTAATCATGACAAGGAACATCTCGTCATGTCATGATGACAAGGGACACCTCACAGGGACACCTCACCATGTCATGATGACAAGAGGGACATCTTGCAAGGACACCTCATCATGTAATCATGACAAGGAAGATCTCGTCATGTCATGATGACAAGGGACACCTCACAGGGACACCTCACCATGTCATGATGACAAGAGGGACACATTGCAATGACACCTCATCATATAATCATGACAAGGGACACCTCGCAGGGACACCTCATCATGTCATGATGACAAGGGACACCTTGCAAGGACACCTCGTCATTTAATCATGACAAGGGACACCTCGCAGGGACACCTCATCATGTCATGGTGGGTAATGATGAAGTGTCCTCCTTCTAGAAGGGGTGAGGTGGCATGATCTGGTAAGCTCCCTTAATGGATCCTTGTCAAGGCTTATAGGTCTTACCCAATAGGTCCATAATGGGTAAATAAGGCTTATTGATAACGTTATCCAATCCTCTATTCATCGCGTTATCCACCTTATGTGTGTGACCCTCTAGGCCCAATATCGAGCTGGCCGTGAGTTGTACTCGTCAGAACTCCTTCTGTCTTAGTGAATTATTATCTCCATAATAATTCACTCAACTCATCAATTATGAACATACTAGGCCACTATGCCATAATCCCCAGACAATACGAGTGATCAAACCCATTAGACCTGTCTGCCCATAGTTACCGTGTACTATAGTCCTCATCCATCTATTATCTCAGAGACCATATATTAGGCATGGTGTTGTCAGTCTATATGGAATATGTTAAAGCCAAACTCTTATCGGATTTCCCGGAGAACTCCTCTACAATCCAATTGACCCTGGCCAGGGATTTGCTTGAGTAAGACAATAGGGATATCCTCTCACGATACCGAGAGTGGATGATCCTTTATTGACACATAATTGCCTTCGTAAGGTTGGCTACCATTCCCAATGACTGGCTATACTAGACCTGGAACATCCAGACCTATAAATCCAGTATCAAAGAATGGAGTACTCAAATAAGACATCTTTGGTGTCTCAAGTCTAAGGACCAGTTGCACAACTGAGACTACGGAATCGCTAGCTGAAAATTAGGTATCATTAACCATATAGCATTCCGAGAACGGATCATTCAGTGAACTCATTCTCCAATAAGCACCTGCACACATATCCCTAGTGTCTCCACACAAGTAGCTATGAGATCAACTGCTTCCATCATATGGATAGTTATATGGAACACCGGTCTTTCCGATCATCTCAATGTCCTTCTTGAGTAACCTACGACTAGGAATATTTAGGATCTGTGTTTAAAGAGAATCGGCCTTATTATCATGATCTCATCATGATCCAATTCCCATTCACAGACCCATGGACATCACAGTATACAAACGCATGGAATATACTGTGAGAAAATTCCATTATAATATTACCAAAGATATTGTACATAATTACAAGTGCCATCACTCACGTGAATTGGCTTGTAGGGCACCTATAACTAGCAATTATCGTTACATGACCAATATCATTCTTGTTGTGCTATTTCTCTGTACAAGTGCTATTGTTATCTTGTCATCGTTACTTGACTATTCTCTCTAGTTATCATGCCTTTAAGACATTAATCATTTAAAGCATACTTGTTCTCATGAGATATTATGTCCTACTGGGCATTATTCGCTCATCCTGCGTTGTTATTTCATGTGTTCAGGTGAGTCAGATGGCGATTACCACACTCACAAGGATGGGAACGAGGATGATGTTCAGGAGTGACCAGTTCAGCAACCACTGCTTAGTAGATAGTTAGTTTAGCTATGAGCAGTTGTCAATTAGTCATTTTGTAATAGTTTGGATTTGAATAAAGTACTATGGGCCCTAGTTTTGGCTTTGATTAGAGAATGTAATGAAGTTTGAGGAATATTAATGAAGTCGGAGTTTATTTGATAACGTTCTAATTTGTGCAATGGTTTGTTATTATTTCTCGCTCTATACTATTTAATAATTGTAATTCCGCTCCGATATTCCGCGTCGGGTCGTTACATTATCTCTACTATGTTTGGGTCCAAAACGGAAAGAAAAATCTTGACAGCAACATCATTTGCTATTAAGAGTAGTTGACAACAATGTATGTTCTCATGAAGACCAACCTAACAGAACTCATCTTGCCATCAAGGGGATCGAAATCGCAGTCAGGCCTGCCATCAAGGACTCTCCAACAGAAATTATAAAAAAAAACACTATCATCTACCGATGCAAAAATAAAATATAGGACATCACACACACACACACACACACACACACACATATATATATATATGTATATATCACTACTACAAAACACAGTTGTACCTACGACCAAAAACGTCAGTAATACGACAAAAATCATAGGTATATATCTATATCTACGACCTTTCCTACGGCTTACGTCATAGGTAAAGTACGTGTTGGTAAAACTATTTACCTACGACAGAGTCGTAGGTAAAGTACATGTACTTTACCTACAACGTTTAATGTCGTAGGTTGTATTTACCTACAGAATGAAATGTCGTAGGTTGTGTTTACCTATAGAATTAAATATTGTAGGTTATTTATACCTACAAAGTTAAATGTTGTAGGTTTTTGTACCTGAATTAAAAATATGTCACATATTTTTCCTCCCTATATATATTCTTACATACATTCATTCATTCACCTGCCTTTTCTCCTTATATTCTTACATATACATTCATAACAATCACAATTCAACATTCACTCATTCACATTCACATCATCTCATTCATTCATACACTTCATCAACATAGCCACATTCATTCATACACTTAATCAACATAGCCACATTCATTCATTCAAACACATTATGGTCATTCACAACACTTTTCATATTAATGTTAAATATGCATCCACAACATCTATTTGTCCAAAATTATACCAAAGTGTTTCCAAAGTGTTTACAATGTGATATGTAGTGCTAAATAGAAGTTGATCTGTTCTAGTCAAGCTGGAGAAACTGGGCAGCTTGAATCCATTTACCATGTTATACTCACAACCAAGTGAAAAAAAGATATCCAGAAGTAAGAATACCACCCTGAAAAATGTTTCCAATAACTTGTGAGAAACAAAACACAAATCAACATCATGTGTATAATGTACAATCGAAAAAATGTTTGCAGTACTTCAATTACTACTTTAATATAGCAGAATAGAACAAAATCAAGTTGTCACAGGTACATCCACAAGAGAAGAAAGTCTACTCACTTCTTTCAATATCTAAGTTGTTCTCTCGCTGTTGATTCAGGAACTCAAATAGCTTCTCTACAAAACCAAATACCTAATAATGCTAACAGTGGGCTTCATCAAATGCAGATCTTATTTTTACTTCAAAACAAAACACCCCCTGAGAACTAGTTTAGGAAAAAAAGAATACTTACTAATAAAGGAAAATGATAGATATGAGAGCAAAAGATTATACCCCTACTAGAACCAACTTTCACACATTCACCGACCCCCCCAAAAAAAAGACATCACATGGGGAAGAAAACATGAGCAATGTGGAAGTAGATGATATTACCCACTGTCAAAATGAAATGGAGTTAAGAGTCAAATAACCAGAAGCAAAAAGAAAGGAAATGTGAGAGGCCTAACTCAAATTTTCTGGAAACATATACACAATCATAACTTAGAACCATCAAAAATCCACAACTAACAAGCAGTAGAAAGATTTTGGAAATAAGTGTAATGTCTCCAAGCGTGAGAAAAGAGTTCAGTTAGTGTCTATATAAACATTTTCTGTGTCAACTTGCAAGAATTCTTTATTCCTTTGGGTCACCACAAAGGGTACCACAGATGTATGTCAATCACTGAGCCTGGACTCTTACAAGAGAGTGACAAAGCCAGTTTGATCCAGAATGAATGAAAGGAACTTCCGCTCGCTGAAATCACTTTATCCTATGTTGACAACAAATGAGTATTCAACAACTCAGTTTTCTACAATTCAGAAACAATGCCAAAATTGAGCTAGCCAAACCTATCTTCACATTGCCACTGCAAACATCCAGGAAATGAATATTAAATAGTAGATTAATTGAAATACAGTAAGCCAACCCTGTGTAGTAGTCCTGTGGCAAGTAAACATCCTGCACTCCCCCAAATCTTTCAAATGGAATTCGGAGGTCCTCTGACCTGCAAGAACAAAAGTTTATAGGTCAAACAGCTTCTCAAACAATGACAGTGTAAGAACAAAGAGAACAGGGAACTGAAAGAAGGACCTGTATCTTGGATGATTTGTGGAGCGGTTTCATATCCTAGGGCAAGGGGCAGCAATCCATCACCAATTGCTAGTTCCATGCTACAGAATTTTCTTTGGATTACATCCACCAACTTCATTCACATTCACATTATCTCATTCAACATTGCCACATTCATCAAATATACACTTTTCATCACAATGTCAAATATATACATACACAACATCTATTTGTCCAAAATTATACCAAAGTGTTTCCAAAGTGTTTACAAAGTGATATATGTGCTAACCACTAAATAGTGATTGTTTTGCCTCATCCACCAACACCTACACATAAAGAAAACAATAAAAGAAGTTAACAAAAATGGTAGATGATTTGTTAGGAATTATAAATTTTCAATAAACATAAAACTTGCATAATCTGGAATCCATAGAATATGACTTCCAATGGCTTCTTTGATTCGAAATCTATGGTCATCTTTAACAAAAAGATAACATTATGTCATAAACAAAAATTAGATTGTTGTCCCAATTCGGCTGTCATCATACCAACTCATTGTTTAGTGATCATAGAGAAGAGTCTTGCATATACACACTGGAAAGACAAACTTTGTTCTATCAGCAAAACATAAAAAATTATGCACAGCCCACTCTCTTGCACACCAAACAATCAATTCACGTGTACTAGGCTCTTGGCATATTAGTTTGAAAATTGACATGTGAACAAAAGCTAACTAGAGACTTCTAGGCAACTGCCCAGGAAGCACACATTCCACACATTGGCATGCTTTTCTATCTATTCAAGCACATGTTTGGGTCATTCACAACACTTTTCAAATTAATGCCAAATATACATCCACAATAACTATCTGTCCAAAATTTTATATACATCCAAATGTTTCCATGCCACCAAAAGCTTATGAAACATTCATTATCTGTCCAAAATGACATATATAATTTCCATCCATGTCATCCAAGAGTGCTCCACAATAAAATATCTAGAGAAGTTGACAAAAATGGTAAATGGTTTTTTATGTAGTATAAATTCTAAATAAATAAAAAACTTACATAATTTTGAATCCACAAAAATAATTTTTGTAGAATGTAAATACATGACATAAATGCGTATAACTTGGGAAAATACTTCAAAAAGAACATAGCAGAAAATATATATGACATAGATGTGTATAATTTTCGTATACATGAGATAAGATAGGATTCACATATATAGATTGGTTTTGCCTTGAGGATAGCATATAATATACCTACTATGTAGGCAAAATGGATATGGCTATTTTGGTTCTGAAGCCTTTTCAATTGTAGGGAGTGCTTCTTCTATATAATGTATCCGAGTCATCATTCTATGCCCTCTCGCAGCAGTAGCAATCACCTGCTCATGTAAATCATGAAACATTTCTGCTACGAACCTGCAAAATTACCAATATTTTTTCAATGTGGAGTGGATAAAAAGCTATAGCATGGATAAATAAAACAAAAGTTTGGGTAGGATAAATGGAAAATGAACGCCATTCAAACTAAGAATAATAGAGCCACGTGCAGGCTATATGCCTGCTTATTGCCTCCAAGGTCCGGGGGCAAGTTCATCCATATGCAAGGCAAGTTATGGGGATAATTTTTCAAACATCAGAAAAGAAAAAGAAGAATGGAATGAACCTGTGATTATTTTATATGCACATGGTTTGATCAATAAACCCATGTGGCTACAACTAGCATTATTTTATATCCAAATTTACTACAAAGTAATAACCTAGTTTACCAACACAGAATTCTTCTCCATATATCCACAAAGATGCACCAAAAGATTCCAAAGTGATATCTACTCTCGCAATTGACTATCATAGTACATCACTTTACTCTGGTGCCAATGGAAGCAACTAAACTTGAAGCACCTCTTATGTAAGTGAGCTATTTTAATATTAGTTCAAAAACAAACATCTAAGGGTAAATCGTTTACCCAAGGCCCTATAAGGGACAAAGATGCATTTAAGATCTATTCATTACTTCATCCCACCACTCTCTGAGTCTTAACATCAGAAGATAACACAAGTATTGACATGGAAAAAGATATGGACATATATTTAGCTGGTGTTAGTGCCTTAGAGAGATCCATATATAATCCCTTCTATTAACATCCAATCTTTATATTTTCCCCTCAACATTGCTTCTTGGGCTAAGGGTGATGAACAGATATAAGTTTCAAAAAAGCATACCCCCAAAGTAGATTTTCATAAAGGTGATGATCAGATATAAGATTTTGCAAGACAATGAAGGCCAAGGCAGTTCTTCAAAGCTTGGTTTTGCCTTGAGGACATCATGAAATGCACTTCCAAAAAATTTGACATACCAAATCTATAGCCTTTGAAGCATTCTCCTCCTTTGAGGTGAAAATAAAGTTCTGCAAAATATAAAAAGATTGTCAGACTTTTTCTCCACCATATATGAATTATGAGAGGATGACAATCAATGGATAAAGTGCAATTGTTTGCTGAACAAGGAATGTGCATTGACTTCCACAAATAAAAGTGTAAAGGATTTCAGGAACTTATATGATAGTACCAACTTTCTACTCTCAAAGAACCATTTGCTGAATAAAGAATGTGCATTGACTTCCACCAATTGACATTGTGAATACCTGAATTTATTAATTCAAATAAAAGATAAATAAAATATTCTAGATACGAAAAGGAATAAATACATGATAAAATAAAAAAAATTCTAGAAATCATGATTTGTAAAAGTGAGAAAAAAATCATGATTTCTAGAAATAATGATAAAATAGATAAAATTTTAGAATCCTTGTTGTGTGAATAAAAGTGAGAAAAAACTAGCAATATGATTTAGCAACAGGGAAGAAATGAAGGTAATACCTTCTTGCGAATGCTGCAGAATCCACTAAACTGAAATGTTGCACCCAGTAAGGAATCTATCATGCTTTCACATAAACCAATAAGGAAGTAAATGAGGTTGTCAATAGAAAGAAGGGGGAGAAATCGAGTTTGTTTGAATAGGCTGGTGTCAATCAAATTAGCAACTCAAATATCATCCATGCTAGGAGCTCCAATTATCTGCTTCCACATATCTGCAAAGCAGTAACGTTAAACTCACTAACATTACAAAGGAACATACCAGCAAAATGTAAAGACACCAGTAGATAGTATTATAAATGGAAAGCAAGTTGTGTTTCCAGAATCATAGGCAATGTAGAGTATCAGCAAACAGACTTATTGCAGTTTCCTATAGAATGCAGAGTAGATCAAACTTCTCATTCTTATTTTATAACAGTGATAGAATTACAACGGCCCTTATGTCCCCTTGCTCTACTCTGAAATTTCTGTGCCTATTTTGACTTTCATTTTTCATTTTCACTATCTCTTTTCATTTTCTCATACTTTTGACAATTTCTACTGTAATTTATCCACGTAGTTGTAGAAAATCCAATTCACTTTTCCATCTAAACCATCTAAAACTAAAATGAAATACTTCAACTATTTAGCATAAGGTCAAAGAGTCAGTGCATAGCTTAGGAATTTAATCTCAAAGACACATAAGAGATCAGAACTAGAAAAATGCAGCAACAAAGAATCCCCAAACAAGGGGAAAAAAATCATGCTACATACAGCTCTCCGCGCAAGAGAATATGAGTTATACATTTGGTAGACCCAATGAGGCCAGAAAGACAATGGGGCTCTGCAAGAACTTTTTGATACATTGAAAGATGAAGTCCTTCCTTGTCCTTCATCCTTCCTAGATAGTTTCACTAGACTAGATCCCTTTCTCACATCAGAAGCAATGCTTTTACCATAACTTGTTCTTTCATGTTTGTTCTTCTTCCATAGTCCTTAAGAACCAGAAAAATGCATCCTTGGATGTTCTTAAAGGTTTGTCTTCTTCAATTACTTGAATCTCAGCACATGGCTGCAGGTAATATTATCATCATATTAGTTGTCTATCTTGCAACAAGCACGAAAAAAAAAACACGAACACGAGATCAGATTTGAAGAACACACCACATTTGCCGTCAAGGGCTTACTCACCACGGAAACAAAGAATACCACAACTTTTACTTTCAAATTGAAAAGAAAAAATGAAGAAGAGGGAGGAAGAGCAGAGAAGGTCCAAACCTGAAACCTAGTGATAGCAACGATGGAGATGGTGGCGGCCTCTACTATTTCTCGTTCCACTTGGGAACACCCTGGAACTTCCAGCAATAAGAAACTAGCCATTTCTCTAGCTATTCTAGGAAAAGGGTGGAAAAAGGTTAAAAAAATAAAGAGCTCCTCTTTCCCGGTTGTTGCTGCTGCTCCTTCTCCTGATTCTTCTACAGGCGAAGGCTGCGCTGGAGATCCAAAAGGAGGCCGCCCCTTCTTCTTCATCTTCTTATCTACTGGATTTCCATCTCGGGCGTCTCCAACAGCAGCGACGAGAGGCAATGGTGACGGCGACTGCCTTACCCACGACAGCAGCGACCTGCTGCAGTAGCTCCTCCAACAGTGGCTGCGGCAAGGCAGCAATGGTGTCGACGTGGCTACTGCAGTGGGGACGGCGACGGTGGAGGCATCTCCCCGTGGCGGCAAGAAGGACGGCAGCGGCGCGAGGCAGCATCGTGAAGGCGAGCGGCGCCGCGGCGGTGATGGCAGCAGGCGGCGATGCCGACGCAGCACAGGGGAAGAGGAGAGATAGAAAGCAGCACATTGGTGGCGACGTCAACGGTGAGGCGCATCCGACGTTGGCAGAGTAGGGCACAAGAAGGAAGGAGAAAGCGGGAGTAGAGAAAATGGAAAAGGCGAAGGCGGAGGGCTTCGAGACAGAAAGGGGGGAAAGATAAAAAGGGGGAAAGGGGAAAAGGGAACGCGGGCTCGGGAGGGAAAAGAATAAAAAAAAGAGAAAAATTATTTATACCTACTATAAAATATGTTGTAGGTATACTTTTTATTTTGCGTAGATATATCCTTCCAATACCTACAACTATCAAACGCGTAGGCATATGGTGTAGGTAAAAGTCAGTTTTTTAGTAGTATATATATATATATATATATATAGAGAGAGAGAGAGAGAGAGAGAGAGAGAGAGAGGGGCAACTTGAGATGCGTTAAACTTGTCATGGTTGAGTTATTTGTAATTCAAGTTTGACGAGTTTGATCTTAGACAAGAGGTTTACTCCGAGTATTTGAAAATAAAATAAATTCCATAAAACCTCTTAAATGTAAGAAGCAACAAACATGTTAATCCACCAAGTAAAATCGGTCAAATAAATTTGACAGGCAAAACGCATTGTTAGTAATAATAGTCTAATTTCGAGGGTCCACAACTTTTGATGGATAATATATGAACACTGTATAAGGTGGCATTTGAGGAAATCTAAATCTAATTTTCTATGTGACATCAACGTCGTTTGTTCCTCATCCGGCAGGAATTACGCACACAACATATATACATAGGAAGTTGAAACAATACACTTGTTCATGTTTGATATTTTCAGTATTTTGGAATCTTGTAGAATTCATACAATCACGCAGTTCCAAAGCTGAAACAGATATCCATGATCAGCAAGGGGCACCTGGCCATTTCAACCTACAAAAACCTCGACCATAACTACGCTCAACCAGAAAAGATCAATGAGGTGGGCTACAGACTGCATGCGGCATGAATTTAGAAGAAGTAAACCAGGTCGCATATACGCTCTGCTTCTTTATTAATATATATCTCGAGCCAAGTATATGGTTAACGATCAAACTTTGAAGGCTTGCTTGACTGATCTTTTTGTTGCTCGTCATCTCCCTCAGTCGTTGCGGTGAGGTTAGTGTTTTTTTCAGCAAGAGTACCGTTACCGCCTTCCTGCTACTCCAAGATCCGAAAGAAAGTAAGCACACATCAGCAACGTAAACAGATGTTCTTTTTTCTTTTCTTTAAAAGCGCACGTAGAGAGAAGATAAGGCTAGCTGCATGATGCGCTGCGATATAAGATATATTAGAAATGATCAGATTAACACATCATCCTCGCAGTCAATGAGAGCAGATGGCTGCCTGTCACAATTTCTACCTCCAAGATGCACATAGCAAGGATTTAAGTAACGCTGGGAGAAACCGCAGCTGGTACTTGCTATAAAGGTTTGAAGAAAGGAATGAACCAACACTTCTGGTTTTATGCATGCCTCACAGATTTACTCTAACTTACACAGTAACTGTTTGAGTGGTCAATTGGAGAACCGGAGGGGTGAGGTGTGTGGAGGATATATTTAGTGTTCAACGATCTTTCATCTGTACTAAAAAGATTTATGGTCTCTTGACATGGGTCGAGCCTCTTATTAAGTACAATATATTTTTTAAATTATATATTAGCAAATTATGTTTTAATTTAGGTAGTAGTCGAGGGAACGAATGTGATATATTTTTAGTCCCCATGGTTACCTGATCAAACAAAAGGCTCGTAAAGTTCTCGAAGGTGATGTCCTCCTCTAGATTAAACCCTACTGTGAAGTCATTGACTGATAGTTCGTTCTGCTGCTCTTTAACATTCTGTGGAGGAGAGGTGACCTCAACTGTAAGGACGTTGCTACTTCCATTAGTGGTGATGCTTGAGTCATTCTGCACAAGACTAATGCTCGAATCGATTTGCTCGGGACTGCCCTGGACCTCAGTAGATGCCTCGATAGTACTGTCGAGGTTTCCCTTGCTAGGAGCAGCTGGCAGGTCACCTTTAATAAGTTGGTCTAGGAAGTCATAGTCGATTGTCACATTTGGTTCAGTTGTCACATCTTGTAAAAACATTTCACTTGCATAGATGGATCCGTTCTGACCGAAGCCTAGCTGCCTAGTAGCAGTTTCCAATTGTAGACCCACATAGTTGGCAGCATAGCCCATTGAAGTGCCCCGCTTGCGGGACTGCTGGCCGATCCTGGCCATGCCCAATGGATTGCTCTTGGTCAAAAAGGCAGAAGTAGAATTGTTGTTGTTCTTGTTTCCAAGGAGGTCCAGTAGATTGACAGATCCTGCTTGAATGTTTCCTGCAGCTGGCATAGTGTTGAAGGACAGAGTGTTATGTCCTGGATCATAGTGCATGTCGTAAGATGGCAGAGACGACAAGCTGCCTTGGCTGCAGCAGCCGAAAAAATTAGTACTCCTTGGTCGGCTATCAAATAGGAGGGTGTTCTGTAATCCTAGGCCACATGGGATCTGCTGCTGAAGCTGTGGCTTCTGCGGTGTGAGAGAGTACCCCATGTATGCAGTCGCTATGGTTGATGATTTCAGTAATGGCGAGCTAAGACGATGGGAAGTAGCAGATTCGGGGGCCATGGTGTAGGAACAAGGATCAGGTGCCTTGGATACCATGTCCATCTGATTCTTGAAGTTGACGATAGACTTGATGGGAGTGGAGTCGAACACAGACTTCCTCCGGCTCATAAGGAGCCCTGATGATCTTCCAATACCTGATTCTTTTCCTTCCACTTTTCTCCTCAAGTATTGTCGAAATTTCTGCAATAAATTATGTTTGATGTTTCAATCAAGATCATAGCAAGACGTTGTATACTAAAATGTGACAATTCAAAAGACTGCATATAGTGTTGCTTTGAAACAACCACAAAGAAATAGGCAATTAGCCAGGTACCTGATGATATGTACACCTATATCTTTCTTTTCATTTCCCTTTTACTTTATCACATTAATTGGACATCCGTCTATCTTTTCCTTTATCCATATACGTTAATTGAAGGTCAAACGACAATTGCCTAGTAAGGCTCGATGAGCTAATTGCCTTGGCCATGTCAAGTGCATTTGTGAGCTAAAGTGAGATGCCAACACCAAGCAGCCAAGAAAAAGCTCTAAGACGTAGAACTAAACATTATTGCATTAGCAGGACCACCTAGGGTTCAGATCAAAAAGCCACGCTGCTCTATAAACCCTAGTTCAAGGGGAATGTGTTTCTCATGAGAATCCAAGGAAAATCCTAGAGTTGCTCACCAAATTGTCATCAAGGATTGCTTCCATCATTTGCCTCCTGCTATTTATATGCACAAAGTCCATAAATGGCATATGATTTCTCCATGGACAATTTGAACGACTCATAAGGTAGGTGGGGAAAGGCCTAATTGCAATACAAAGGGATATAAATGGTGTAATGAAACCATCATACATGCCAGCAAGCAAGATGTATAAAAGCATGAACTCTTGGGTGCATCTACCTGTTATTTCATTTTTTCCTTTAAAAAACAAAATTTTGGCTGAAGTCACAGGGACTTGAACCCCGGCCCCCAACCCTTCCCTCCCTGCCCCACCCAATGTCCATCCCACATACAAGTGGGGGACAATCATCTAACAGTTCTCCCATTCTTCTGCTTGTCATGATACCTAATATTAGATTCTTCGTCAAAAACATATATTGAAGAACTGCAAACCATCTTTTACATGTTGTCGGTAAGCGACTATATAGCTAGGTAGCTTCTTCATCTTCTAGCTCATCATTGTCACCACCAATTGGAAGGTCTTAAGAGGGACTAATGGTCTATAGATCACTTGATTGGTTTTCCTTATACAAGTATCATAGCACCTTTTCATTATTTTCTCCTATTTACATCACCTATTGCCTTTAGAATATATGGTTACTTTATGAGTTCATTTACTAGTGTGCATGTTTCATTCCCTTTCTCTAATCTAGAAAAATCTCTAGCCATGTGTGCATTTTGAAAACTCTCACATTTTCCGGTGTTTACAACATATGTTGTAATCATCATACTAGAGATTGGAGTATTCGCATCAAAAGGAAAGTGTCTATTTCAATCGAAATATCACTATTAAAGGGAAGGTTTGCTTTGCCTTCTTAAGTTTAAATGTCCTTAGTCATCTACCTCATGGGAGAAGCCATCATCTTTCATTGCATGATACGAGGAAATACAGTACTAGTGAGCCTCTTTGATAACCTGCAGATAAAGAGTTTGAGGATAGCTAAATATGTATAGGTTATCCATGTTTAGAGACTTTCTTGGTTTCATATGGTTTAATGATGAAGAGTTATGAAGGTGGATAATTTTTAATGTGATGTGATGTAATGTGATATAATACGGTGTATAGAGTTATCATCTTATTTTGATATCATTTATCCATATATAAAAAGGGGATATACGATTTTCTAGTGGAAAAGTATAACATTAATAAGTTAAGCCTAGGGATAACTTTTATCCTCCCTCTATGGATGGGATATATCTATATTCCACCCTCCTCAATAGCTTATCAAATTTGCTCGGTAGATAAATGGGAGTTAACCCATCCTATTTGGTTATCAAATTAACCTGGTACCCTTAAAAGACTACTGATAACTGACTAGGGCCTAGGTTAGCACTGTTTTGATAAGTTCACAGATTACTTTTAGGACATTAGGCATGGATTGTAATCTCATAGAACAATTACATAAATTAAGAAAAGGTGCCGAATATATTCATGAAGTTGTACTATAGAAATTGAAAATAAAACTGAGTATAGTCAAACAGCATCTCAATAAATTTATTTTACATCTAGAAAAGACATCCGAATTATACCGATCTAAACTCCGGATTTACCACGGAATTGGATCACATCCGACGGACCCATCACAATACTCAACGAATGTTATCTATATTATTTGGAAGCAATTGAGAAGGGCGAGTGGGCTGCGAACGAACCTGCAAGTGACTAGCGACATGTGCCCTTGTCAGCTCTGGTCTATTCATAATTTCGAGTATCTTCCGAGGAGCAGCTTCTGTAGGTATGAATGCAAGAAAAAAAAATTAATATTGCCTATTAGTTTGATATGCAGGTATACAATTACAGATAGAAATAGGGATGAACAAACAGATCGACAGGCGAGACAAATGATCATAGAAGATGAATAGATAGAGACATACATATTTATATATATATGATAAAATGTCAACGCGCACACCGCGCAGGAGACGGGTCTGCAAAAATCATTAGGGATGGGTACACTTTTAAGATTGTGTCCACCTCTAATGAGATTGTAAATTTGGTGTATTTCTTTTCTTTGAATGTAGAGAGAGAGAGAGAGAGAGAGAGAGAGAGAGCACTGGGAATCGAGTGTTGGGGCTCTCACTGTCGATGCCCAGATTCTCAACGGCCCCCAAGAATAGCTGATGCAGCTCGCCGGTCCACACAACTCTCGCCTTCCTTGGCTTCTTTCGTTTGCCGCCGTGGGCTTTCTTCTCCTTCCCATCGTTGGCGCAGTTGTCGACGTGGACGTCAACTTTGTTGTAGTTGCCCTCTTCTGCACGATCACCTTCATCGTCAACATTGTCATCGGCCATTTCCTCGTCATCGTCGTCTGCATTTGCTTCTTCAACTTCTACTTCCACTTGTTCTTCTCCTTCTTCCTGCGCTGGTAGTTCTTCGGTCGGCGAGGCCACGGGCGTCTTCTCCTTCCCTTGCCGTTTAGCTCTCCGGTGACGGAGCACGAACTTGACTGTCCCAATAGCAGCTCGATCTCCCTCGTATCGGTAGAAATGTTGGGTCTCCTTGTAACGACGGCGTGCTGCCAGATATTTGCTATGGCAGAACACTCGACGGGTTTGTTTAGGTAGAAACAAGCCCCCGAGTTAAGGCATTCCACCGCTAGCTCCGTCTTCTTCTCCGCTGACATTACTGCATCAAATTAACAATTGGGTAATTAAGCATAAAGGTCATAGACAGACTGAAAGTAGGAAGTTTAATGCGTTC
Organism: Colocasia esculenta; assembly: GCA_014218235.1. NCBI lineage: Eukaryota > Viridiplantae > Streptophyta > Magnoliopsida > Alismatales > Araceae > Colocasia > Colocasia esculenta. Next base: position 94,865,689 of record CM024762.1, on the reverse strand, counting down.
ATTAATTAATTTGGCCGACTGGATGGGAGCCGACTTACTGACGATCGGCATGTCAAAATTTTCTCGGACATGATGGAGGAGGCGGAGGCCGTCCATGTCTGCTATGCGGATTTCGGTGAGCAGGAGATCGAACGTGCCCCTCGCATGGTCGAGGATGTCCAATGCAGAGCTCGCCTTGGTGCATGGGGTCACTGAAATGCATGTAATATCGTTTAAATTATGCAGGTCTTCCTTTAGAACGCGCCTGGCAATTGTATTCATTGTGGAGTCTACAGCTGTCTCTTGAAGTGAGAGGATGGTCGTCGAACGTACGTCTCGAAAAACATGGTGAGAGAGTGGTACATGCAAACGATATGTTTCAAAGGGTTCCTTGGAAGAGGAGCGAGTGGAAGCTTGTTATCATATGGCTGTAATAACCTGATTCACCTGGCCAGCTACTTGGAAGCAATGTCTCTATGGAGCATGGCAAAAGGAAAACACCCCACAATCTTATTCTAATAATAATATGTACAGTATTTATATTATCATTTATATACACATATACGATATAAGTGCATATTGTTAATATATATATATAATATATATATATAGTAACATAATAAACAGTGATATATATATATATTTAGATTGCCATATTATATATCATCTGAATTTGTAGTAATAATTAAATATTCTGTATGAATATATATGTATATATTACATATATAAATATATATTTTATTGTGTATATAAGTTAATATATATTATAACACTATATATGTTATACAAAGTAAGAGTACACAAGTTACATTTGAATGTCGACCAGTAATGTCCATCTCGTTCTTAAAGCATGACCATCCACTGACTTATTATGTATACATATATTGTATATTCAGTCAATTGGCTTTGGCTTGAAAACTATTTTCAAACAGAAAATCTGTAACTATAATTAATATTACTAACTGATGTTTGGATTAAAAGAAATGATGGATGTTGTGGGTGCCCTAGCTGTACGTAAGTTTCTTTCTATGTGCAAATTAAGGATAAGATGGACATGGAACATTTAAAACATTGCTAATAATAAGCCAAATAAGTACATAAAAACTTTAATGAAAACTTCGCATTAAGCATCAAATTATTTCTCAAATACCCAGTCGCTTACTGACTTCATACTTAGAAGAAGAAAATGCTTAAATCACATGTCCTCAACAATGTCAACAGATATAAGAAGCTTCCACCAATAAAATGTACATCACTAATGGAAACAGGAAAATCTTTTGATTGAATAATGGCAAGTGATGACTTATTTCATAATATTGAAATACTTTCAGTGCATTTGTATTTTAAACGTCCTCACTTGTCATACAACAAAAGTAAAAAAAAAGACAAATGCTTATGTATAGCAATGCATACAATACGTTTTCAAATTTAGCACTGCATGAAATTGTTCGTGAGATTGTAAGTATTTTTCTAAAACATAATTAATCAATTAAATGTTACATATTCGTTTGGAACCTTTGATAGCAATTCGCCATGCCAAGTTCAGCTATTACAATAAATATTTACATTCAACATGTCTAAGACAAGTATGAATTAGTAACTATTTCCTTCAACAGCAACATGCTTATTCCAAAAACATTTTGAAGCCATGGATTACCCAATGGGTATCTGATAACTAAATGGAACTCAATTTCAAAATCCACTAGCAACGTTAAAATTGGTTATTATGAAGCTGTATGAAAATACCTATTTTTCAAAGAAGGATCAGGTTTCCTGGACGAAGAAATCATGAATGAAAAATAAAAAAATTAAAGTATTATTCATGCTTTTCAGTCTCCTATTTACGAGTAGTTGCCCAACCATTTAAGGAAAATAATCTTACAGATATATTAATTGACAAAACTTTTGCTTTCTCCCAACAATGTCTTCCATTTTTGTTCCATGACATTTAAGAAAGAGCTAGTAATCCTATTTTTATACTTCTTCAGAGCACACCGTCTGTTCATGGTGATCCATTACTAGTGGCCATATATACCGATCTCTAATCCAATATAACTAGTATAAATTGAGGTGTATTGAATTCCCTTAGGTTCAACACTCCTAACGACAGCCCTATCTATTTAAGATTTTGATAGCTTGCCTCTTGAGAGATATCAATTAACGAATAGCATGCTAGATGCAACAGCAGAAAAAGAAAATAATAACGGTAAAATATATTATTACTTATTGTAAAGATGCTTCCAAGGATGCGAGAATGGGAGGAGGAATCCTTTTGATTAGGAAATGGTATTTAATTATAAACCCGTTGTGTATTCCCATTAGGCTCGTTGTGACCCAATTATTCGCTGTTTAATATCATTGCATAGATAGGCATTGGCCATTTTGGAACACTCGATCAATAAATATATGGTGACGAAACGAGGAATACCCTAAAACAACATGTTGATAAGAACAGGAACATTCTCTCATTATGCTAATGGCAAGGCACCCATGCATTCGCAGCTAATGATGGCCAAGGAAAAGAGTTAAAAGAAAACGTAGCGGTGCAATTAAAGAAGCCTGCTAGCGGCGATGTAAAGCCAAAGATGCGAATAAGTCAATATTGGAAGAACAATCAGCAGTTCCCTTCATCGATGCTTGCCGCTATGAGAGAAAACTTGCATGCTTTCGATGAAAGAGGGAATGTAAAATGGGTAATTTTATAATGGCCACTTAAAAATTTCTCGTAGGGGTCTCCTTTCCAAAGGAGATTTCATAAGAAAGTTGTGAACTGTTATCATTTCAGAGAAGCACTAGGTGCAGAAGATATTTAACAGTAATATTTGTTTCCACAACTATATTGATGTTAGACTGACTTGAAAGTGATCACTGTATACACATATATACATGCATATATATATATATATTAGTTACCATGAGATCCGATCAGTTCCAAACGTGCCCAATCAGTCTGTGCCAACATGTCGATTGCATTACTCGATCAAGTTAGGTGCAACCATGTTTGAGAGAGTAAGAATAGTGCAAATCGGACGAATTGACATACACTGTAAGTGGTTAGTTTCAGATCATCTAACCAGACAAGAAGGTTTTCTCGGAATGTGGCCGGAGACACAACATACAAGAAGTTGCAGTGAAATGTAGAAATATGTCAATACTAAACTACCATTACTACTATCTATGAATCACTTCTATTTAGAATTTTATTTGTAGATTATAGGTGTAAGGCCATACATGATTCAGAACATTAAGAGGATGAAATGATCATGTGTGTAACGATTGAACGCCACCCGTCACTTGTGGCCCTTACTTAAGATGACCTAGGACACGCTTGCTTTATCATTTTTGTGAAGTATTAGCCATGAAGCAGCAATCTTTTACTTTCGATGATCCTGTATCTCATAGTGCTGCCATCTGAAAGCGATTGATCAAGGAGTCTGTGGATTTGATATATGATCGACATTTCAAGATCTAAAAGAAGGTGATCATGGCCTGGGCGCCGGTATAGGGAACATTTTGAAACAAAGACTGCGCGCCCTGGATCGGGCGGAGTTCACGAAGGGAAAAACAATAGTGGTGAGGATCCTTGTGAAAGCAAGCACTTGCATTTGACATCGAGTCGACCGAAAACCTTTTAACTCAGGTGGGTGGAAGGATGAAAACTGTATAGAGGTCAGGAAAAAAAATACTGTTTCATAAAAAACAAAAGCTTGAGGACCCCAAAGCCAGAAGAAAATCAAAACGATAAGGAAAAATGAAAACTACACACACAACATGTATCTCATATAACGTGAAGAAGCCCGGAAAATATCCTTATATATAGATCTTGACGAAAGAGAAAAGGAAGTGGGAAAACATACCTAAAAGTCATCGAAGGCACATTACATATGTATATGTATATGTATATGTATATATATATATACATATATATATATAAAATGGGTAGATGCATGCCTGTGTAGTATTTGCACTCCTGCAGTTTCTGGACAACATCATTCAGGCTTGCTTCATCGCTGTCGATCACAATGATCCGAAGACCATTGGGGAAGAAGCTCAAGACCGATGACATGGTGATGCTGCTGGAGATCAAGAACCTCAAAAGCAAAAGACACAAGAGAAACACAGAGATCTCCTGGCTAGCGAATGGGGACGGGTCACCGGCAATGGAGGGGGATAGAGATTTATGAGAAGGAGAACTTTGGGTGGTGGCTGAAGGAACCTCTCCCCGGGCATGGGGCAGTGTCACTTGCCGATAGGAGGGTGAAGGTAAGATGGAAAACGTGAAGGGAAAAGTTGGTTCTCATTTATGTTTGTGCAACGCTTGCGCGGAGTGGCATGACAATTGTTACCATCTGCTCACAGATGTTTTAAGTTCAAATAATTAAGAAAATTGGAGGTTGTGTGAACAGAGTACTGAGGGCCATTCCATCCACGGGCGTCAAGGCGGTCGCCCTCCGGTGTGCCGTATTATCTTTACCCACTCGACGTGGTGTTTGAGGATCTTCAAGGATTTGCATCGCCATCCTCCCTACCCACCCTTCCCGTTGAGATAAGCCAGAAAGGTGGAAGTTATAATACGTTACGTTTCTTTTTCAAAATTCATATTTTTACGGAAAACTTTATTTAATGACACTTATATTTAACAAATATATTTGACATCATATGACACAAATTTTAAAATAACAAATGACATTATAAAATTTATGTCATGTAAATAATATTAAATATATATGTTATAGAATAGTGTTACCAAATTATTTTCCTTTCTAGAACTACCGAGTTAATCTCAGTTACTGTGAGCATTTAAAAACTTTTGAGTTAATTAATAAGATTCTAATTACAAGGGTAGGAGGTGAAATAAATGGATGTTAAGTGCTTTCCCAGCATCCACGCCGACGTTGAAGTCCATAATTTGTTGTGGTTCATAATTGACCGCAAGAACCTGGGTTCAAACCCTGAGGACGTCAATGACTAGCTAAACAAGATGAAGATTTCCGTCTATCTATCTATCTATATAATATATATATATATATTAAATATATGGGATTTTTAGATTTTGACCCCTAAAATAATTCATAATTAGAGAAAAGCCCTCTATAATCCATCTATTTATTATTAAACCTCCAAAATTTCTTAACCTTTAGTAAATAGCCCCTCTATTTAAACTTTAAAGGGTCTTCTGTGAAAAAGTGGACGGAATTGTAAAACCATTGAAAAATACCCTTTACCCTTCTGTTGTGTGTGCGTGTGTGAAAGAGAGAGAGGCAAGGGAGAGCAGTGCCAGAGGAAGAGAAAGGGAGTAGCTAGTGGGAGGGAGAGAGGGGGAGTGACAGATGGCAGTCGATGGTCCTCTCCCTCGCAGGGTGACAACAGTTGAGGTGAGGAAGAGGGTTGGAGGGTGGCACAACGGTTCAATTCTATGTGCTCCAACAAGGACATCCAGCTCTTCACTCTAATCCTTGTCAATTTTGTTGTCGATCTTGTTTGCGAATCCACCCCATCAAGGAGAAGATGAGGTGAGTGTAGGGGAGGGGAAGGAGATGGGACTGAGGAGGAGGTGCTTGCCGAAGTCCGCACTGGAGGTGGGGGTGCCAGAGTGGAGGGTGCAGGCGTGGACTTGCTTGAGGTCGGGCATGGACTTGCTTGCCAAAGTTAGTAGTTAGACAAACAAGAGGAAGAAGAACCTCTTTGTGTGGCCTTACTTGGGTGTGCTTTTGGAGAGAACCAACCAACTACTCTCTCTCAGGATCTGCTCCCCCTTTGCCACCATGCAACAGGGTTGGAGATGTCTACGTATGGGATGGTGGTGCGGGTGGTGCGAGCAGCAGGGGTGGTGTAGCAGCCCCGACGCCCGGACCCCCAACTCCCACTAAGAATCCGACTGTCGACACTGCCACACAAGGGTCCGAAGACCGGGAAGGGCTAACGGACTAATCTAACAAGATATGTAACAGAATTAAACGACAATCACAAGCATTAAAAATGTACTAACAAGTGAAGAAAAAATATCCAACACAAAGTATGAGTCTAGTGCAGTTCCAAAGCTATAAAGTACAAGTACTAAAAACAGGGGATAACAGGTCTCTTAGGGGCATACCCAAGGGTGAAGAGTCACAAGTATAGGGGAACATTGCTCACAGAAGACATCATCTACTACGGCCTAGTCTCCTCAGCTCACCACGGAAGGTACTACTATGAAGTCTCACCTAAAAAGGAGGGAATGAGCTTCACGAAGAAGCCCAGTAGGGACTACCAATCTCCCACTAGTTCTAACAAGCATAATATATATATGGTTTAACAGAAATTAAGCAAATTAATCTATTCTACTAACAGAGTAAGTGCAGAAGTGTAAAGTAAACTACACGGTCATGGGCCTAACATGTCGGGACCAGAAACCCGTGTAAGCCAATAGGACAAACCCCAAGGCTGCAAACATAGATAGAGAAAAACTATCTGATCAAAGACACTAGCCACAGAACAACAACCACTAGTCAACCGATCAAGAGCATCGCGCGCCTGACCCTCGACCACCAGTCTATGTCTACCACCTCCAGTCGGAGTAAGACGTGGAACTTAAAGTAACCACAACTGTCGTATTCTGGCCGGACTACGATCCCATGCCTAGCCCCTTTAGATGGTACTTGAACCATGTAGAGTGAGGCTGTAGCACCCTTGATTTTTAAAACCCAAATAAAAATAAAATTTCTATTTTCATAAATAAGGAAGAAATAGAAATTATTGAATAAAAAAGGGAAATAAATATAATTAGAATGATTTAAATCAAAGCCCATTAGGCTAAATTAGTAGTGGGATATACTAATGGTCCTAACATGGTTGGTTGGGCCCATTTAGGGATAACCCATTATGAGAAGAGAAGTAATTAAGAGAAATTCGTATCTAATTAATTAATAAATAGAAAAGGGTCAAATTAGCTATTAAAATAAGTCATATATATCCTAAAAAGAGTCCTACACTTACCCTAAACCTTTACCCACGAAATTGGATCCCTTCCCAACTCTATTAGGTGGATAAATAAGAGAAAGTGGGAGATAAAGAAGGAAATTCGGAGTTTAATGGAAGGGAGGACTCTTAGAATGGCTAGGACTCCTATAGTTAGCCATATACCCCCAAATTTTGACCCTAGCAACCCTAGTTCGTGTCTAAGCTCTTTGGAGATGAAAAGGAGAAGTTCTGGACGAAGAGCAAGGAGAGGAGGAGGCTTGGAGCTTGGATTTTTCTCTTCTTTTTCGTCATCAAACTAGGGCTTTCTTACTCCACGAAAAAGGTAGGTAATATCTCAAGCAAAAATCGTTAAAAATTTCATGTACCTCTTCAAAAGCCCTATCATTTCGTTGTATTCTGCTTATCCATTTGGGCGAATTTAATTCATGAAACCCTGCTGTCACCATGAACCCAAAATCTCATGTTCTCTCTACTTCTCCGCACGTACTTGTTCCCATGCTATAAGAAAACTCTCATTAATACTACAGTGCAATAGCTTTCAAACGCCCCTAGTTTCGTTCTATTTTGACCTCCCATGAGGGAGAATTAATTCTTTGAATCTCTGTCAGATCCATGCACCCGACCCTCCTTGTGGATTTGTGAACCTCGTTCATGCTTAACTTCATACCATGATAAAATTATCATAAATACTACATCTTGTTAGATTTTGAACGCCCTTGTTTTCGGAATTTTTCATCATGTATTCATCTCTCATTAATTCATTGAATCCTGACTGTGCCTTTTTAGGTCATCAGAATGTAACATGTTCAAAGTATGCCTAAATCTTGTTTATTTTCAAATTAATCGTGCATGTTGGTAGATCTATATGTCTACTTTCGTTTAAAACTAGCTTCGTGCTTTTTGGATCACAGTGCTATTTTATATGGAATTTATAACGTCTATGTATCAAACAGGAATCGCCTTGGGAAAAAGGGAAAAGGGGCAATCCCACCTGGTATCGCGTCGGCGCGATCTGCCGCAATATCAGCAAGGTCGCACCGGCCGATGGCGTCGCGTCAAGAACGCGGCGGCATAAGCCGCCGCGATTCCACTCTGGACCGGGCCAGACCGGCCAGGTCCCGTGTCACGCCCGACCGCCCCGTCGCGACTTGAATCGCGACCGGTAAGTCCGCAGCGTTTTCATGATTCCGAGCAGAATGAAAATTTGTGCATATGCCCTGATGTTTAGGCTTTATACCCTTTAATTAGCCATGATTAAATCATGTTATAGTTAATTCGACTTGGTGAATTAATAAATGACATTAATGATATAAATTTAATTATTTAAAATAATATTTGCACGACTTTTCATATCCTCAAGGTTTCTTTACACTTACACACACACAACATTATTAAATGCCATCTGACCCTGATAAATTATGCAATAATGTATTCGGTAAATTAGCGAAATAAATGACTAAATTACCCTATTTTATTAAATATAATTGTCTTCATTTTTACTCGCGCATTTTATCTACCGTTACCGTTTTCCCTTGGCCTTCGAGCACTCGAGGCACGACGGACCTGTTTCTACACACTTTCTCTTGACTTGGACCACCTCTCCACCGGGAGTACTCTCGACTAGACCAGGGACTCCTTGTCAAGAACTCCGTAAGTCTTCTTGGCTTTGACGCACGTCCTTAGTCAACGAGTTGGTTGTACCCCAAAACCCGTTACATCTTAGGGATCAGTACGATTCATGTCTTAGTGTATTTCTTTCTCGTCCCGGGATCACTCCGAACCATTTGGTTGTGTTCACGACATGACTAAGTGGGTGGTTGTGACTTCTACCAGACTGCCGGCACCCGACTTGGTGCTGTGCAACCGTTACTATCGAAATTTCACGTTGTTTTATGGAATTGTCCCTATCTCATCTAATCTCTATATCCTCTTATCTGTTCACGTTCTCTCTACACTCTCATCTATCTCGTCTAGTACTCTCTTATCTCTTCTTGGTACTCTATTGGCCATTCGTGTGATTGTGTAAGATAAAAGAAATGACTAATGCCAGCGCAATAGGGCCCGATCAGGTCCTGGGAGGAGAGACCGAAAAATTCCAGTGCCCATGGGAGTTAAAATGATCAAGGATGTGTTACGGCATGCATCCAGCGCCAGTTTACTATCTAGATTAATCTATGACAATTAAAGTACTATCTCTACAAGTGCAAGCGTGATCGTTACTAGTGCACCGTTGTGCAATTTACATGATATAATGTTACATGGCCATTCTATTATCGTTCTCGTTGTACTATTTCCCCTGTGCCAGTTGTAATTGTTCTCTCGTTATCATGACATGCTCTACATGACTTTACTCTCTAGTTAACCTGCCTTTAAAACATTAACTATTTAAAGCATGCTTGTGTTCAAGAGATATTAAGTCCTACTGGGCATTATTCGCTCATCCTGCGTATTTATTTAATGTGTTTCAGGTGAGTCGGATCATGACCACACTCACGAGGATGGGGGACCGATGAGGAGACTCAGGAGTGACCCTTCTGCAACCAGTACTGTCTAGTAGTCAGTTAGTATAGAATGAGTTAGTTAGTCATTATGTAATAGTTGATTTTCAATAAAGTACTCTGGGCCCAAGTTTCGGCTCTGATACGTTGATGTATTAGTTAGTTTATGAAGATGATGAGTTATTAGTGAATGTAATGGAGATTGTTGGATTATTAATGAAATTGGAGTTTATTTGGTGTTATCCAATTGTGCAATAGTTTGCATTATTTTCTCGCTCTGTACTATTTAATAATTGTAATCCCGCTCTAATATTCCGCGTCGGGGCATTACAGTTTTGTGGTATCAGAGCCTAGGTTATTCTTAAGTATAGGATGATCTATGTTTGACTTGACTTAGAGTCTAACTCCATACCTATGTGAGATGGGTAGAACCTTGGGTAATGAGATAAAATAAACGCACACACGTACAAACCTAGTGCAAACTCAACGACTTACATTAAACATTCTCTTTTGAAGGAACTTAAACCTCAATAATGGCAGCGGAGTGTGCTCAACTCCGTGATATGCAACACACGATTCAGCAACTCACTCAAGCTTTACATCAGGCTGCTGGAGCCAACAACAATAATAACAACAACCGAGCAGCTAGTGATTTACATAGAAATTTCCGCAACCTGAATCCGCCTCGATTCAGTGGTACCACAGACCCTGATGAGGTCGAGAACTGGCTCAAGGAGATTGAGCGTATCTTCCAAGTCATGCAATGCACAGATGGGGACAAGATACTGCTAGCTACATTCAAGTTAGAACGGGACACCCGTGCGTGGTGGGAGTCCGTTGAGGCAACCAGAGAGGACGCACAATTTACCTGGGAGGAGTTCAAGGAGCATTTCAACTCCAAGTACTTCTCAGAGAGAGTCCAAGAAAGGAGGGCCTCTGAATTCGCCGCACTCAAGCAGAGGAACCTGACTGTTGCTGAGTATGAAGCTCAGTTCTCCCGATTGGCGCGCTATGCTAATCATCTGGTGAGCACAGAGAAGATGAAGGTGAAAAGGTTTCTTAATGGGCTCAGGCCTGCATAAATCACCCAATTGGCACCTATGGACATTCAGACCCACCCAGAGATGGTCAGGAAAGCACAACTACTCGAGGATGCAACTGATCTCACTGATCGCATCAAGGGTAGAATGGTAAAGAAGGAACTGACTTCTGGAGCACCAAGCAGGCCTGCCTACAATAAGAAAAGACCATTAAGTATCACTGATGGGCCAAGCCAAGAGCGAAAGCCCAAAGTCCCCACTACTACTGCCCCAAACAACAAGCCCAGATGCAAACACTGTGACAAGCTGGGCCATACTGCAGAAGAGTGCTGGAGGAAGGCAGGTGCATGCCTTCGTTGTGGGAGTCATGATCACCGCATCCAGGAGTGCCCTCTGTTAAAAGAAAATGAAAAGCGTCCTATGGGACAGAAGAAGCCCGACCGACTGCAGGCGTTGCAAGAAGTGGACACCACCGAGGAAGGTGGAGTGGTGGAAGGTACACTGCCAGTCTTTTCTCAATCAGCATTTGTTTTGTTTGATACTGGCGCAACACATTCATTCATATCACAAGCATTTGCTGATACCTTAAATGAGAAACCTGCATCTATGACATTTGAATTACCTGTTACAACACCACTAGGAGAAAGGGCTCAATTGAATAAATACTATCCATTGGCTGATGTTAAGATTGGTGAACTCAATCTAAGAGCTGACTTGATCTGTATGCCCATGGAGGGCTACGATGTCATTCTGGGAGCCGATTGACTATCCACGTATGCGGCTATTGTGGATTGTAGAAGAGGTAAGATTTCCTTTAGTGAATTCCCTAAGCTGATCTTCACAGGACGTAGACACAAGAGGCACTTGTCTCTCGTCTCTGCCATAAAGGCACAAAACATGATAAGAAAGAGTTGTGTGGCATTTCTTGCCGCAATTGTAGTTGAGAAGAAGCAATCAAGATATCAGACATCCACATAGTGCAAGAATACCCTAATGTGTTTCCCGATGAGCTACCAGGCATTCCACCTGAGAGAGATGTGAATTTCTCAATTGGTCTCGTACCTGGAGCCACACCGGTTTCACGCCAACCCTACAGAATGTCCCCTGCTGAATTGAAGGGGTTGAAGGAGCAACTGATGGAACTTCTAGAAAAGGGTTTTATTAGGCCGAGTACTTCTCCTTGGGGAGCATCAGTGTTGTTCGTCAAGAAGAAGGACGGATCCATGAGATTATGCATCGATTACAGGCAGTTGAACAATCTCACTATCAAGAACAAGTACCCTCTGCCATGTGTCGATGAGTTGTTTGATCAGATATCAGGAGCAAGGTATTTTTCTAAGATTGAACTTAGATCAGGATATCATCAGATTAGGATTAAAGATGCAGATATCTACAAGACAGCTTTCAGGAGCAGGTATGGTCATTACGAATTTGTAGTCGTGCCTTTTGGACTAACTAATGCTCCTGCAGCTTTTATGCAACTAATGAACAACATCTACCGGCTCTACCTCGACAAGTTCGTCGTGGTATTCATTGATGATATTCTCATATACTCCAAGACCAAGGAAGAGCATGAGGAGCATCTGAGGATCGCTCTGCAAATCTTGCGGGATAATCAACTCTACGCCAAATTGAGCAAGGGTGAATTCTGGCTCAAGGAGGTGTCATTTCTGGGCCATGTCATATCCAAGGACGGTATCGCTGTCGATCCTTCCAAGGTAGAAGCCGTACTCCACTGGGAAAGGCCGACCAATGTCACAGAGATAAGAAGTTTTCTTGGACTGGCTGGTTATTACAGACGGTTCATAAAAGACTTCTCCATGATAGTCGTTCCTCTTACGCGTCTTACGCGGAAAGAGAACCCATATGTTTGGAGCAAGGAATGTGAGAAGAGCTTTTAGACACTTAAGCAATTGCTGACATCTGCACCTGTCCTTGCATTACCAGTCGAAGGCGCAGGATTCTCAGTTTACACTGATGCATCTGGAATCGGTCTAGGCTGTGTATTAATGCAGAACGAAAAGGTGATAGCTAATTCTTCAAGGCAGTTGAAGCCACATGAAGTCAACTATCCTGTCCATGACTTAGAGCTAGCTGCTGTGGTATTTGCACTCAAAATCTGGAGGCATTACCTATACATGGAGCAATTTATTGTCTACTCCGACCACAAGAGTTTGAAATACTTATTTTCTCAAAAGGAGCTCAATATGCGACAACGGAGATTGCTGGAGTACTTGAAAGACTTTGATTTCAATATTCAATACCACCCAGGTAATGGTAATGCAGTAGCTGATGCACTTAGTAGGAAGCTAGTAGCTTCTTTATCATGTCTAGTCATGGGTGAGATGCAATTATTAGAGCAATTCGCCAGTCTAGATCTGAATATTAAGAAGAGAAGTGATAAGATGTTAGTGGCTAATCTTAAAGCTCAACCCGACATCTTTGTCGAGATCAGAGAGCAACATGCTAATGATCTATTTCTAATCCGAGTAAAGGAGACTATAGCTGACAAGCCAAATTTCTCCATCACGGAAGATGGAAGAATATTATTCCAAGCCAAGACATGTGTGCCTGACAATGAAGTGCTGAAGAGGAAACTGATGGATGAAGCCCACAAGACCAAGTACACAATACATCTAGGTGCAACCAAGATGTACCAAGACATGAAAATGTCATTTTGGTGGCCAAACATGAAGCGTGAGGTGGCTGAGCATGTCGCGCACTGTCTCACTTGTCAACAGGTGAAAGCCGAGCACCGTCGTCCTGCGGGTGTACTTAGACCTCTGGACATACCCGAATGGAAGTGGGAAAGCATCGGTATGGATTTCATCATGGGTTTACCCCGAACTCATGGTGGACTTGATGCTATATGGGTTATTGTGGACCGTTTAACCAAGTCCGCACACTTCATTGCCATTAAGAGCACTTGGAGTGTGGATGTGTTGGCAGCTTTGTATGTAAAGGAAATCGTGAGATTACATGGAGTCCCCGTGTCCATTGTCTCAGATCGTGATCCCATATTCACATCTATATTCTGGAAGGGACTTCAGACAGCGTTGGGTACTAAACTCAACTTCAGCACAGCTTTCCACCCACAGACGGATGGACAGACTGAAAGAACAAATCAGATAGTGGAAGACATGCTACGAGCTTGTGCTATAGACTTTGAGGAATATTGGAATGAACAGTTGTCACTAATTGAATTCGCCTACAACAATAGTTATCAGGCCAGCATCAAGATGGCACCATTTGAAGCACTGTATGGTAGAAGTTGCAGAACGCCAGTATGCTGGAATGAAGTAGGTGAGCAGCAATGGCTAGGACCAGATATGGTACAGAACACTAGTAGGGACATACAGATTATCAGATACAGAATTAACATAGCTCAATCCAGGCAGAAGAGCTATGCAGACAAAAGAAGAAGGGATTTAGAATTCCAAGCCGGAGATCATGTAATGCTAAAAGTATCCCCGACCAGAGGATTCCAAAGATTTGGGATGAAAGGCAAACTGAGACCAAGATTCATAGGTCCGTTTGAAGTGTTAGATAGAGTGGGCGAGGTAGCGTATCGACTGGCACTACCACCCCAATTTTCAACAGTACACAATGTGTTCCATGTGTCAATGCTGAGAAAGTACGTGTATGATCCATCACACGTAATCAGCTATGATGACATTATTCTGAATAAGGATATGACATATGAATAAAAGGCCAGTGAAAATCTTGGACAAGAAGATGCAACAGCTTCATAATCGGTCTATACCCGTGGTGAAGGTATTATGAAGAAACCATGAAGTCGAAAAGGCCACGTGGGAGCCCAAAGCATTAATGCAACGGAATTATCCGGAGTTATTCAGTAAGTCATTCTTCCTCTTACGATTCTATAAATTTGGGGACTAAATTCTTTTAAGAGGGAGAGGATGTAGCACCCTTGATTTTTAAAATCCAAATAAAAATAAAATTTCTATTTTTATAAATAAGGAAAAATAGAAATTATTGATAAAAAAAGGGAAAAATATAATTAGAATGATTTAAATCAAAGCCCATTAGGCTAAATTAGTAATGGGATGTGATACCGGTCGTCGCTAACCGAGGAGTCCAACCGACGAGGACCAGGCAAACCTCAGTCAGGTCTTGTCCAAGGAAGACAGCCGACCACTGACAAGAACCAATTAAGCCAAGCACTATATCCCGGCGCTCCCAGCTGGCGCCAGGTCATACTTTCCCTAGAGGCAGATAATATCCCGTGAATCACGACCCCCAGCTGGCCCATGACTACTTTTGAGCAAGTGACTGTCACAGCGAGGGATCGGGTCCCGGCTGGCAGGGATTCCTTGATTTTCTCCCTTTCCTCGCAAAGGCTCGCCTGCCACTTTCTTTTCCTACCCAAAGGACCAAGCTCTTATAAAAAGGCACTGATACCCTCAAGGAAAAGGTAGGCTATTCGTAGCATTCAACTTTCTTTCTCATCAATCTTCACTGACTTGATCGTCGGAGAGCCCGACCACCGACGAATCTCGGTGGTTCATTATAGGTCAGATCTTCTTCGCCGACGACAACGCGACATCACCAATCCCTCGGGGCCCACTCGGCTCGGCTCTGGCCGACCACCCTTGCTGTTTTCGGCAACATTTGGCGTCGTCTGTGGGAAGCGGTACACAAAAGCTTCCATCAATGGCACCCAAGGGAAAGGCGGTGGTTCGCACGTCGGAAGAGGAGGTCGCACCGGCCACCATTGTTGAGGGAGTTGCCAGAGGTACCTCCGGCACCGGGGAATAGGATTCAACAACCTCCTCGCGACTTGATCGTGCAGAGCAGACACTTGCGAGCTTGCAGCAGATATTAATGAGGATGGAACAGAACCAACGGATGCCCTCGACTCGAGGCGAGGGCCCGACCCGCCAAGCGGTCCCTGCGCTAGGGGCTCAGGAGGACATGGAAGACCTCGGCCGACAACCATTGCAAACTGCGATGTCGGCGAGTCATGCCGACATCCAAAGAGTGTCGCCCGGGAATATGGCGCCAGTGCTCCAACCGGCCGACAACGCTCCTCGAGTCACGCCGTTAGCCGTGACAGATCATCAGCCGAGAACCGAGGTTGCCGATCATTTTACGGCGGAATCCACTCCGCTCAGTAAAGCGCCGGTCGATCCTCAGTGGAAGGACGACCTGCGAGAAATGAACAGAAAGATAGAGACACTGCGGATCGGCTCGCGCGCCCCATCTGTGACGACGCTCCTAACTGCTGCACCATTCACCGAAGAAATCACCTCGGCACCAGTTCCTCAAAAACTCCAGTTACCGAAATTCAGGCGTTACAACGGGACGACCAACCCCGTACACCACCTCGACCACTTCCAGGGGCAAGTGGAAATGGTAAATATCACTGATGCTATGAAATGCCGTGCTTTCATGTCTACCCTAGATGATGCAGCGCTATAATGGTTCAAAGTGCTACCCGAGAGATCGATTGCTAGCTTCACCGACCTGGCCCAACGGTTCTTGGACCACTTCTACAGCACGGTACAACATTCACTGTGTACCGACGACCTGTGGCTGGTCGCCCAGAAGAAGCACGAGATGTTTCGTGACTATGCGAGGCGCTTCCAGATCGAGGTGATGAAGGTGGTGGATCTAGATCTGAGGACTGCGGTCAACATACTCACACGAGTATGTACCGACGTGGCGTTCGTTGCTTCGATCGCCAAGAAGCCTCCTGTAAGTCTTTCCGACCTCCTTTCTCGGATGCAGAAGTACGTAAGGCTTGAGTTGACCCTGGGAGCCGCGGGGAGACTCAAGCGACCAGTTGATGAAAGCGCGACGAGAACCGAGCAAAGTGAGAAAAGGCCGAGGAGGGAAGAACCATGAGGAGATAGGCGGCGAGAACCTGAAAGTCGTCGAGACTCAGATCGCCGACCCGACGAATACCGACGCGTCAGAGACCTCCCTCGCTTCGGGAGGCTGCCCTCAGAAATACTCCCCGTCATCAAGAAGCTACCGGAGTTCAAACGACCCGAGCCTATGGCGAGGCCCCCCTCGGGGAGGGGAGCTGACCTTTATTGCGAGTATCACAAGGGGCATGGTCATCTTACTGACCAGTGCAGGAGCCTCAAGATGGAGATAGCAGAGATGTTGCGTCGAGGAATCATTGGAAAAGACGTCGTCAACGGGAGGCCGAAAGAACGCAACGAGGAAGAGGGATGCGAGCGCGAGGGGAAAGGGGCCATCCTGGTCCTCGCCGGAGGGTCGACAAGTGGCGGCGACAGCAATAGGAAGAGAAAGGCATACGCGTCATCCCTCGTCCTCGGCATAAGAGGACCGACATTGGGAACCGAAGTCATAACCTTCTCGCATGAAGATGCCATCGGTCTGAGCTTCCCTCACGACGATGCGCTGGTCATCCATGCCGACGTCGACGGCTACACCATACACCGTATCCTTGTGGACAACGGGGCCGCACCCGACATCTTATTCTACGATTATTTCCTTAAAATGCCTAATCTGAGTGCCAAGCTCAAACCAGTCTCCACTCCCCTATTCGGGGTAAACGGAGCGCCTGTCACACAGCCGAGGGGTCTATCAGGCTGAAGTAACCTTAGGCACCCACCCGCGACATGTAACGTTTGAGGTCGACTTCCTCATAGTCAAGTGAGGTCGGCCTACAACCCGATTTTGGGCGGGAGTTGCTCGGGAAGTTTGGAGAGTACCTTCACCTATCACCAAATGTTGAAGTTTCCAACTCCTAGCGGGGTAGGGAAGTCGTCGGGAGCCAGGCCGAGGCGCGCCAATGTTATGTAAATTCAATTAAAGCAAAAGAGCCAGCTGTTTCAGAGTACGTACCCAGTGTTAATGACGATGTCCAAAGGCATGAACTAGTGGAACAAACGAAACAAATCGAAATCGAGAGGGGAGCGTTAGTGATCGGCACGGAGCTAAAAGAGCTGGAGAGCGAGATCGTCGCCTTCCTCGGCAAAAGCGGCGACGTATTCGCTTGGTCGGACGACGACCTACCAGGAATCAACCTGACAATTATCCTACATCATTTAAACGTTGACCCCAAAGCCCGACCCATCCGTCAGAAAAAAAGACCCTTGTCGGCTGATCGCCTGGAAGTGGTAGACGACAGTCTAACAAAATACTTGCGCGTAGGGACCGTCAGGAACACCTTCTACCCGAAATGGGTTGCCAACGTCGTCTTGGTGCGAAAAGCTAACGAGAAGTGGCGGATGTGCGTAGACTTCACCGACCTGAACCGAGCCTGTTCGAAAGACATCTTTCCCTTGCTCCGAATCGACCAGCAGGGCACGAACTACTGAGCTTCCTCGACGCATACTCCGGCTACCACCAGATAAGGATGGCGCCCGAGGACGAGGATAAGACATCCTTCACCACAGAGAGGGGCTTGTACTG
The DNA here is from genome assembly GCA_014218235.1 of Colocasia esculenta. Taxonomy (NCBI): domain Eukaryota; kingdom Viridiplantae; phylum Streptophyta; class Magnoliopsida; order Alismatales; family Araceae; genus Colocasia; species Colocasia esculenta. Next base: position 94,847,802 of record CM024762.1, on the reverse strand, counting down.
TTTCACCCGTATGCCTTTCGGTTTGAAGAATGCAGGTGTGACATACCAAAGGCTAGTCAACATGATGTTCGAGAAACAGATCGGCAAGACGATGGAGATCTACGTCGACAACATGCTTGTTAAAAGCCGACGAGCCGAGGACCACGTCAAAGACCACGCCGAGGCCTTCGACGTTCTCCGACAATACGGGATGAAGCTGAATCCCGAGAAGTGTGTTTTCGGTTGTTGGGCAGGGAAGTTCCTTGGATACCTTGTATCGAGCCGAGGAATCGATGTCAACCCCGACAAGGTCCAAGCCGTCCTCAACATGACGGCTCCGAGAACGGTAAAAGAGGTACAAAGGCTTAACGGTAGGATCACTGCTCTTAGCAGGTTTATGTCCAGGTCGGCGGAGCGATGTAAGCCATTCTTCGAAGTACTGAGGAAGGGCCGCTTCGAATGGACCGGGGAATGTCAGAAGGCGTTCGACGAGCTTAAGGAATACTTGGCTCACGTGCCGACGTTGAGCAAACCTAAAATCAGCGAAGATCTGCTGTTGTACCTATCGACGACGGCGTATTCCATTAGCTCGGTGCTAGTGCAAGAAGAAGAACGAGCCCACCTCCCAGTATACTACACGAGCAAAGCCCTACGAGGAGCCGAACAACGTTACTCCGACCTCGAAAAAGTGGGGTACGCGTTGGTCATGGCGGCACGGCGACTACACCCATATTTCCAATCACACAACATCGTTGTCCTCACCGACGCGCCTATCCGACAAGTCCTTGAGAGACTCGAGTCTTCGGGGAGGTTAGCCAAGTGGGCCATCAAGCTTGGGGAATTCGACGTCGAGTTTAGGCCTCGGGTCACCATCAAGGCCCAGGCCCAAGCCGACTTTATTTCTGAGGGGACTGCTCGAACCAATCCTCAGGAAGAGATCGCTGAAGGTTGGGAAATCTTTGTCGACGGAGCCTCAAATTCACATGGCAGTGGGGCGGGGGTCGTCATGCGTTAGTCCGACAACATCGACTTAAGGTACGCAGTTCGTTTCTTTTCCGATGCCTCTAACAATGTGGCAGAATACGAGGCAGTGATCTCGGGGTTAAAGATGGCGAGGTCTCTGAGGGCCACAAGGGTGCGCATTTACAGCGACTCCCAACTGGTCGTCAGTCAAGTGTCAGAAGAGTTTGAGGCGAAGGAAGCCAAACTAGCATCTTACAAGACCATGGTCCAAAAGCTTATGGCTAATTTTGAGTCCTCCGAGCTCATCAAAATACCGAGGGCCGAGAATGATCAGGAAGACGTGCTCTCCAAGGTCGCGTCATCTTTAGTCGAGCCGCTGCCCGCCATGTTGGTGGAAGAACTCCGCGAATCGTCTGTCGCGACGACGGAATTAATGGTCGTCGACAGCAGAACGACATGGATGACCCCACTGATTGATTTTATCAGAAACGGAATACTCCCGGAAGATAAAGAAGAAGCCGAGAAGACAAGGCGACGAGCGCCAAAGTTCTTCATTATCGGCGACGAGCTATATCGAAAGGGGTTCAGCTACCCAAGCCTCCGTTGCGTGGAGCCCAACCAAGCCGAGGAAATCGTCGGCGAGGTACATGAAGGTACGTGCGGGTGCCATGCAGGTCCTCGCTCGTTGGTGCGAAGAATAACTCGACAAGGTTACTAGTGGCCTACTATGCTCAGAGACGCCGAGAACTATGTGAAGAGCTGCCACCAGTGCCAGATCTTCAGTAAAATCGATCGGCGACCTCCCTCGGAGCTTACGAACATAACGTCGCCATGGTCGTTCGCGCAATGGGGAATGGACATCCTCGGACCTTTTCCACCGATGTCTGGCCAGAGGAAGTTCGTCATCGTCGGCGTCGACTACTTCACCAAGTGGGTTGAAGCCGAACCGCTGGCAAAGATCACCGACACAAATGCCTGGAACTTTGTTTGGAAGAACATCGTTTTCAGTTTGGCCTACCTCGGACAATCACCGACAACGGGCGTCAGTTCGACAATATCAAGTTTCGTCGGAACTGCGACGCCCTGGCATCGAGCACAGATTTTCCTCGGTTGCTCATCCCCAGTCGAATGGGATGGCCGAGGTCACCAACAGGACGATCTTAGATGGGTTGAAGAAAAGGCTGCAGAGCCACAAAGGCGCTTGGGCCGACCAGCTCCTACACGTCCTCTGGGCCTACAAGACTACGCCGAGAGAAGCACGCGAGAGTCGCCTTTCGCACTTGCCTTCGGCATGGAGGCGGTGTCGCCCGTGGGAGTCCTCGTCCCGTCATCTAGGATCATCAGATTCGACGAGCGAGTCACAGCCTTGCTTTATGCACCAAGTTAGATCTTGTCGAGGAAAGACGAGAGAACGCGTCGGCAAAGATGAAGATCTACCATTGGAAATAAGAAGAGCTTTGACAAGAAGGTCAAACCGAGGCACTTCGTTGCTGGAAGCCTCGTCCCTCAAAAACTCTCGGTCTCGGATCCGAGGTCGGCCATTGGCAAGTTGTCGGCCAACTGGGAGGGACCATATCGCATCGTAGAGGTCCTCGGCCATGGTGCATACCGTTTAGCGGATCTGAATGGAACGGTTGTACCGAGAACTTGGAACGCCGAGCACCTTCGAGGATACTTCCCTTAGGTCGCTTCGGCACTCTCTTACCAACGAGGTCGCTTCGGCACTCTCTTACCAACGAGGTCACTTCGGCACTCACCAACGAGGTCGCTTCGGCACTCTCTTACCAATGAGGTCGCTTCGGCACTCAACAACGAGGTCGCTTCGGCACTCTCTTACCAACGAGGTCGCTTCGGCACTCTCTTGCCAACGAGGTCGCTTCGACACTCACCAACGAGGTCGCTTCGGCACTCTCTTGCCAACGAGGTCGTTTCGGCACTCAACAACGAGGTCGCTTCGGCACTCACTTACCAACGAGTCGCTTTAGCACTCTCTTGCAACGAGGTCGCTTCGGCACTCACCAATGAGGTCGCTTCGGCACTCTCTTACCAACGAGGTCGCTTCGACACTCATTTACGAGGTCGCTTCGGCGATTACTTACGAGGTCGCTTCGGCACTCTCTTACCGACGAGATTGTAAAGAAGCAACGGTCGTCGGCCAAAGCAGAAATGTGGCAAATAAAAACTATTTTCATTAAAATAAAGGAATACATGGTACACAGATGAGGTCGGCTACTCTCATTCGCCACATCGTCGGCAGCCTTGTCAATGGAACGATCAATGGCCATGTCTATGGCCTCGTCCACCACCACGGCAACCTCTTCGTCCCGCCCTCCGATGACCCGCTCCCCGTCACCACCTTCGTCAGGAAGAGCCGCTCCTGACAAAACAAGGTCGGAATACAGCCCCTTCACCTTTGAAAGGCAATCATTGTATCCCTCCTTGAAGAGGTCGGCGATTTCATCCTGAAGTTCATCGGAGTCGCGATATTCTTCTATCGCCTTGTCCCTCTCCTCAACAACGAGGCGCGAGAAGTTCTTCTTCGTTTCTTCATGCACAGCTATCTCATCGTACTGAGCCTTCTTCACGGCCTCGAGCGCTTTTTGCATGGCGCGAAGCGCCTCCTTCTCGGATGCCAGGGCCGCCTGGAGGTCGCTCTCCCTCTTCTTCGCCTCCTCCTCTAACTTGAGACAGCGAGCCTTCTCTGAAGCCACGAGCTCCTCAGCCTCAGCGACGCGCTTATCGTAGGCCAACCTCTTTACCTCGGTCCGATGCGCGAACGCATCAAACGCGGCCAGCTGGTTCAGCATACCTTGGTGGAAATCATGCATAAGCCGACGCGTAGGTCGGCTGAGCGTTTCGGCTCTAATTTCAGGTGGCAGGGCTTGACTCCCCCACTCAACTGGATCCAGAGAAAAGTGAGTCTGGGTTGGCGCTGAGACAGCGGGTGCTGTGGATGACGACGGCGGGATGGGGCGCTTCGTTGGACTCTCCTCAAGCAACGGGACGGGGGCCGAGCTCTGACCAGGTGCTGAGACCGATGAGACCACTGGCGGCGCAGCTTCGGCCTCACGCTGACGCTTCTTGGATTAGAAGCCACCTTCTTCTCCCTTGAATGAGCACGGTTTTCTTGGCCTTCTCGGCAAGCGCCCCCCTACGCGTCGGGGCACGGAAGCATCCTTGTCGGCCATGGCTGCAGGTACATGAAAACTTTGCATATGGGGAAATCATAGACAGACCGAGGATACAGCTACGGGGTTGGAACCTTTTGTGCCTCTCGATCGATCAGCCGAAATAGCTCCTCGAGATATCGATCAGGTTGAGGGGCTCCACCTCCTTCAGGTACTTGAGGTCGGCAAGCTCGGATGCGGTAAGCCTCGGCGATCCAAAAGATTGTTCCGGACGTCGATGGCCGACCACTTGGTCGGAACGGCCACCCCGAGGGACTATAGATAAAATGATTCCTCTTCAACCATGGAGCGAGGAAGGTAGCCTGTCGAGAACTTGTCGACTGTTTCTCGCCGCAAAATAGAACCAGTCCCCGAATGGCTTAGTAGAGAAAAGGTAGAAGAAAGGCGTAGGGTCAGAGGGACCCCCGCCGAGTAGCACATGAACAGGAAGCCAACGATTACGCGCCAGGCATTTGGGGCCAATTGGGAAGGGGCCGTCCCGAGCTCCAGAAGAACGAAAATGACAAAGGGGTGGAAAGAGAAGTAAAGACCTGCCCGAACAGCCTCGGAATAGACCGAGAACCCCCCGTCCATGACATAATGAGCCTTGAAATTTCTGTCGGCGAACATAACTGCGTCGACCGGGCAGACTAACCTAGGATGCTTACGAAGCCATTTGAAAGTATCGGGAGAAGTCTCGCAACGCGCGTCAGCCACATTATCGGCCCGATGACGAGCACCGGAGGTATGGGCCGAGGGATCTTTTGGAACGTATGTTCCATGAACTAACTCAAGGACGAAGGAGTCCTCGACAGGGCCGGACACCAAGGTTTCTACCGCTGCCGACCCCACCTCAGGCTCGTCGGAAACATGGTCAAGAATAGTCTCCGAGGCAGGAGGATCCTTAGACTTCGACTTCGAAGAAGAGGAAGACGACGAGGCAGCCCCGGAAGAAGAAGAAGAAGAAGAAGGGTGACCCATCACTTACCTCGGAGGGAAGCAAGCAAAGATCGTCGAAAGAGGTAGGGCTGACAGCAAGATCGTCGAAGCGTCGGGAAGCGTCAGATCGTCAGAAAAGCTCGTGCACGAGGAAAAGGCACTTCGATTCCGTACTATCCCCCTGCTATTTATAGGACTTCGAGGCCAGAGCAATCGGACGGATCAAGACGCACGGACGCCCTAGATTCTGCCATGTGCCGAAAGACCGATGGTCACAAGATGTTCACGCGGATCCGCAGTGCGCGCCGAAACTGAGCGAGGTCATCATGAGTACGAGATTGAGGCAGTTGTCTGACAGCCGTCGCCCTCGATGTTCGAGTAATGGCAAAAGATCATGATCCCCATAATGACGAAAGCAAAACGTCCCAGACATAAGCGCACGGAAACTGAAGAGGCGGCGCACACCCCATGCAGGCGCGAACAACGACGACAGAACAAGTGGCTTCTCCTCGAGCCGAGAACTCGCCTCGAAGAGAACCCGGGGGGCTAGTGATATCGGTCGTCGCTAACTGAGGAGTCCAACCGACGAGGACCAGGCAAACCTCAGTCAGGTCTTGTCCTTGGAAGACAGCCGACCACTGACAAGAACCAATTAAGCCAAGCACTATATTCAGGCGCTCCCAGCTCGCGCCAGGTCATACTTGCCCTAGAGGCGGATAATATCCCGTGAATCACGACCCCTAGCTGGCCCATGACTACTTTTGAGCAAGTGACTGTGACGGCGAGGGATAGGGTCCCGGCTAGCGGGGATTCCTTGATTGGCGCCCTTTCCTCGCAAAGGCTCGCCCGCCTTTCTTTTCTACCCAAGGACCAAGCTCTTATAAAAAGGCATTGATATAGGAAAAGGTTCCTTGTTACAACTCTCCCTTACCGTTTCATCGCACAACCACATACCCACCATTTGGTGAACTTATACGTTCTTATTAAACGCAATGAATTCCCTTAGAAAACCCACAATATGAACTCAGTATGTTCGTCTTCGGGAAAAGGCATTCCCCAGCCTTCCAACCTCTCAAAAAGGTAGGCTATTCGTACGTTCACTTTCTGTTCTCATCATCATTCATGAGCTTGCTCGTCGAGAGCCCGACCACCGAGGAATCGCGTGTTCATTGCATTCGGATCTTCTTCGCGACGACAACGCGACTCACCAATCCCTCGGGCCCACTCGACTCGGCTTCTGGCCGACCACCCTTGCTGTTTTCGAAAATAGGATGTACTAATGGTCCTAACATGGTTGGTTGGGCCCAATTAGGGATAACCCATTATGAAAAGGGAAGTAATTAAGAGAAATTCATATCTAATTAATTAATAAATGGAAAAGGGTAAAATTAGCTATTAAAATAAGTCATATCTATCCTAAAAAGAGTCCTACACTTACCCTAAACCGTTACCCACGAAATTGGATCCCTTCCCAACTCTATTAGGTGGATAAATAAGAGAAAGTGGGAGATAAAGAAGGAAATTCGGAGTTTAATGGAAGAGAGGACTCTTAGAATGGCTAGGACTTCTATAGTTAGCCATATACCCCCAAATTTCGACCCTAGCAACCCTAGTTCGTGTCTAAGCTCTTTGGAGATGAAAAGGAGAAGTTCTGGACGAAGAGCAAGGAGAGGAGGAGGTTTGGAGCTTGGATTTTTCTCTTCTTTTTCGTCATCAAACTAGAGCTTTCTTACTCCACGAAAAAAGTAGGCAATATCTCAAGCAAAAATCGTGTAAAAATTATCCTAGGTAGCCTTCATGTACCTCTTCAAAAGCCCTATGGTTTCGTTGTATTCTTCTTATCCATTTGGACGAATTTAATTCATGAAGCTCTGCTGTCACCATGACCCGAAATCTCATGTTCTCTCTAATTCTCCGCACGTACTTGTTCCCATGCTATGAGAACATTCTCATTGATACTACAGTGCAATAGCTTTCAAACGCCCCTAGTTTAGTTCTATTTTGACCTACCATGAGGGAGAATTAATTCTTTGAATCTCTGTCAGATCTATGCACCCGACCCTTCTTGTTGATTTGTGAACCTCGTTCATGCTTAACTTCATACCATGATAAAATTATCATAAATAATATATCTTGTTAGCTTTTGAACACCCTTAGTTTCGGAATTTTTTATCATGTATTCATATCTAATTAATTCGTTAAACCCTGACTGCGCCTGTTTAGATCATCAGAATGTAACCTGTTCAAAGCGTACCTAAATCTTGTTTATTTTCAAATTAATCATCCATGTTGGTAGATCTATATGTCTACATTCGTTTAAAACTAGTTTCGTTCTTTTTGGATCACCGTGCTATTTTATATGGAATTTAGAACGTCTATATATCAAACAGGAATCGCCCTGGGAAAAAGGGAAAAGGGGCAATCCCACCTGGTATCGCATCGGCGCGATCCGCCGCGATATCAGCGAGGTCGCGCCGGCCGTTGGCGTCGCGTCAAGAACGCGGCAGCATAAGCTGCCGTGATTCCACTCTGGACTGGGCCAGACCGGCCAGGTCCCGTATCGCGCCCGACCGCCCTATCGCGACTTGAATCGCGACGGGTAAGTCCGCCGCGTTTTCATGAATCCGACCAGAATGAAAATTTGGGCATATGCCCTGATGTTTAGGCTTTATACCCTTTAATTAGCCATGATTAAATCATGTTATAGTTAATTCGACTTGGTGAATTAATAAATGACATTAATGATATAAATTAATTATTTAAAATAACATTTGCACGACTTGTCATATCCTCAAGATTTCTTTACACTTACACACACACACAACATTATTAAATGCCATCTGAACTTGATAAATTATGCAATAATGTATTCGATAAATTAGCAAAATAAATGACTAAATTACCCTATTTTATTAAATACAATTGTCTTCATTTTTACTCGCACATTTTATCTACCGTTACCGTTTTCCCTCGTCCTTCGAGCACTCGAGGCACGACGGACCTATTTCTACACACTTTCTCTTGACTTGGACCACCTCTGCACCGGGAGTACTCTCGACTTGACCAGGGACTCCTTGTCAAGACCTCTGTAAGTCTTCTTGTCTTTGGCGCACGTCCTTAGTCAACGAGCTGGTTGTACCATAAAACCCGTTACATCTTAGGGATCAGTACGATTCATGCCTTAGTGTATTTCTTTCTCGTCTCGAGATCACTCCGAACCATTTGGCCGTGTTCACGACACGACTAAGTGGGTGGTTGTGACTTCTACTAGACTGCCGGCACCCACTTGGTGCTGTGCAACCGTTACTATTGAATTTCACGTTGTTTTACGGAATTGTCCCTATCTCATCTAATCTCTATATCCTCTTATCTGTTCATGTTCTCTCTACACTCTCATCTATCTCGTCTAGTACTCTCTTAACTCTTCTTGGTACTCTATTGGCCATTCGTGTGATTGTCTAAGATAAAAGAAATGACTAATGCCAGCACAATAGGGCCCGATCAGGTCCTGGGAGGAGCGCCCGAAAAGTGCCAGTGCCCATGGGAGTTAAAATGATCAAGGATGTGTTACGGCATGCATTCAGCGCTAGTTTACTATCTAGATTAATCTATGACAATCAAAGTACTATCTCTACAAGTGCAAGCGTGATCGTTACTAGTGCACTGTTGTGCAATTTACATGATATAACATTGCATTGCCATTCTATTATCGTTCTCGTTGTACTATTTCCCCTGTGCCAGTTGCAATTGTTCTCTCGTTATCATGACATGCTCTACATGACTTTACTCTCTAGTTAACCTACATTTAAAACATTAACTATTTAAAGCATGCTTGTGTTCATGAGATATTAAGTCCTACTGGGCGTTATTCGCTCATCCTGCGTATTTATTTAATGTGTTTCAGGTGAGTCGGATCATGACCGCACTCACGAGGATGGGACCGATGAGGAGACTCAGGAGTGACCCTTCTGCAACCAGTACTGTCTAGTAGTCAGTTAGTATAGAATGAGTCAGTTAGTCATTATGTAATAGTTGATTTTCAATAAAGTACTATGGGTCCTAGTTTCGGCTCTGATACGTTGATGTATTAGTTAGTTTATGAAGATGATGAGTTATTAGTGAATGTAATGGAGATTGTTGGATTATTAATGAAATTGGAGTTTATTTGGTGTTATCCAATTGTGCAATGGTTTGCATTATTTTCTCTCTCTGTATTATTTAATAACTGTAATCCCATTCTGATATTCCGCGTCGGGGCGTTACAGAGGCAGTAAGAAGGTGTAGTTCATCTGCACCGAAAGAACACCTAAAACTACTTCGGCATACCAGACCCAGCTAAGAGAGCTCTACAAATGACTCTACTCAGTTTTCTCCTCTGCTATATATCAGAGTCCGTAACTCGAGCTCACCTTCCGCCTAGAGAACTCCCTCAATTGGCACGTGGGGACCGGGGGTCCAAGGTAATGATAACAACCTCTCACGGGACAAGCCCTCAAGTGCCTAGCACCAGGCGAACGACTAGTGTAGGACCATGCTTGGAACAACACAAGTGCCAAGAAACCAGAGACGCAATGGAAAGGAAACTCAGAACAGGTCGCCAGTCACTCTCTATCTGAAAAGGCAACAGGGTCACTGTCATTTTCTCAGATGAGGTGACACAGAGACTGTCGCCACCTAAAAACGACACCCAGCCTGTCGCAACTTGGATCAAAGGCGACAGGGCAAGCGTCGCGATCTAGGTCGCGACAAAAACCTTGTTGCGACCACAGATAGGAGTTCGGTGCTCACGAGAGACCTCACATAGCCCCACAATAAACTAGGTATGAAGGCGACGGCCACTTTGTCGTGCCCGAAATGCGACAGGGTATGCTTCGCTACAAGACCAGAAGGCGACGGGACGACACGTCACGTTCTGGGTTGTGACAAGAATCGACCATAGATAGAAGACTGGGTGCCAACCCGAGACCTCCCAAAACGCCCCTAAACAGCAAATCTGGTGCACACAGAGGGAGGGGAGCATGGAGGACGATGTAAACAAATGCTAGAGGCACAAACCACTCTCATTCACACCCATGCATGTCAAGGATATGCATCTACACTCCCCAAAAATCTCACATGAATGCATGATAACACTCATACCCCAAATCCCAATCATGCTCAAAGGATCAAACCAAGCATCCACATACCCCTATCATGGATTCTAGAAGGCTTGTAGATAAGAAAGATGATCTTAGCATGATAGAACTAGGGGGAAGGATAAGAGTCTCTACCTCAAATAGAAGAGCCAATCCATTAGGTCTTCTCGTGTGCATGGCCACCTCCTCCTAGCTCCAAACTCCACGCTCACGTCGTCCACGAGCAAGGTTCAGCCTCCTACATGTCGGAGAAGAAGTCACCACCACGAAGAGGAAGTCGCCACATCGAGGATAAATGCCACGCTGTGGAAAGATGTCACAATCTTCATCACCAACACCTCTCAATCTCCCCATGGAGAAGCTTACACAGAGGAGGGTCGGAGGAAGGAAAGGAAGAAGAAGAAAGAGGAAGAAGAAGACAGGCCTGATGGCCTTGCCTATATAAGCCACGGACCTGATAACGCGACAGTTTGGTGGTTGCGTTTAGTAATGAATGCGACTGCCAACTTTTCGCGACCCAAAAGGCATAGTCAGACCTGACCATCGGACCCGCCACTTGTCACCCTCTCAGGCCTGACACCATGAATGTGATACCTGACATATCGTCTTCATCTAACAGTGCCTCGACACGTGTCCCAATTGTCTCAATAGTAAGACGACAAAAAAGTATGCTACAGTCAGAAGGTGAACGCGACGGCATACCCATTGCGTTCCCAACAAGAATGCGATAGTCATCCCGTCACCTTCAGAAGGCGACGGCTCAATACGTTGTTACCTTCAATAGAAGGTGGCTGACCAAGAAGGGAGAGATGTTACAGGTGGAAGGTGATGCGAGGGAAGGGGGGTAGAGACGCCGGCCCCAAACCCACCCCGTGTCCTTCTCTCTCTCTCTCTCTCTCTCTCTCTCTCTCTCTCTCCTCGCGCTCTCTCTCTCTCTTCTCTCTTTCTCTCTCTCTCTCTCTCTCTCTCTCTCTCTCTTCACTGGGACTGTTCACCCTTCATCGCTGCCGAGCGACGGGGGTTGTGGGCGGGCATGCGAAAGGGGTGAAAGGGATAATAGAGTAATTCTTTCACTAAAGTTAGATTCACTAGAGTTTGGCTTACAACAAACTAACCTGATGGTTATAGACGGTGGGGTTGTTTTCTTTATGGGCATAAATTTTGGGAGTTCAATAATTTATAGATAAATTGTGGGGTTTTTTCTTAATTACAAAAGTTTTTAGAGGCCAAAATCTAAAAAACCTTAGAGAGAGAGAGAGAGTGTGTGTGTGTGTTTTGTGGGCATGGCAAGGGAAACGGCGAAACGCGTCTTTTTCTCAGACCAACTGTTATTCCCTCGGTACAATGCTGACACGAGAAATACGACTTGCCCGCTGTCAGCCTTACTCCCAGCTTACAGCTTCTGCTTTTTGACTGACACTTTCCGTTGGCTCTCAACTCGATAAAACAACCTCCTTTAGGAGTTGCAGGATGGAGATTCCCTGCCTCCCTCCTTGGCGGGAAGTCTCCTTTAATTTATCCCTCTACAGAGTTAAAGGAAACTAGAAGATGTTGGACACTGGAATTTGTGGGCAGCTGATCTACTTTGAACTCGTTTTCTTTTGCCACCTGCTGGGGTAGAGGTACGACAGGTTTATCATCGTGGGAGACACTGCATGCTAGAGTGCATGTACTCATGAGGAGGGTGCCCACCCGTTAGTTGCTGAAGCTTTGGGCCATTCTGTGTGTGTTAATGCTCCTTGTTTTTTTACCCCCTTTTATGCCAAGAAGTCCTATTGTGGTAAATAAAGGTCGGAATATACGCCGTTACTGCAGAAGAAAAGCTGCCAGCACAGCTTAGCTCGAACGCTACGAGTGTTCGAAATGGCATAGAAGCGGAACAAACAGGAGGATGTCCACGTACCATCAATTGCGGTAGAAAGCAAAACCAGGGGCCGGCCGTCTCATTTAACAATCTGTCATACAGGAAGGTCAAGAACGCTTAACAACCTCCACAGAGAAACCACTAGAAACCATATTTATGAGTATATCACTGAGCGAAGTAATTAACTTGAGAGGTGACTCGTCAAAGCCCCATCCTCTAACCGCCCTGGATAAGACCCTGAAATGTCTACAATAAATTGAGGAAGAATTGACCTTATCACATGCCTACTTGTGCAATACCATTCTCAAATGGAATTAGGTTGCAACATATCCACTTCATAAACATCAACAGAAATGACCCCCATTGTCGATTACCCACTCAAATATCTAGGGATAAGTGAAAAAATAGTTCTGTTACATGCATTTTGTAGGAATATCACTCTTATATACATTATATTTAAAATAACTCTCTTGCATATAAAAATGGATGAGGGAATGCATTAAGCATGGGGGAATTTTTAACCTGCGCTTGTGTACGTAACAAACTTCTTTGCACTCACTACTAGAAAAATAGGATATTCCAATGACACTACAAGAAAGATAAAATTTATCAACGCACATATGTCAGTGGCTTAGAAAAATCGCTGACAAAAGATCTTTATGTCAATAGAATAAATGTCCGTTGACATAAGTTAGATATTTGTCAACGACTTAAATTAAGGACACATTCATCCATTGACAAATTCGCTGACAAAAATATCTTACGTCAACGACTTTGTTAATCCATTGACATATCCATATCATATGTCAACGGCTACACTTAACCGTTGATATATATGTAGATATATGTCAATGACTATAAGATCCATTGATGTTTATTATATTTGTCAGCAGCTATAAACGATGGTTGACAAATATTAATCTTATGTCAACAGCCTTCTCTATTCGTTGACATAAACTAGATATATATCAGCGGCTTTGTTAGCCGCTGACATATATTCCTTTTTTTACCAAACGTGTCCTCAAACTTGGCCTTTTTACCTCACTGCACCCCAAACCCAGCTTCTTCCACTACACGCGATGATCTCCACCGCGCCCTAGCTCACGAGCTCTGGCGACGATCTCCCCACCAGTGCCGCCTCCGCCGCCGCCGACCTCCGCTCGTGCTCCAGTCGCCCCCGCGTCGGCCGCCTCCTTCTCCGGTAAGGTCGATCGAGTCCTTCTCGGTAAGGTCGATCGAGCTCTCTCTCTCTCTCTCTCTCTCTCTCTCTCTCTCTCTCTCTCTCTCTCTCTCTCTACTCTCTCTCTCTCTCTCTCTCTCTCTCTCTCTCTCTCTCTCTCTCCTCTCTCTCTCTCTCTCTCTCTCTCTCTCTCTCTCTCTCTCTCTCTCTCTCTCTCTGTGTGGGGCGCACTGTTGACTGCTTGCGCCAAGAATATGAAGATGTGCAGACGTTTCGCAATGCACTGACGAGTGCGGCAATTGCTTCCGACTTTGAGCTTCACCTGATCTGGTCGGACCAGCGCCGTGTCACTGCCAGGTTGTTGTCAGCCTCCGGAGTGTAGGGTAGATGTGAGTGAACTATTGCCTTTGTTACTTTGCCAAAGTTAAGGGAGACCTGTCATGACAATAATTGAATCCCGGATGAAGAAATAAAACACACAAATTGCCAGCGGGAATGGGTAAAATGAAGATTTTCTCTGGCAGGTCTGTTTAATTACTACAATTTTACAGAAGTGTTAATTACTGAGAAAGATTAATGTTAGTTAAATATCTTCAACTGGGCTGTTTAATTTGTTCTCAGTTTTTACTGTGGAAACTAGTAACTAGCAGCGAAGGTTAGAGGTACGTAAAAAATCCTATTCCTCCCTCCTCCTCCTCCTCCTTCGGTTCTACCTTTCTTCTTCATTTTCTCCCTAATCCCTATCCTATTTGTTACCAGTCATGAACTCTCTTTCTACTATAGAACAATGGTGAAGTTGGTGATAACTGGTTTAAAGCATGAGATGTTAATGCAGAATTGATTCTACAACCAATTATTTGAAGTGCACAGGGATCTAAGGTCATTTGGCATCAGATATTATTTATATGACCGCCACGAAAATTCCCTGCCTCAAGATGAATATGGAAGAAAGGGATTGTGGGCATTCTCTTTCCTTCGTTGCTAAAAAATGTTATTCACTTGTAACATTTTGGAGCATATATACAAATGAAAAACAACTTCCTTTTGACAGATCACCTAACAAAGAAACCAATAATCACCTAACAACTTCTTTTGCCTTAGGCCCTTAGCTAAATGATTTTTCAGTTCTTTTAAAATTTGATCTCTACCCATCAAAGCATCAGCAACCTCCTACACACGAGCTGTACCAGGCACATGTGAAAGAAATGAAGGTGGTGATACACCATAAACAGAGTGAAAGGGAGTAGTGCCAAATAGAAGAGTGATATGAAGTATTATATGAAAATTCTGCCCAAGGTAACCATTGGAACCAGTGATGTTGCTGCTGGAAGCAAAAACATCTAAGATAATTTTCCAAACACTTGTTTAATGTCTTAGTTTGTCCATCAATTTGTGGTATAGGCAGAACTCATATTAAACTTTATGCCCTGCAGTTTGAATAATTTTGTCCAAAAATCGCTTGGAAAAGGATTGTCTCGATCTGAAACAATAACTTGGGGCTAACCATGCAGCTTAACTATGTTAGAAACAAACTCTTTAGCAACTGAGGCTGCTGTATAAGGATGCTTCAAGGCAATAAAATGTGCATATTTTGACAATCTATCAATAACAACCAAAATGGAATTCTTAAATTGAGAAGTAGGAAGACCATCTATAAAATCCATATTTATGTGTGTCCAAATTTGATCAAGTACTGTCAAAGGGTGTAAAAGATCAGCTGGAGTTTGTTGAATAGCCTTAATCCGTTGACATATATCACAACTCCTAACATACTCTTTCACAGTAGCATGAATACTGGGCTAGTAAAAACTTTTTCTCAACTTTTGTAATGTCTTATGATACCCAAAATGTATAGATATGAATGTGTGATTTTTTGCAGGACGCATGTATATGGATATGAAGGTGTGATTTTTTGCAGGATGTGATTGTCTTCATATATTTTAATGCAGGATGCAAGCGTATAGAAATGAATGTGTGGATGTGGTGTGTGAATGTATGGACCCTTTTTTTTTATTTTGCCCGTTCATGATTTTTGTTAGGATATATGTTTTTACCGTCTTCTGATGGTAATGACATATATCGAGTATAAAGTCTTGAATTGTCTTATTGGACTGTCTATAGATATTTTGATCATCCAATGTTCTCCATTATATGTGCTTATGATTTTCTTAAAATTTCGACGGTATCTCCCGACTCTTCTCCAATATATTTGCTAATTTTAACTACTCAATTTTTCACTTGTAGTTTATACGAGTGATTTTTTTAGAAAAGTTAAATTTAGTAAATAATAGTGGTATATTGGAGAAGTGTGGGGAGATGCTGCCGAAATTTTAAGATAATTATAAGCACATATAATGGAGAACATCAGATGATCAAAATAATCATGGATTGGCAAGATTTGATATAGGTACCCCATTTTGTTTGACAATGTATGTATATAGGCGGATGTACATGGTCAATACAGTGAGCTAATACAGTGTCCATGTCAAAATTGTCGTAATAAAGTAAAGTTGACCCGAACAGAAGTTGAAACTCATCTTATAGTAGATGGAGTCTGGACAAACTATAACAATTGGGTATGTCATGGAGAGACACTATTTGACATCTTTTATGTGGAGGCAATAGCGCACCAAGTAGAAATAAGACAGACAGATATCTCCTCTGTACAGATGAGTGACCAGCAACTAGATATCGATTCTATACATATGTTGCATGAGTTTCAACAAGCTGAATTTGCCATTTTAGTGGGGGAGCATGAGCCCAATTCCAAGTTTGACTTGTACGTTTAATATGATATATTTTGAACAGATGGCTTCAGGTGGTGGCTCATAAAGTGGTTCTAGGCCACGGGAGACAGTGTATTACCTCGCAGCAGACTATCCCCACACACTCCGCCTCAGAGGGATCTCCAACTGCAGCCTCGACGGTTGGCTCTACAACTTCTGTAGCACGTATGTAGTTTAATTTAAAAAAAAATTAATTAATTAATATTATTTTGATTATAATCTATATCAATGTCTTTGTTGTGTATGTTTAAGCAGGGTCAGTTTCTTCACAGGCTTGGGGTCGAGGACATGGACGTCGGGGCCCCTCTAGAGGTGTGACAGATAGGAGGCTGGAGTCTGGCCAGCGATAGAATGTAAAGGTGATCGGTGGGACTGCGATTGGAGAGTCGGGAACCCAATTCGTTAGTCACATAGGCATTGTATCAAAACTTCACTGTAGAATATGGCAAAAAGATTTTGTCAAACTTCCCACATAAATAATAGATACAATTTTTAGAGACCTTGAGGTAATAGTCTGTAAATTTAATATTATATCTATCAAATTCTTATCATGACTCATGTTAGCTATAATTGTAGTTGATATTTCGGTGGGATTGAACGGTCAATAATGATAAAGAAATGTTAATTCACATGTCCTCTATGCATCATACTTAGCGTGGAGTTTTGAAGAAACAGATAAGTTAATATTTTTCTTTCAGCAAAAGTAGTTTCTGTTTCTACTCTACATCCATCTATAAATATGATAGTTGGTTATCATGATGGTTCTAGTTAGTAGCAGGGTGGGTTGGGTGTCTTCCAATGGAATGATTTGAATTGCCAGTCTATTGCTGACCTGTTTGCCTACGCATGGTCTACATTATATGGAAGCCAACTTGATGAAGGATGGTAACCTAGACACTAAGATTAGCCAACAATTAAATGAAAATTTAGAAAATTGCCACAATTTTCCTAGAATCCACAGATGCTAGGTGATAAAGAGAGTATGACTATTGGTTTCAGCACTCAAAATTGACAGAGGAAGAATCAGTGACAAATAGAAAATTACCATGGTTAATAGGGACACTCAACTCTCAGCAAATCCAATCATGTGTGCAGGCAGTGGCGGATCCTGAACATTAGTTCAGTAGAGTCACTTGAATGTAGGGGGTCACTCTTAATTCAGTGGGGTCACCTATATAGTTTTACATAAAATTTTGACATATATAAACAAAAAAAGAGAACCTTTTAAAGCTCCCCTTTCAAGTCAGTGGGGTCACGTGACCCCACTGACTGTTGAGAGGATCCGCCACTGTGTGCAGGAATGACTCAACTCTCAGCAAATCCAATCACGTTTGTAGGAATGCTCTCTCACATGGGCAGCAGTCAAAACGTATGTAAGTGGCACTGAAAGGTGGACAATCACACATGCATACTATTACAGCAAGTATAAACTAAAAGGGTTCAGGTTTAGCTGTGTACCTGGACAGCTTGGGATCGATGGATGAATGGGCTGGTCATTCCAAGTGGCTGCACCCTTCAAAACCTTTATTATTTAAAACCTAGTGCATGAGAGAAGACTGAAATACCCCAGTTACGAGACAGACCAATCAGGGACATTTTTATAAACACATAGCCCAAGGCCCCAAACATAAATTAACTGTATCCCGCTTAATGTTTCCGGTAATAATTCAGTGGATCTGAACCAGTTCGAACATATTAAAACACATGGCTTGTACGAGATAATTGAACAGAGCATGCCCCAAAGATGAGTTTCCTGCAGCCCAGATTAGTAAAGCTATTGTGGATGCCTCTATGGGCATGAAGCATCATCCTTCGTAGATGGCTTATACGGCTACAATCAAACTAGGTTGGCTGTCAAAGATAAAAATCACATAGCCGTAATCATGGACTCAAAACTGTCTAAAACTCGCTCAGTTGGTGCAGCATATGGGGGACAGTCTATATGTAAGTTTGGGGTTGGATGGTGGGGAGGGGCTGGAGGGGGAGGGCATCATCAAACTTAGGGTCCGTTTGGTTGTATGTAAAATAGTTTCAGAGGGAAATAATTTTCCACGGAATAACTTTTCCGTGAAAATGAAAACGTAATTGTCTATTTGATTGTTAGAAAATATAAAATTTATGGAGAGATATGAGATCTTATGATCTAATCAAACGAGAGAGAGTCATATATTCCTTGTGTATTAATATTATTCATCAATTTTTATTTTATTTTTTATTTTTATTTAATATTTTAAAAAAATAAAATAAAATTAAATAATTAATAAAAAATAAGTAATTTTGACAAAGATAATTTAAAGTTGGAGAAATAAAATAAAAATATAATTTGAATGAATAATATTCTAAATATATTTTAATAAAAAAGTAAAAAAATAATAACTATTGAGAAATAATTAAATTTGACAAATACTATTTAATAAGTGGAAAAAAAATAAAAACACAATTTACGTGAATAGTAACTAAACTGTCAACTGTAGCAACTCTGCTTGGAACAAAACCGCGGATGCCAATTTCCGGGATTTGTGAGATTCCGTTTTCCAGATTCTATTTTTCAACGTTACCAAACGACTTGAAAAATAAAGTTTTCCCGAAAACTTTTTCCTAACACGGGTTTTCCCCTCAAACAAACAGACCCTTAGGGTCCGTTTGTTTCCATGTAAAACTTCTCACTAGAAAAAGTTTTCCAGAAAAATTTCATTCATTCCCTCATTTGGTATCATGTAAAAGTAAAATTTGTAAAAACAAATCCTAAAACTACAGATTTTGGCATCCGCGCAAAAAGCACGGATGCCATTTTCCGGTTTGCATCGGCTGCGCCATTTTACCCAGAAACATGAATGTGCTATTCATTCAAGATGGACTTTTATTTTTGTTCCACTCATTTAAATAATGTTTGTTAAATTTAATTATTTTTATTAGTTAATTTATTTTTTACTTTTTTTATTAAAATATCTGTAGAATACTATTCATTCAAATTGTGTTTTTATTTTATTCTCTTACTTTAAATATATTTGTCAAAGTTGCTTATTTTTCATTAGTTATCTATTTTTTTATTTTTTAAAAAATTAAAAATAAAAAAATAAAATAAAATAAAAATTGATGAATAGTGTTATTACACAAAGAATATATGACTCTCTCTCATTTGAATAGATCATAAGATCTCATACCTCCATACAACTTTATATTTTCCTAACAACCAAATAAACAATGACGTTTTCATTTTTACAAAAAGTTATTCCGTGGAAAACTATTTCCCTCTGAAATTATTTTACATACAACCAAATGGACCCTTAATTAGTTGGGGATGTTTTACATTATTTATGTAAACTGTTCCCTAATGCTAATGCTATGGTCCCTTTTTAAGGATTAATGGTGGACTCAAGGTTTCTTTATGCTAGCTATCCTGTGAATCAAACTTATGGAATTTTGCTAGAAGAAAGAATGGGGAAAGGATCAGAAAGGAAGTGCATGTAATGGGAACCTTTCAAAGACAAATTGGCAGAGTCAAATGAACAACGTCTACAACACAAAGTCAAGCCATGGCACTTGCTGAAGTGGGACAACAGTGGCAACAAACAAGCATGTTCATTGAATGTTAGGTCATAATAAGACTTCAAAAGACAAACGTGAATTAGGTCAAAATGTTAACTTACCCGTTTCTTCACTGTAATAGTCTGTTGGTTCTAGTGTTATTGTTTCTGCAAATGTAGTTTTTGTTTCTACTGAGGTTATTTTTTTACAAGTAATATGTCTTATTTACAAGTACACATTTATTTTCACTTTTAATGCGGAACTAAAAAAATTATGTCTCCATACAGTATATATATAGTAAGTCTTTCGACGATACCATTCCC
>CM024762.1:94565317-94827838 GCA_014218235.1 Colocasia esculenta | reverse complement strand
CAAAATGAAACCTGCAGGCCAATCGGCTAGGGTACCTCTCAATCGAGGGGTTGATCGTCCTTTTCTCTTATCCTCTTCGTCCATACTTGTGTCTTCCTTGCATTCTGCGCAAGCAGCTAGCTTGGGGCTTTCACGAAGATTCCAATTGCTTGTTGATTAGATCGGGTGTCTCTTTACCTTGACTCCCACTTTTTAGTTCATTCCGCATCATCTCCGCTTCGCCGTCACTTCGTGACACCTCCGCTACATTTCCGCTCTGCTCCCCTGCAAAGTGGAAGCCAAGGAGGGGAAAATTTGTAGACACCCGATTCTGTATTACAAGTCGTACCACATTTTTTGTTATCTATGTGAGCCTCAAGTTGGTCACTCACATTGAGCCCACCATTAGCCTTGTGTTTAGCCCATTAAGAGCCCATTTTCCATAAAATCCCATCCATTATTTATTTAGGAGAGTCATTGAGCTTAAATGCACATTATTCTCTTATTTGATTGGCCGATAATTCAAGAATAATTCAATTTCTTAACGTGGTATATCGTGGCGTCGCTTTAGCCTTATCGCGCCCCCTTTGTCCGTCGCGACAGCCCATGCATATCCATGCACGTGGCCTTGCTGTCGCACCCTTTCAGGCCGTCGCACTGTAGCAACCTGAATTTTTAAGAAAAATAAAAATTTAAATAAAGAATTAAAACCTAGCTAAATGGATATTTAATGAAAAGAGCATTAAATAAACCCATTAAAAGGAAAAGAGTAAAGGGCTTTGCTTAATGGACCCTCTAGAATTTATTGGGTCAAAATATGAATTTACAAAGGGAGAATAATAAGAAATATCCTAAATTCGGAGTTTAATTATATCATAATTGGAAAGGGGTTATTAAAGCAATAAAAGTGGCAATTAGAGTTGGAATTGGATTCCTAAACCTACCCCATATAGTCTAGCATGAATTTAGATACTATCCTAACCCAATTAGAGATCGGAAAGCAAGAGAGGAAAGGTGGAGTTAGGAAATCTCGGAATTAAGAAAATTGGGTAGTAGTAGGAATAGGAACTTGTGTTTACATAAATACATCTCTTAAACCTCTTGGCCGACCCTAGCTCATTGCCAAAGGTTGTTGGACGTGGAGAAGAGGCCAAGGAGGAGAGGATCTCGTGGGGAGAAGGAGTTCTTGGAGCTTCTTCCTCGTTCTTGAAGTTCTAAGCCCTAGAAGACAAATCGAGTCAAAAGTAGGCATTCTCACGAGCAAAACTCAATTAAATCCATCTGTAGATTGTTCCATACATCAGGAACAAAAGCCCTCTTGTTTCACTCTTTTTCATCGAGCCAATCTTTTGTTCTTGATTTTAGAAGATCTGCAAACATGATAACCCCAAGACATCATGTTTAATTCTTATCTCCTTGTACACTTGATCCCATGCTACGAAATTTTTATTGTAAGTACTTGATCTTGTTAGGGATCTTTTGACCCCGAAAGCCCTAATTTCTGTTGAGCATGTTACTCGAATTAAATCCATCTTGCTCCCTGTGTCATGTTCTATGTTACTCGTTTTTGTTCGTTCTCAAACCATGTTCAAACCATGCTCTCTCTCGAATTCCTAATTACTGGAAGTACTCTCATAGGTCTAGTTCCATTTGCCAATGATTTCGTGAGTTTTCATCATGTATATAATTAGTTATGATTTTCTAAACGACCCTGTATCAAAATTTGAATGTTCTGGTCCGCAATCCAATGTTTGGTCTGACTCCTGTTAGAGTCAGGCACAGACCACCAGATCACGACTACCCGATATGTCGCCTTTTGGGGTCCGATTGCGACAGCCTACCCATCGCGACCAAGAAGGCGACAGGTAAGCCGTCGCGTTTCCAGTACCTGGTCTGCAAGCCATGTCGCGACCCTTACATGCTCCTGTCGCGTTCTGCCTGGTACCTGTCGCGATCCTTACAACCCTAAGTCGCCTTCACAGGTTTTTGATGAAAACCCATAAAAATTATTTCTGTCACTTTCTAAAAGTTATACCCCCAGTAAAAACTTGTTTTAAAAATGGAGCTACATTGAATGATTTAAAATACATATTCACGACTTATTTCTATCTATGATTTCTCTTACACATGCACACACATGAACCACCCATATATGACTCAAATCTGGCATAAAGTATCTCATAATGTATCTGATAATTTATTGCAATAAAGTATATAAATGGCCCTATTTTAAAGGACTTGTATTCGTTTCTTGCGTTGTTTATATACCGATATCGACGCTCCACTGTTCTAGAATTCCTCTAGACGTCGAGCACCTATTTTTATATACACACTTTACTTGGCTTGTGGTGAACTCTCCTTCGGATATTCCTTTCGCCGACTAGTGAACCCTTGCCCAAGGTCTCCGTAAGTCTCATCTGATCATGGATTCCCACATGGTCAACGAGCCGGTTGTACCCTAACACCCATTACACCTTTAGGGATCGATATGATCCAAACGGCTATTAGAAGTTCGCTCTTACCTTGAATCACGTCGGACCTCTGGACCTGTGCATAACATGGCCAGCGGGAAGATCGTAAGTTCCACCTGACTGCCAACACCAAGTGCGTGTGTTGTGCAACTGTTACTATCGGCTATTTACTCGTCGCATTACATGCAATGTCCACTAGCTCTCGTCTGTACTCTACTCGCTCGTCTATTCACGTTCACTCTACTATCTCGTCTATTCATCTAGTGCTCTCATCTACTTCTTGGTACTCTGTATTGGCCATTGACTGATTGTCTAAAGATACAATATAACCAATGCCTGGCAATATATAAAGGGCCTGATCTGGTCCTGGGATGTGCGCCCGAAGTGCTAGTGCCCATGGGAGTTGAATGATCAGAGTGTTTGGCATTACACTCAAGTGCTATCTATCTCGACTATCTATATGACATCAAACACAAACGTGCTATACTCTCTCGATGTCTAGAATGACAAACAAGTGCTATACTCGTCGTGCTATTACCATACTTGTGCTAGTTGTGCTATGGCCATCCTGCTATTCGTGCTATATTCGATACTTGTGCTATTTTTTAGAAACTATACTCGATCTCATGCTATTGTGCTATCCTGTTACCTGTTGTGCTATCCCTTGTTATATTTTGACTCTCTTGTACTTGCTATCTTTAGATACTCTGCCATTAAATGCGTTAATTATTTAAAGCCTACTTGAGCCTGAGATTTAAGTCCTACTGGGCGTTATCGCTCACCCTACATTATTTGATGTTGTGTTCTCAGGTGAGACCGAGGATGACACATACACTCACGAGGAAGGAAATGACCAAGAGTGAAGCCAGGAGTACCCTCGAGTCATTATGTTATCTTAGAGTTGTAGTTAGTTATTTCCTTTTATTGCAATGTAATTGGGCCCTATAGAAAGGCTCTGATATTAGGGGTTGTAACTTGGCATTAGAAAAGTTATTAATGAGAAAGATTTGCTTTAGTATTATTCCATGTGCAATGGTTTGATGTCTAGTATTCGCTCTATACCTTTTTCTTGCAACTACCTTCGCGCTCCGATATTCCGCGTCGGAGCGTGACACGCACAATCCCCATGATTACAATCACAAGCATTTGCTGATACATTAAATGAAAAACCTGCATCTATGCAATTTGAATTGCCTGTCACAACACCAATGGGAGAAAAGGCTCAACTCAACAAATACTTTCCATTAACTGATGTTAAGATTAGGGAACTCAACCTTAGAGCCGACCTGATTTGTATGCCCATGGAGGGTTACGATGTTATATTGGGAGCCAATTGGCTATCTACTTATAGGGCTTGTGTTGATTGTAGAAGAGGGAAGATTACTTTTAGTGAATTCCCTAAGCTGACCTTCACAGGATGTAGACACAAGAGGCACTTGTCTCTCGTCTCTGCTATTAAGGCACAAAACATGATAAGAAAGGGTTGTGTGGCATTTCTTGCCGTAATTGTGGTTGAAAGGAAAACAATTAAAATATCAGACATTCATATAGTACAAGAATATCTCGATGTGTTTCCCGATGAGCGTCCCTCTCGAGCTGAAAAGTTGCTAGCAGTATCTTGTCTCCATTCACGCATTGCATAACGCGGAAGATGCGTTCAATCTCCTTCAGCCGATTCTGTACCTCATCGAGATCAGTAGTCCCGCTGAAACGAGGCTGATTCAGATTATGGAAATTTCGGTGTGAGTCTTCGGCTCCATGGTTATTATTGGCTCCAGCAGCCTGAAGTAATGCCTGTGTGAGCTGCTGAATAGTGTGTTGCATATCACGAAGTTGAGCACGCTTTGCTGCCATTGCTTGTGTTTAAGTTCCTTCAAAAGATAATTTAATGTAAGATATTAAGTTTGTACTAAGTCTGTGCGTGTGTGCGTTTATTTTAACTTATTACCTATGGCTCTACCCATCTCTCACATAGGTATGGAATTACACTCTAAGTCAAGGCAGGTCAAACCTAGATCATCTTATACTTAAGAATAACCTAGGCTCTGATACCACAAAACTGTAATGCCTCGACGCAGAATATCGGAGCGGAATTATAATTATTAAATAGTATAGAGCGAGAAATAAATAACAAACCATTGCACAAATTAGAACGTTATCAAATAAACTCCGACTTCATTAATAATTCCTCAAACTTCATTACATTCTCTAATCAGAGCCAAAACTAGGGCCCAAAGTACTTTATATTCAAATCCAAACTCATACAAAATGACTAACTGACAACTACTCATAGGTAAACTAACTATCTACTAAGCAGTGGTGGTTGAACTGGTCACTCTTGAACATCATCCTCGTTTCCATTCTTGTGAGTGTGGTAATCGCCATCCGACTCACCTGGACACATGAAATAACAACACTAGATGAGTGAATAACGCCCAGTAGGACTTAATATCTCATGAGAACAAGCATTCTTTAAATTATTAATGTCTTAAAGGCAGGGTAACTAGAGAGAATAGTCAAGTAACGATGACAAGATAACAATAGCACTTGTACAGAGAAATAGCACAACGAGAATGATACTGGTCATGTAACGATAATAGCATGTAACAATAGCACTTGTATAGCACTTGATTAGGTTGCACTTGTATTGATAGCACTTTGATTGTCATAGATTAAATTTTTATAGTATAATAGTACTGAGTGCATGCCGTACACACCCTTGATCATTTTAACTCCCATGGCCAAATTGCACTTTTCGGGCACTCCTCCCAAGACCAGATCGGGCCCTATTGCGCTGGCATAAGTCTTTTTCTTATCTTAGACAATCACATAAATAGCCAAGAGAGTACCAAGAATAGATGAGAGTAGTGGATGAAATAGACAAGAGTGCAGAGTGAAACTGAACAGATGAGAGTACAACAAAAGTAGATGAGATAGGGGTATAATCGTAAAACAACATTAAACATTGATAGTAATAGTTGCACAGCAATCGGTCGTGTGCCGACAGTCTGGTAGAAGTCACAACCACCGACTAGCTGTGACATGAACACATGCTAGATGGTATGGCGTGATCACAAGATAAGAAGGAAACACACTAAGGCCGTTGGATCGTACTGATCCCTAAGGGTGTGACGGGTTTTAAAGGTACAACCAGCTCGTCAGCTAAGGACGTGCGCCAAAGCCAAGGAGACTTACAGAGGCCTTGACAAGGAGTCCCTGGCCCAGTCAGGAGTATTCTCGATGGAGAGGTGATCCATGCCAAGAGAGAGTGTGCATGAAACAAGTGTCTGTCGTGCCTCGAGTGCCCGAGGTCGAGGAAAGCAGTAATGATGTACAAAGCGCGCGATTGAAACGAAAACAAGTGTCATTAATTAAATAAGAAAGTTTATTAATTAATTACACTTAATTACCAGATACATTATTGAGTAAACTTAATAAGTTCTCATTGTAAACATGTATGTTTAGTGTGTGCAAGTGTAAGAAATCAAGAGAATATGATAAATTTTGTACATGGCCTTTAATTTATAAGATTCATTTAAATATTGACAAATAATAATATTCTGGTTAATATTGATCTTAACAGTGCAGGATTTAAACTTAATCAAGGGTTAATTGGCAAAATAGGTAGGATTATATATGTAATTTCAAGTTCTGGCCTTCACAGTCAGATCACGACGTTGGCCGCTGTCGCGATCAGATCACGACAGCGGTAGCCAACGCATTGTCTGGACAGGACCGACACGTGCAGGTACCGCCGAGATGCTGTTGCGACCACATGTACACGCATCGCGATAGGTCGGGGTGGTGCGTCCAGGTTGGGCCGACCTGCAGAGAATGTCGCGACGCTGAGTCCCGCCGTGTTCAGAATGCGACGTGATCCTCTTTCGCGACGAGGTTGAGGATGCGACTTGTTGGGCTGTCACGTTCTCAGAGCCTCGGCCCGAGTGCTGGCAGATGATGCAGGACCCTTTTTGGATTTGGTCTATGCCATCTAACTCGACACAGTGCACTTTAAAAATACATAACAAATCGCATACACCACGAAAATTCATGCAATCAATCTTGAATGAAACTAGATATGTAAATCTATCACTGGGCATGGTTAATTAGAAAACAGACACATATAAAGCATGCTTCAATTAGGTTACTTTTCAGTGACCTAAACAAGCACAGTCCTGGAAAAGGAATTAATTGGGAATGGATACAAGATGAAAATTAGGGCAATTAGGGGCATTTGAAAGTTAAGAGCATGTAGTATTTATGAGGATAATATCATGGCAAGGAATCGAGTACATGCACAAATTGAAAGCAAAGTTTAGGGTTCGAGTACATGATGTTGATAGGGATTCAAGCATTTAATTCTCCCTCATGGAAGAATGAAAAAAATTAGGAAATCTTGGGGCTTTCAAAGAGGGTGCATGGGCTACCTAGGGTTAAAGTTTCACGATTTATGATTGAGAGATTGCCTACCTTTTTCATGGTGTAATGAAAACCAAAGTTTGGTGACGAAGAATAAGAAATCCCCCCTTTGATCTAAGCCTTCTCCTCCTTGCTCCTTCGTTCTCTAGCATCTCCCCTCATCTCTCAGAGCTCCAGCAATGATCTATGGGGTGATAGGGTCGATTTGGGGGTGTATAGCATGCTAATAGAGTCCTACCCTTCTAAAACTCATTCCTTCCATTAAATTCCGAATTTTCATATTTATCACCTCATTTCCTAGCATTTATCTCCTAATTAAGATTAGGAAGAGAGCCAATTTCGTGGGTAAAGGGTTAGGGTAAGTCTAGGACTCTATTTTAGGATATATATGGCATATTTAATATTTATCTTACCCCTTTTATTAATTACTATTATTTTTAATACGAATTTCACTTAATTAGCTCTCATCTCATGATGGACTCTTCCCATTTAGGCCCAACATTCCATGCTAGGACCATTAGTAAAATCCATTACTAATTTAGCTCAATGGGTATTAATTTAATTTCCTTTTATTCCATTGATTCTCCCTTTATTCCAATTAAATTTATATTTCTCACATTATTTAATTAAATTGAATTTTATTTATGGTTTAAAAATCAAGGTTGCTACCGATAAACTTGAGGGGTTTTAACTCAATGTCTATCCATAGAAATAGTGGTTCAGCTTGGATTCTGACTTGTAGCTATTGTAGACTTTATATATAGAGGGGTTAAGCTATAGGTAGGAGATGTTTAACCTGAAATTAGAGGTATCCCATGAGCGAGAGAGAGGGTTTGTTTAGTGAGACAATTCATCGTTGCTCGGCTAGATCAAGGTATATGCCACGAGGGCTTTCATTCTCTAACTCAAGAATGTGTGGCTGTGAAAGAGGATCATGCAAAGGAGCGAGCATTGAGGCGATTTCATGGAGAGAACAACCTAGGGCAGAGGCAAGCTTCTTCCATTTATTCATTGTGATTTGAGTGTAATCCAGCAAGTAATTGGGGGTTTAGATCTATAATCATACCTTTTGGACTTGTCTATCTTCTCAGATTTTTATGACCTAACTTAAGTCAATTTCTAATTTGACTTCCATTTTATGATTTTAGTTTACTGTCTTGTGGAACTTGACAGTAGTGTCGACTGCTGCCAATACCCTTGACAGCACAGGATGATGATGTCAAGAACATCTTGACGACACACACTATTATGTCGTCATCCCCTCTTAATGGCACTCGATCCCACTGCTGAGTTCCTACTTTGTTTCCATGTTTCTTTTATACTTTTGTTTAATGCAAAGATTGATGTTCGAGTAAAAGTTTGACGTGTCCCTCGTTTTGCATGCCATTTAAGTTATTTTAATACTTCTGCAACATCATGTAATATCTAGATAATGTTTTGAATATTTTGGATATATCTTTTTAATATTTATGAGGAACTAAGTGTGAAAAACTGGTAGGAAATAGAAGAAAATTCTTATATGCATTATTTCTATTAAGATAAATCATGAGATTTTGTGTGATAATTCTAGTTAGTAATGTTATCATGTGATTGATAAGTATTTTTTAGAAGATTTTTTATTTTCTTGACAACATTATATAATTCATAGTAATTTAGAAGTTTGTTCAAAAATTCTAAAATTTTATTCTTTGATTTATTGCATGGAATTTATGTTCTATCAACTTTCCAAAAAAATTTTAAGCATTGTAGATGTGTTTGTACTGTTAAAGCTATAGAAATGATATGGATTAAATTAGACTAAATATGTGTAATTATAGAAATTAACTGCATATTTAAGTACGTAAACTCTTGGCATGCTGAGCACTATGGAATAGAATGACACATGTTTTAATAATGCTTTGACATGAAAGATGTGTGTGATTTACCACCATAGGAGGAGACTGGAGTAGTACTATAGTGTTGCCCTTATAGGAAAGCTCATATCATTTACTAGCCTCGTAGGCAACGGTGATGAAATCCTAGAGATAGGCGCACTTGTACGTTTAACTAGATTGGGTGGAGAGCGTTTATCCCAATTTTGCATAATACCCAAGACTCATTGCTGACTTGCCTAGGTGATTGAGTACTGTACTAACTGACTATTCTTCTAGTTATGGTTTGGACACTATATTTAGCTTATTATTAGTGTTACTACTGTTGTGACTACTACAATTACTATTATTATTGTTGCCTTGTTATTGTTATTGTTACCATATAAGTCACTGTTATTGTTATTACGTATGTTTTATAAGACTCCATGTTAAATACTAATTATTATTGTTAAACTCACTAGAATGCATTGCATGCTTAAGTGTTGAATGATAGGAATGTAAATTGATATCCATGAGAATTATTTATTGAAGAATGTTATGTTCATGATATTATGTGAATGTTTATAATATATGAATTACCATGTTTTCTAACTTATGTTATATCACCATAAGAAACTGTAGTGATAGCGATCAATTTTGCGATCGATAATATCGATCTCTATTCGGTCGTAAATAGCGACTGAATAGCAACCTATATAATCAGTCGCACACCTGCAACCGAATTAATTTCGGTCGCTAATTATCAACGAACGAACTTAATGCGATTGCTAATTGGTCGCAGGTTGCGATCGATTAGCGACCGCTGATCGGTCGATGAGGCCCTAACTTCCCCCCATTCTCTCTCACACTAGGCACTCCCACGGTGTTGGATCAAGATGGAGCTTTAGATGTCCTAGAAAGGGGTGTTTAGGTCTTCCTACACTTTTGAAATTTTATCTAAAAATGAGAAAACACTTGATAGTAGTGTTACTACATTGTGTGGTATGTGTGAAACAAGTGTAACTTGGTGGAATCAATCACAAAGTGCACAAAGAATTTATCCTGGTTCAAACCTCCTTTCAATCAAGAGTCCTACATCTAGCCCCCAAGCGCAACTTGATATTTTCCACTAATTACCAAGAACCCTTGGCCTTCTCTCCAATGAGAGGTATTAAAACCACTTGCTCCTCAGCAAGTCTTCCCTTAAACAAAAGGGGTAAAGAACTACCTACAACTGTTGGCCTTCCCTTCTACCGAAGGGGAACTACAAGGAACAAACCCCCTGCTAGTTTCTACTCTGAACAAAGTACAGACAAAGTGCTTGCTCAAGTAATGAGCAAACCCAAGAGATCAAAAAAGAGATATACAAATATACTTGCATGTTCAGAACTCTTTTTGACTCAAAGGAGGTCTGAAGAATAGATCTCAGACCTTTGAATCCTCTACTAAGAAGACAAGAGAGAGGAGAAAAACTTGAAGTAGACTGTTTGCACAAATCGCTTTCCTTCAGATTGTATTCGTGGCTTCCTTGTGTGTAGTTGAGTGTGTTGCTTTTTTTCTTGTGTTCTATATTCTGGATCTTCAATCTTAGCTTCTAATATAGCCTCAAGTGTCTTTGTTTCCTATTGGAAAATAGCTATTTCAAAATTTTGAATGTTGTGAGTTAGGACACTACTTGAGAGGTCCATCATCAGATCTTGAATCTCAACGGCTTCCAGGCTATTTGGATAGTTGGATGGTTCTGTAGACAACTTCAATAAAATGTTTGCTAATACCATACCTATGCAAACATTTTTCTCTTTCTCAAGGTTAGACTTGTAACAAATAAAATAACAATTGAAAGCAAGAGACAAGTCATTTTGAAGAGATATCTATCTATTCCAGAAAAAAAGTATGTCCTTGAGGAGTACTGGGGTAGGTGAGCATTCAAAGAGGTATGGACTCTTGCTTGGCGTGCAGTACAACTGCAAAAATCTTTTCCTTAAAAACTGGAAACTTGTCCATTCGAAAAACACTTGCAGATATCTTCTAAAATAGATGGCTGCCTTGGAAACATTCTAAAATAATGTACTTCAAATATGTTCTTAATAAAGAATATTAAATCAAAGTATAGAGAACAAGGGAGTTACACAATTTGCATTGCATAGACTAGAGTTCAGATTTCATATGTGCAATAAAAGAATGTACTTTTGTTAGAGAAACTTTTGCAAGAATTGAAGTGTAGAACTATGTGTAAGTTTGAAGATATTCAAAAAAATATTAGCATATTATGATTTGTTCATTAATCGATTGCATAAATATTATAAAGTCAATCGGAATAATACTACACCAATGGCTATGCAAACATAACATCAATCGATGTAAGAACATCATCAATTGATATGCTAAAGACAGTCAATATAGAACTTAAAGACAATCGATAATAGCAATCAATATAAGTGAAGACAATCGATACAAAACTTAAAGACATTCGATAACACTAATCGATGTAAGAACATCATCAATCGAGATGCTAAAGACAATCGATAGAGAACTTAAAGGCAATCGATAACAACAATCGATATAAGAGAAGACAATCGATAATATCAATTGATATAAGAGCATTATCAATCAGTATGCTCAAGACAATCGATACAGAACTTAAAGATAATTAATAACAACAATCGATTTAAAGTGAAGACAATCGATATC
Organism: Colocasia esculenta; assembly: GCA_014218235.1. Taxonomy (NCBI): domain Eukaryota; kingdom Viridiplantae; phylum Streptophyta; class Magnoliopsida; order Alismatales; family Araceae; genus Colocasia; species Colocasia esculenta. The sequence continues at coordinate 94,816,428 of CM024762.1, read as the reverse complement.
ACTTTGACCTTCCAGGAGTCGGAGTAGGACTTCGATTGTTCATCAATCAATATCACTTCGACTTTCCAGAAGTCGGAGTAGGAGTTTGATTGTTCATCAATTGATATCTCACTTCGACTTTCCAAGAGTCAGAGTCATCATGATATATATATCAGTTGTGGACTTAGAAAATTTTGCTTTACGAGTGTCAATTGTTATGCCGTATGTTTTAACACCTATTGTCTAATAAAGGTTGTACAGTATAATATGCATGAGCCTTTATCAAATGCAAAGAGTATTATATGTATTGTCATGAGTTTGATCAGATAAAGATTTTGTCATATTCAAAACAATAAATAATACTTCTATAAAATTGCTTAACAATTCTCCCCCTTTTTGTTAATGGAAAATTCATGTATGTAAGAAAAGAACGATTTAGTCATTTAAACAAATTCATTTTTTCTTCTCTCTTTTTCTTAAACATACTTGTTTTTTTTTCTCCAGTACTATATATTTTCTCCCCCTTTGTTAACAGAAAAGATGGAATATAGAGGAAAGAGGAAGAAATGCACAGAAGTTAACACAAACTGATTTTTTTTATTTATTAAATGATAGAACAACTGTACAAAAGTAAGGACCTTGTTCATGAGGATTTAGGGAGATGGAGAGAAGGTGGGAGTTGATCAAAGAAGGGTTGTAGAAGTTCCCACAACTTCTTGTCATTATCAGGAAATACATGTTCAAAGATAGACAGATCTAGATTGTAAGAAGGCCCAACAGAAGGAATTTTTATGTAGGATTTGAGGTGACGGCGATGATACCTATTTGCAGTACTTATTTTGGCCACATATGGGTCTACGACACATTATAGAATATAGAGGCAGATCGATTGCAGTAGGAACAAAAAAAAGAATAGAAGGGCCAAAAGGCAACATAAAAAAAGGAAGGGGGGCTGGCAGCAAAGCTGTTGCCACCTCAGCCCTGAACAGTGGCCTTTTAAAGCCCCCACTATCTCATGCAAAAAGGCCAAAACAAGTAGTGAAGAAGAGAGAGGGTCATCTTCTTCCTCAGAGGTTTCTTGCAGCTGAAGAAACAAGAAAAAGGGGGAAGAAGCCTGTTGCATTTCCTACCTTGGGGGTGTGTGAAGAGGCCAAGAGATAAAGAAGGGTATGTGAAGAAGATCTATTAGGAAGGGGGATTTGAAGACAGGGAGGGCACGGTTTCCCCCATGTCTCATTCTCCCATTTTTTTTCTTTATTTATGTAGCCCTTTTCTTCCTTATCTGATATTAAAAGCCTTTCCCCCATGAGATCTCGCTTTCTGTTTCCCTTTTGAATCCTCTCTTTCTCCCTCTCTTTGTTCGTTTAATGTTTCTTTCCCCACATTTGTATGAATGGTACTTGTTGGTACGATAGATGTTTCATGTGTTCTTTTATGAGTTCTATACATCGCTTTGGTTATTTTAATGTGTGCTTCTCCCATCTCCCCTCTGGATAATAGGCCACCCCATTTTCTCATATGTGCCTTTGCAGCACTATACCTAGGTGTACAAGACATGAGGTTTGGCATGTCACCTATTCATGCTATCCATGTTTCTGAGGGCTCTTTTGATGCTCTTTCTTGCTTTATTCACATACCAAACCCAGAGGAACTCTTCTATCCACTAGACTGAGGCTTCATATGCTCATTCCAAGATGAGAGGGATACATATAACATTATGTGTAATGAGTTTCTCCCCTCTGTCCGATCTAATGGATCTTAGGGGAAACTCTGTCACCTCCTCTTATTTTAACCTCTAGTTCATCTTCTTTTGGGTTCTGGTTCTTCCTTTTACCCAAAAATAACCCCACTTCGACCCAGAAGTTCCAATGCTAATCTCTCACCTTTCCCGTGTGAGGAACATTAGTTGTCTAATGGACAAGTATTTAGTACCACTTTGAACACCATAAAAACACTGTTTTATCCACTGAATAAATGTTTCATGAGATGCCAGTTTTAAGTAGAAGAGACCCTCAGTTTTGGGACATTTTCCCCTCGTTTGGGCACTGTTTGGGATGATCTGGTGGCCCTGTGCAGTGCCACCATATAACTGTGGAGTGCCACCGTATCGCTTCAAAAACCCCTTTTAATGAAGCATGTTTGATTCGGTGGTCATTACGACCACCAATTCATGAATACGTGCAATTGGGGAATATCGAATACCATGTCAATAACAGAAAACACTCATGTCTCCAAGTCCTATATTTTTTCATCTCAACGTATACCGTTTCTCTCGTAGGCGTGCCTCGGGAATCAGTGTCGTATGCCATGGTGGTGATGCCTCCAACATGCACCCCGATGTTGGTACCATCTCTATTGTGGTGGGAGGATACCATGCAATCCTCCCCAACTTGCAAAGTAAGGGGAGGTGCTGCTGGATTTTTCCCCCGCACTTGACGCAGTGGCTTTCCTTAACGTAATTCTTACACCTTGGACCGATGGAACAATGATCCGGTGACTCCAATGAGCTGGTGGCATTAATAATTAATATAAACTCAAAAAAAATTCATAAAAATTTTTGATCTAGTGGTGAAATGATCTGGTAACTCCTATGAACAGTGATCTGGTAGGCCTATACAGTACCATTGTATCAAGTCGACTCCTATGAACAGTGATCCAGTGGGCCTGTGGAGTGCCACCGTATCAAGTTAACTCCTATGAACAATGATCTGGTGGGCCTATACAGTGCCACTATATCAAGTCGACTCCTATGAACAGTGATCTGGTGGACCTATGCAGTGCCACCACGTCAAGTTAATTCCTACGAACAGTGATCCGGTGGGCCTATGCATTGCCACCGTATCAAGTCAACTCCTATGAACAGTGATCTGGTGGGCCTATGCAGGGCCACCATATCAAGTCGACTCCTTTGAACAACAATCCGATGGGCTTGTGCAATGCCACCATATCAGGACTGTCACCGTATCAGGGGTGCCACCGCATTAGGTTTGCCACCGTATCAACCCGTGTGCCACCGTACTAGTGTAGTTGCTACCCTATGAACTTACATGCCACCGTTCAGTCTTAAGAGGATCCCTTTGGGATGTATGCAATGATCCAGTAGCACGGTGAGCCAATAATGGTTCCATTGGTCATGAGATGTGATTTGATGCAAACTGCGTAGTTCGTCAGTTTTTATGGGTGATTTCCGAATATGCTTCTGCTAACGTGACTGCTGGGTAACTTTTATTGTGATCTGGCGCCATAGGCAAATATCTATATCGCCATCAGCGTGAACATTGTCCTTCCGGTACCATCTTAGGCCTATAGATGGATACCCGTGGGCACCACCCCGACATGTAGCGGGCAGGGGTGTGTGTCGTTGAGTCACCCTTTGTCTATAAAATTGTTGTGTCTCTGTCAATCGAATGATTTGACCATTTTCTATACTGCCATTATGTTGGCTCGTGTTGTGTGTTTCCATAAATGAATAAATAAATTAACGAACAATGATGGTGCAATGAGCACGGCCACATCGGCGAGACCGAGTGGTAGGCCCAAGCAATTTGATGTTTTGATGGCCATCCACAAATTATTCTCACAAGAGAGAGCAAAAATAATAATAAATAAATGAGAAGAAGTAAAAAAAAGAAATGATAATGATAGTAATAGGAAAAAATAATAATATATAGGTGAAAAATATAAATAAATAATAAATAAATAAATGACAACAACAATAATAACAAAAAGGCAGAGCCCCCAATCGATTACCGTTGAAGATCACCCATCGATTGCCTTTAAAGACCCTTCTGATTACTGTAGGGAGGAAACCTAATCAATTCACGTGAAGCCCCAATCGGTGTCCAACCGATGCCCGTTTCAAAAAAAAAAGAACCTCCATCCAATCAATGGTATCTCTTCTTCTTTCACTCACCTCCCTTTCTCTTTCCTCATTTATTGCATCATGCCTCCTCCAATCATTACCCATCTTTTCCCCTACTCTTTCCTCATTTATGGCATCTCTCTCCTGCCACTACTTCCTATCTTTTTTTTTTTTATCGATTCTTTCCAGCACCTTTCGATTGATGAAGGGAAAGGGGGGAGCCCAATCGATTGTTTTAAATCCCCAATTGGCCCCTTTTAAAATATCTCACCCAATAAAAAATAATAATGATAATAGAAGAAGAATAGCAGTCAATACACCCCCCAATAAATTAAGTTTTTTAGTATTATATTCAAGTAAAAATGAGAAAGCACATCAAAGTTGCCTTATTAAATAAATAGATAAACAAATAAAGAAAATAAAGACAATGGTAATGAATAAAGTTGACCACAACCATAATAAATTGAATTTTGTCAAATGAACATCCTCTCCAATCGCAACTTCATCTTGAATTTGGAATGTTATTTGTGCACATGTTTTCAAGCCATAAGGTCTTTTATTCTAGTGATTAATCAAGAATTTTCTCTCTCAAAGAGATATAATTAACGTCATTGCACTTAGTAAGCGGCGAGATATTGGTCCCGGCTTGATATACTCTTTCCTTTAACGAGGTCAAATGGTGTGCAAAGAGACTTAAAGTCCCTTCGACTCCTGGAGGCAGAATATGTTGTCACTTACGTGACTGGCACGCCTGTGCTATGCAATTGCAAGTTCATCTTCCATTATTGTGACTGGGTTAGCATTTGATGGGACTTAAATTTGCAATATGCATCCATATATACATGAGAACATGATAAAATCCAATCAATAAGATAATTTGATGGATCGTCAAAAAATCCATTTCCACAAGACCAAATGAGTTTAGACATCACTGTTCAGACTTTGCCTCAAGGAGTTAAACTTCCTACTAGAAGCTTTGTGCATAAAATCATGTATTGTAATGTTCCATTGAAGCCCCTGCGATTGAGCTACTACTTTGGCCTTGTAATAAAGCTTATATTTCTCTTCCCACTTGAGAGAAAGAGATTTCCAAAGGGCATCATAATTCTTAGGCATAAAAGAAGAGGGATGAAGATTTCTCTTGCTACATTCCTGAGCCTCTTCTGGATAACACAATGCCCACTATTCTTCTGTTAGCCTTTCAGATTCTGCAAATCTATGTTGAAATTCCTTAAGATATTATGTAGTCTTTGAAGTGTGAATTAGAACAAACCTATGAAAAGATAGGACTTTTGAGTACTTGATTTGAAATCTAATAGCTAACCTAATGTGCCTATTGGGCAAACTCCTTTCTATATGAAACTGCATCTATCAGGTTGAGGTACAAGCTGAAGGGCAATCTAATGGTCATAGAGGGTGTGATTGTCCTCTACCCTCTTAACATAGCCCACTGACCCCTGCTAACATTGGCTAGGTTTAGCTGAAATCTCTCTTCATTAAATCTTTTCATTCTGCTAAAGATTTCTTACTGCTGCTTGATGAGAGTTCCAAACAAATCAAAGAACCTCAAACCTAAATGACTAAAGACGTTTAATGGAGCACCACCTCTAGCTCTGGCTTCTCTATAGTTAATTGCTCCACCAATGTATACTGACAGAAATTCCTCAGCATTAAGACTATGCCTCTTCTGAGTAATGGCATTCAAAACATCTAGGGGAAGTTCCTTAGTCCTAATCAAAAGGGGTAGCCAATATTCGAATTTATAATGAGGCAACCCATGCACTTCTAGAAAGATCTTGATCTTCAAAATTCTTCAAATAAATTAAGATTCTTCTCAGAATGATAGGCAAAAGCATACAAAAACGAGGATATTTTGTTCTTTTTCCGTTTCTTTTCTGCTAAACCTGAGAGGGAAGCTCTACACCGGGCACTAACTGAGCTAATGGTTGAGTGCTAGGATTAGAGAAAGGTGTAGATGAGCAGGGAAGAGATGAGAAAAAGGAGGGTGGTAACTTGTGAAGTTCTGGGATGTTCAAGGGTTCCTGAGTGCTAGTATAAATTTGAGGAAAAGAAGAATAGGTGGTGGTTGGTTGTGAGGTAGATATGGGAATAGGTAAGGGATCAGGATCAAGATCAGAGGAGGGTGTTGATTGGGAGGAAGGAAATGGAATAGACACTGATTTGACTAGCTTCCTTTTAACTCTTCTCTTGAATATCTTGACATGAGACTTAGCTACCTTTGCCTTTTGGTGATTGCTCTTCTACAGCTACATGTTCTACCTACCCTGCTACCTGCTCTGCTTGCTGCTTTGCTAGCTACTTTGTGATGATCAGTTCATCCCCATATAATTTTATGAATTATAAATCTATTTTTGTGATTAACAAAACTTCAATAAAGTGTCATCTAACAAGTTTTCATGAAGCTTAGGCACAGGAAGTAAATCAGGCGAAATCAAGAAAATATGTAAGTATTTCTTACTTTGTAGCATTTAAAATACAGAGCATGAAATTTCTCTAAGTACACATCGACTCTCTATATGCTACAACGATTTCGGTCTCATAACGATTTCCTTACTTTTATCGATTTAATTTTCATAACGATTTGATAAGTGAGAACAACGATTTGCTCTCACAACAATTTGATAACTGAGAACAACGATATGATCTCACAACGATTCGGTTTCTCATAATGATTTGAAAATGAGAACAATGATTTGCTCTCACAACGATTCAGTTTTTTTTCAATGATTTGAAAAGTGTGAACAACGATTTACTCTCACAACGATTTAGTTTTTTTCCAACGATTTGAAAAGTGAGAACAACAATTTTCTCTCACAACGATTCAATTTTTACAATGATTCAGTCTCACAATGATTTGATAAATGAGAACAATGATTTGCTCTTACAACGAATCGGTTTCACATCGATTTGGTAAGTGAGAACAACGACTTGGTCTCACAATGATTTGGCCTTCATAATGATTCGCTAAGTTCCACATCGATTTGGTCTTCATAACGATTCGACAAGTTACAACATCGACTTGGTCATTATAACAACTTGATAAGTTGCACAACGATTTGCTTGCTGTAATGATTCGATAAGTCACAACAACGACTTGGTCTGTGTAACGATTCGATAAAGCAAAACAACAATTTGATCACTACATGGACTCGATAAGTGAGACAACGATTTAGTTATAACGACTTGTTGATAATGATTTGCTTATACTATCATAACGATTTGTCTCTACAATGATTTGGTTATGATTGTATAATGATTTATGTTCACATCGATTTACTTATACATGTGCAACGATTTACATAAACAATGACTCATTCACACAACGATTTCATAAGTCATACTTACAACAATTTCAGGAGCTATATGACTTGATATTTAAACATATTTCAAATATTTTGAATGTCAAAGTCTTCCCTCGCTTTTCTCCGATATCCATGCATTTATTATGACTAAACATTTCACTGCACAATGCATGCTCAGATATCTTCTATTCCTATGTTTATATTGGAAACATCTTTTTGGAAAGCAGAATGGAATTTCTATTTTGATATATATTCGTTCTAACATTGACTGACAACAAGAGACAGCGTAGTGGTAATTACTAAAGTTTTAGTGTTAAATTTCATACATGCAGTTAATTGTAAACGTCTTTTGTCTGTAGATAATGCACATTCTGAGTTTAATTTTCATTTCATCCATCAATAAGATTTTGAACATGATAATTGATAATGGGGTTATAATACATATTAGATTTTCATTCAATAAGTCACTTTTATTTTTCTTCGGACTAATCAAGTTCATTTTCTTGTCGCAAATATATTTTGGGAAATAAAAGATCTGTGTAGATAAATAATTTTATCACAATAATAATTTTGTAAATATCTTCTATGAGTAGATAGGTATAAATTTGTAAATAAATAATATGTTTTACTTAAGAATACCCCACCCAACACTATAAAGCCACATACCCCCCTCATAAATCCATTGTGCTATAATATTCCTTCATCACCATTGGTCCATTACACTAATCTCTCATCCAACCTAAATAAAAACCATCATACCACTTACCCCATCAATCCCATTAAATAAATTGTTTTTAAATAGCCCATCACACTAACGCACTCCACTTAATTTTATCCTTTCTTTTCTTCCCAACCAGGCAACCAGGGTAGCAGAAGCTGCTGGAAGGGGCTGGAGGCGGTTTGCAGCTGGGGGTTGGGCGGCCAACGCCCATATGTGCAGCTCGAGCGAAGGAGCTCCTGTGTAGAGCTGGCGGAGGTCCGTGCACAGCGGCCGGATTTGCTGAGCTGGATGGAGCCTGGACTGTGCGAAGCAGTTGACGCAGAGGCCGAAGCTAGAAGCTGGGCGCGGTGAGCAGCAGATGACGGGCTGGAGCTTGTCTGTGCGATGTTGTGAGGCTGGGGCATGGATCTGGCGTGCGACGCGGGCGATGGCGACCTGAGGGGCATGCGGATGGCAGCTGGCGCGACCTGAGGGGCATGCAGATGCAGGGGCGCGAAGGACTGTGGCGGATGTGCATGAAGCTGGGGCGGCCAGGTGAGGTGGCGGCTGTAGACACCCATTTCTGACCCATAAGTCGAGCAAATCTCTTATCATATCATTGATGCCCCACGTTGGCTCATCATCGTCAAACTGGCTTTCTCTGATCATGACATCATTTCCATTAGTTCATCGCCCTGGAGGACTCTTCCTGGTCAAATCAATCTCTTTCACTATAAGCTCTCTGTGTATAAGTCCGATATTTCAATCCCGAAGGCTGTGCATGGCTGATTGGATGCATTACATGCCAAAATACAGAAAAGACCAGAAGGCGACAGGCCCTAGGTCGCCTTCCTGAAAATGACAGCTCCTATGTCGCGATCATAATTCCATATTTTAAATCCTCAGAAAATCGCAAAATGACTCAAGTCACCTTCCATATGAGGAAGGCGACGTATCGAGCCGTCGCATTCAGAAGGCGACACCAAGGCCGTCGCATTTAAGGGCTTAAACAGGAAACTCAATCCGAAGCCAATTTGGACCCATGCTATTGATGGAGATTGCTTCATTTGGACGTCCAAATCAAGTCCAAATCCTCTCAAATTCGGAGCAGACCTTCCTAACATGTCCCTTTCCGAGTTCCAATAGCCCTTGCACAGCCATACTTACCCAGAGTCGGACTCTTGCCCATTATTCCTCTCAGACCCGAGTTGGGAATAATCACCCATAAGTACCTCGTCTCTGCATCTTTTTGGGCAAGGCCGGATTCTTTAGTTCACTGAGCAAGAGAGCTTCATCTTCCACGAAGAGAGTTCTCCCTCCAGACGATCAGCAAGAGCCCTCCAGGGCGTTTTCCCATCGGCTACACAACCTCCTCTTCCTTCTTCTCTTTATTTCTTTGATTTCATGCATGTGCATAGCTTCGTTTTCTTTCTAGTTTAGCATTAGATCACGACACACGCACCTATTCTTAACACCCACAGGGGTTAAAAGCCCCAATCTCGTGAGTTCCCCCCATAATAGTCTATGATTCCATGCTTTTCATTGAATAGATCTTCTACACACGAGTTCTATTGGGTGTTTTGTTTATTTGAATCACTTTGGCAGGTGTTTAAAGGTCAGAGCAAGGTGAGGCTCTTGCCCCTTGGCCGGATGAGGAGCAGGAAGACGAAGAACCCAAGTCTCCATCCGCTGAAGAAGAAGGCGACGACCACTGTGTCGTGATAAAGACGGCGCCATTGCCTACGTCGCGTTCACATTAAAGCATCGCGACACCCACTTTGTCGCGTTATCAGGTACGCCTTCCTCTTCATCTTTTCTTTCCAAGGTAGTCAGTCCTCCATCCGAATATCAAGAGGCGACTGCATTGGTGGTGATCACGGTCAGTTCTTAATCCCTACATCTTCACAATCAATTTCAAAAGGGGATACAAATCCCGTGATTACACCTTTTGGCGATCACGGTGGGACCACTTGTGCCCATCATGCTTGTTCTTCCTTTCCCTGTTGTCCCTATCATCTAACAGGTATGTTGTGTGGTTAGTTTTCCCTTTTTGGTTCTCTTCCTTTGAAGTTATGAGTGTTCTGCAGTTCTGGGTAAGAAGGCGACAAGAAGGGCGTCACTATCCGAGTAGCGACACGCTACACGTCGCAATCAGGTACGCGCTCTACCCATACACCTCTTTCATTATTTAAAGTCTGCTGAAGTCTGGGAGGAACGCGACGAGGGTTGCGTCGCGTTAAAGGAGGCGACAGGGGTGTTGTCGCGATCAGGTCAGTACTCTGGTTTCTTTGTGTTTCCTTGCAAAATTGGGTTTGCTTTCACATACTCCATTCAGATTTCATCATACCATGCTCTTTTCCATGCTCTTGAGAGATTGCCATTCTTGTATTTTATAGGGTTGTTTGACTTTTTGTGCATAATTAGGACTTAATTGCCCTCTATCCACTGCGAGAAGCAACGCGACAGGGTGATTGTCGCTATCTTGGTAGCGACATCTTCCTTGTCGCCTTTCCTCTCTGAGAGCAGTTAGTCCTAGGTTAGAATTTTGCATGCACTCCGGTGCACATAGGATTTGCATACATCGCTCCATATTCGTAGCATAAGTTTCCTCCTCAGCGACGCTCACTCTCTTGGCCACATACTCCTTGTGTCCGACTAGAGCACTCGCTCGAGGGCCTCCGTAAGTCCCCGCTGACCGTGGATTCCCACACGGTCGTCGGGCTGGTTGTACCCGTCGCCACCTAGGATCGAGTCTAAAGTTCATTTGGTAAGGTTGAGAGAACCCTAGTCATACCCGAAGTTGGAAGCCTTCTCCCATTTAGGAAACCCTTCCTCAGTTGGAGAGAACTTGCTAAAAGTCAAAATCACTAAAAGGCAAATTCGAATCAATTAAAAGTAACCATCATCATTGCCAACTGCTTGCTTTGGGTGAGACATTTTCTCTTTCCTTTTGTCTGCATAGGATTGCTTGTTTAGGAAACTAAGAGTCTGTCTAGGTTAGGTTGCCTCTCTCAAGTCTGGAAAGGCTCTCCCCATCTCTCTCCACCCACTTTCCAAACATGGAGTCTTGCTTGAACCCGATCTACAATAGTGAGAATCCAGACACTGCCCTCCAGAATTCCCAGGATTACGAAGAGTCCCTACCCCATGATCTTTTTGACGAGGTGACCCGGCCTTGGGTCGCTACCGTCCATACCTCTGAGGGTCGCCGTCATGACGAGGGCAGCCCGTCTCGGAACACCCACCCTCCTCAGTCGGATGATCAAGCCGCTCAGCTCTTGCACCTAATTCCTCAGCTTGATCAGTCCCAAATCCAGACCCTCATGACGGCCCTCAAAGGAAAGGCCGCTTCCTCACCCTCACCCAGAGCGAGCGCATCATGCCCCGCAGAAGCTACATCCGGCCCCCACGTCACCATGGAACGAGCCGACAACACCCCCATCCGACCGCGGACCATCCGGTTTACGCCATTTGAGTCTGAGCACTATATTCCCCGTGAGTCGAGGCCGCGGTCTCCACCATACCAGCCATGTTACTCCCCTCATCGTCCTGAGCCACGCGCCAGGCCTACCTCTCGTGCCTCGTCCATATACGCTCAGCCATCCGCCGCACCGGACATGATGTTCGAGTGGGCGTCCATCAAGAAGGAGCTCCAAGAGCTCCATAAGCAAGTCGACCCTAGGCAGTACCACGATGTGCATATGCCAAATTTCAATGGCCTATGGGTCCCCTCTCCATCCGAGCTGCCGAAGTACCGCAAGTACAACGGCTCAGGTAATCCTTACACTCATATCAAGGACTTCATCTATGAGTCCGCTCCCTACCAGCATGACCGCCGTCTCATGGCATATCTCTTCCGCCGGTCGCTGGACGGGCATGCTCTTGATTGGTTCTACTCCCTGCTACCTGAGGACGCTGAGGACTTCACTATCGTGAAGGCCAAGTTCCTTGAACAATTCCAAGACAGGGTCGGGCCTGAATATTCCCTCACGGATCTCATAGCTGAAAAAATGAAGCCGGATGAGGATTTCTCAGCATACGCCGATAGGTGGAGGCAAATGGCCACCAGAGTTCCGTGGTACCTTCCAGAGGGGGAAAAGGTGAAGATCATCATCGCCAACGCCACACCTGCTTACCGCAACATTTTGGCGATGAACGACATCTCCAATATGCATCAGCTCTACAGCCGGGCCCGGTTCATCCAGACCCAGCTCAAAGATTCTCCCATCCATTCCATGTTTGAACCCCAGAAGTCTCGTTTCCAAAGGAAGCCTCAGGGGCCTGTCACCGAAGGCGTCCAAGTGAACGAGCAAGTAAGCGCGTTCAACCCTACCGGCCAGAGCCAAAACCGCCAATACAATGCCCAGGGTCAGAACCCTACCAATCCGCCACAAGGGCAGCAGCAGCGCCAATACAACCAAGTACCACCTCCTGATGGCTCTCAACAAAGGCGTCCCATGGGCCCTAGGAGAGCTCACTACCCACCATTGCCGGAGACACTCTCCGACATATTCTTGGCCTTGCTCTCCACAGACGCCATTAGGCTCCCTCCTGAGAGGCCTCTGAACCCAAGTGTGGATCAAACCCGATACTGTGTCTTCCACAGGCAGCCTGGTCATACCATCGATCAGTGCTTCACATTCAAGGACTTGGTGTATGACTTGCATGAGCAGAAAAGGATAGATTGGACAGCCCTCCGGCAGGTGATCGGAGACATCAAAGAAGGCAGAGACAACAACAGCAGCAAAGGCAGCAGCGCCAACCACCCCACCAACAACAGCAGCAACATCAGCACCACTGCAGGACCTCAGGATCGTCCACAACCCCTTACCTAACCATCCACCAGCTCCGAACCCACCACCACCACAGCAACCTGCCCAGGTAAACCCCATCGTCCACCACCCTCCTCCGCAAGCAAACTGGACGTACGATGATGAATTAGATGTTCAGCAGATGATGGCCATTAACCAATATCCTGTCCAATCCCAAACAATACAACCATCCCCAGTCAGTCCCTTCTATAGTTTCCATGGCCAACGCCGTCATACTGCCCGTCAGTTCAGCATCTGCGTCAGCTGTTAGCTCACCCATCATCTTACCTTTCGCTCCACCTGTCTCCATCCCTCTACCCCCTATCATATCCATTCCCTCACCCATCATCCTACCACCACCTGGGCCGGACCAACCCTCCGCTGCAACATTATCCTCTACTAGAATCCGACCACCCTACGGAGTGGGCGAGTCTTTCGCCACCCGTACCCACCTATCTCCACCACCACCACTTCCACAGACCCCCAGCAGGTCCTGCAGCCGCCACAGCAACAGCAAGCTTGACAACAAGCACAAGATGAGGGGTTGATTGAGCCACTGCCTGGAACCCACTATGACATCCTCAAGCACCTGGACCACGTGCCAGCCAAGATCTCCATTCTGGAGTTGATAAAGAAGTCTAAAGAGCACCAGGAAGCCCCGAGGAATTTCCTGCAGAAGGTGGTAGTGAATGAAGACATGATGGCAGACAAGCTACCTAGTGCCCTGGCCATGGTGACTCGCGGGCCGGCAATCACATTTGCAGAAAGCGAATTAGCACCCCCAGAAGCCAGGAGGCTCCCCCTCTGTGTCACTTTAGTCATCAACCATATAGCAGTGGGAGCGGCACTGGTCGAACGGAGCATCCATAAACGTCTGCCCGCTGAGTACGCTAAGAGCCTGTGACCTGTCAGAAGTATGCTGAGGCCGACGCCCACCACCATTGCCGCATACGACAATTCCAGAAGATCTTGCACGGCATGGTAACTGTGCAAGCCGAACTGGGACCCCTCGCCGTCACAGTGGACTTCTACGTCCTAGATATCGATCCCATGTTCAAGGCTATTTTAGGGCGTCCATGGTTGGAAGCACTCGGGGGTGTGCCATCTACCGCGCACCAATGCCTGAAGTTCCCGTTCCAAGGGAGAATCATCAAGGTCAAGAGCATAGCCACCACCCACTCCGTAGATGCCCTCCACGATACCCACCTCCCAGCTGTGTGGCCAGCCAACAAACCCATCGTCTCAGTGCTAGACATCAACTACCCCTGGAGCTACACGTTCCAGTCCCAGCGAGAGGTCAACCTAGCCCGGGTCAATGCGGTCAAGAGAAAAGAGCCACTAAGCACAAGGGGTGGCAAATTATGATGAAGTTGGGGTATGAAGAAGGCAAGGGCCTAGGGGCAGAGCTACAAGGTATAGTCAAACCCATCCCCGACATCGTCACGAAAAGCCGATGGGGCTTAGGGTACAGGGAGAAATCCAAACCATGGTCATCCAGCACATCCACTCTTAAGGCCGACCGAGAGCCACTCACCTGGACACTCTGGTGTCACTTTATCAGGGGCCTACCCAACCTGGATACAACACCGTGGTAGTCGAGGCAGAACTCTCACAGCACGAGGTGCATGGCCGGAACTTCTCTCGGCACATGGCCCCGTTGCTGACCTATAGAGCCCTAGAAGCCCTCCGTCCGACCAGGAGGAGAAAGACCGGAGACCCAGAGGCTGAGTGGTATAGATGGTTCGACATAGAAGACATCACCATCGCCTTCAGCCGACTGTTCTGGAAGAGGAGAGAACCTGGCCGCCAGCTGCGGAAGAGTTGTTAGATCCACCATTGCTATCACATCCAAAAGGCAGCTCATGAGCGATGCCTCAGACGTAGGAGAGCCAGACATCCCCTACGAGGAGGGGAAGACCATTGATGAACTCTGGAGAGGCACCTGCCTAGCCATCCACCCATCCCTCCTGGATTCCCTCCTTCCCAGTCTGGTCCCATCCTCTCCTCCTTTCTGATCCAGCTGACTCCTCAGCTCCTCACGGCGGCGCACAGCCTCCTTACACCCGAGCTCCCACCGGCTGTCCTCTCCGCCTTCAAGCTGATCCAGGTGACCACGAGGTCACCCTCTCCTGTTGCATGCTCTCCTCCGATCTCCAAAAAAAAAACGTCCACTTTCAAATGCACGTTGAGGTCGAGGAGCCGGCATACGTCCTGCACTCTCTGATCAGGGGCACCCCTCGACTGGGGTCTTCCCCTCCTGCTCCTTCATTAGGAGCCATTCTCTTCGAGGACACCATGTCCTCCCCCAGTCCTGTAGAGTCGTCTAGTTTAGGAGAGTCTAGGATAGGTGAGTCTAGCATTAGGATAGATAGGCTAGGTAGAGAGTCAGGTCAGCCCGCCATCCGCCAATTCCAAGCACCGTCCTAGGAAGCAGCGGGGAAAAGCTATTCCCCGGAGATATCTTCAAGAGCTAGCTCGGCGGTGTCAAGCGCTGCTATTGATAGAGGAGTTCACGAGAGAGCGCTGGTGTTCGAAGAAGTGTTTGAGCAGGATGGGGTGTTCATAGACGACGGGTTTGGTGTCTACGAAATAATGAATGATGAGGACCCAGTCGATGAAGAGGATAGCGAAGTAGATGACGCTGCCGAAAAATATGCCAGTGGAGTAAGAAGGTTCGATGAGCCTACAACGGCAGTGGATGAATCTACTAAGGAAGTCAACCTTGGAACAGAAGAAGATCCCAGGATTGTGATTATCTCAGCAAATCTCCCTCCTGATGAAGAAGAGGAACTGGTGCAAATCCTGAGGGAGTACAAGGATACATTCGCCTGGTCTTACGAGGACATGCCCGGTCTAGACCCCTCACTAGTGGAGCACCGACTGGTACTGAAAGAAGGGGCAAAGGCAATCAAGCAGAAACTCAGAAGGTTCCATCCACTCACAGCCCTGAAGATGAAGGACGAAGTAGATAAACTCCATAAGGCTAGATTCATCAGGGTAGTGCTTTATCCGAACTGGGTGGCCAATATAGTCCCTGTCATGAAGAAAGACGGCAAAGTCAGAATCTGCATCGACTTCAGGGATTTGAATAAGGCATGTCCGAAAGACGACTTCCCGCTTCCTCATCTTGATGTGCTAATCGACAATACTGCTGGGTATGAGACCCTCTCATTCATGGATGGGTATTCAGGATATAACCAAATCCGTCTATCTCCTGAAGATCAAGAGAAAACATCCTTCACCAGCCCTGGGGAACGTACTGCTATGTAGTCATGCCGTTTGGGTTAAAGAATGCCGGCGCTACTTATCAAAGGGCGATGATGGCCATCTTCCCGATATGATGATCACGTTTATGTAGAGGTATACGTGGATGACATCTTGGTGAAGTCAAGAACCAGGAGAGACACCCCGAAATCCTAGCCAAGGTGTTGCAGAGGTCTAGAGAGTATCAGCTGAGAATGAATCCGAAAAAATGCGTGTTCGGGGTCTCATCAGGAAAGCTGTTAGGTTTCATAGTCAGCAAGCGGGGCATTGAGATCGATCCAAACAAGGCTAAGGCAATAGCAGAGATGCCGCCTCCAAAGAACATCGCACAATTAAGAGGGCTAATCGGGCGTTTGCAATTCATCAGAAGATTTATCTCCCAGCATTCGCAAAG
This sequence comes from Colocasia esculenta, assembly GCA_014218235.1. NCBI lineage: Eukaryota > Viridiplantae > Streptophyta > Magnoliopsida > Alismatales > Araceae > Colocasia > Colocasia esculenta. Next base: position 94,800,095 of record CM024762.1, on the reverse strand, counting down.
ATGTCGCCCATTTTATGATCTCTTGAAAGGAGGGGCAAAATTCGAATGGAATGACAAATGCCAAGCAGCCTTCGATGAGCTGAAAAGTTATCTCATGAATCCCCCAGTCTTATAGCCTCCTGTACCCGGAAAGCCGCTAATCCTATATCTCTCAGTCATTGAGGACTCCCTAGGAGCTGTCCTGGCACAACATGACGAATCTGGGAAAGAAAGGGCAGCATACTACCTCTCTAGGCTCTTCAACCCCGCTGAATCCAAGCTCACCACCGCGGACAAAACTTGTGCCGCACTCGTGTGGGTAGTCCAAAAGCTCAAGCACTACTTCCTAGCCCACGAGGTCAAGCTGATCTCAAGGATGGATCCACTCCGTTATCTGCTTGAAAAGCCCGTCCTTTCTGATCGGCTGGCACGCTGGCAGAGTTTCCTCTCCCAGTTTGACATATCCTTTGTGGTCCAAAAGGCCGTCAAGGGGTATGCCATCGCCGAGCATCTAGCCCATCTACCACTCCCTCACAGTGACTCCCTCCGAGAGGAATTCCCCGATGAGGAACTCTCAGTCATAATCAAAGACCCCTTCTGGTCCCTTCATTTCGATGGTGCACTCAACTCTCAGGGACGGGGCATTGGAGCCGTGCTGCTTACCCCGGAAGGTATTACCATCCCCTTTGCATATCAACTCACCTTCCCCGCTACCAACAACATGTCAGAGTATGAGGCTCTCCTTGCTGGTCTCAAGCATGCTTATCTGCTAGGGGCATCGCACCTCAGAATTATAGGAGACTCTCAGCTCGTCCTGCGGCAGGTGCTCTCAACTTACCGCACTCGTGACCCGAAGCTCAAGCCATATCAAGACCTGGTCACGTTGTTGGCAAGGCAGTTCCGTAAGCTCATCTACATCCACACTCCTCATTCCCAAAACATCCTGGCCGACGCTCTGGTCGCTAGCCTCATCCCTATCCTTCCCTCTGAGTCGCCGGACTGAGACAATCATCGTCCAGCGTCTCGATGTTCCATCTACCCAGGACCCTTGTTTAGCGACCTTAGGGCAACCTTAGAAGAGAAGGCTAGGAAAAGAGGAGTGCAGCAAGTCATGATAACTGAGCTCGAGGAGATCCTGAATGAAGAGGAACTGCCATGGTACTTTGAGATAGAGCAATACTGCAGGGATGGAACATATCCTGAAGGGGCAAGTGCAGAAGACCGTAGGGCCATCAGGAGAGCCGCCTTAAGGTACACAGTTGTCGGAGAAGTTCTGTACAGGCGAGCCCTTAATGGAGTCCTTTAAGGTGCCTTACCGATGACGAAGCTTGAAGGTGGTGGAAGGGGCCCATGCTAGTGAATGCGAAGGGCACGTCAACAGTCAGATGCTAGCAAAAGATCATTAGGCAGGGCTATTACTGGCCAACCCTAGAGGAAGACTGTACCATCTACGTCCGTAGGTGTGTCAAGTGTCAACTCCATGCCGATAAATCCATGCCCCTTCCTCCTCACTACACCCACTCTCCACACCATGGCCATTCTCCATGTGGCTTTCGACATTGTCGGCCCTCTTGGTGATTCTAATGCTCAAACCAAACAAAAGTCATTTATCCTAACTGCGACTGAGTATTACACCAAGTGGGCAGAAGCTGAAGCCTTCACAGAAATCAAAGCATCCACGGTGTGCCGCTTCATCATGAGAAACATCATCTCGCGGTTCGGAGTGCCAAGCAGCATCGTCACGGACAATGGGCCGCAATTCATCGCACAAGAGCTCCAGGACCTCTGTAAGAAATACAACATCACGCTGCATCATTCATCACCGTATTACCCACAAGGCAATGGCCAAGCTGAAGCAACTAACAAAACCCTTCTTAAAATCCTAAAGAAAACCTGTGAGTCGCATAAATTCGCCGACTGGCCAGAGAAGCTAATAGAGGCTCTATGGGCCTACCGCACCTCCGTCCGCACTCCCACGGGACAAACCCCGTACGCTCTCACCTACGGGATGGAGGCGGTAGTTCCATATGAGATCCTAATTCCTTCACTAAGAGTCCAACTAGACAAGGAACTTAATCTTGATGAACGTCGAGAGGCGTTACTAGTCCAATTGGAACTTTTAGATGAAAGGCGGCTTATGGCAGCCGACCATGTGCTTTCCTACCAAAGGCGAATCTCAAGGTCTTTTCAAAAGAAGGTAATTGAACGAAAATTCCAAGAGGGTGATATGGTCTTGAAACGCATCTTTATCAAACCCGGAGGTCCTAGGTCCAAACTGCAACCCAACTGGGAGGGTCCGTACGTTGAGGGAGGTCTACCCTGGAAATGCATATCGCTTAATCAATGCTGAGGGCGTCGAATTATCACATCCGTGGAACGGGTTGTACCTCAAACGTTTCTATCCTTAGGCCTATAGGTGTGAGGCCACAACACCTAGATCGGGGAGTAGCCCCATGTTGGGAGCCTAAGATACCTCTCTAATCGCCAAGGGCTGCTCTAAGTTAGGATTAACACACACGCACATGGCAAACCCGGATAAGACTACACTCGGTAGATGCTACGATTATGCGGGCTGTACTCTAGCGATGCATCATCTCATTCTCTCCTAATCGGTCGAAGTGTAGGGGAAAAGGGTCGTAAGGGTGAGGTCGTCAACCTACAGCATACCCCGACAAGAGGAAGTCTCAAACAGGACGGTCAAAATAACAAAAGGGCAAAGAAACAAAGAAAGAAAAGAAAAGAAAATCATAATACAATAGGGGCATGGCAAAGAGTGGCAAAGTCCCCGCGGGACACTAATGACCCGGTCGTACGCATGCCCCAAAGCAAGGCAAGTCCATAGCAAAAGACCATAAAGTCCCTCCACACAGACCCAATCTCCGAATGGTATGCTGTAGGAAGTAGCCGAACCCAACATCCCTATACCCACACAAGACTTTCCTTAAATAATCTTCTGTTTCTCCCTATAAGGCTGAGTCACCTCTTGGGTAGGGCTTAATTAGTCGCAGCATCAACTAAGGAAGGTTTTTTCCGAGGCGTTGTGACCCCTACGCACGTCCTAACTTAGAAAGCCCTGTGGCGAGAACCGGAGGTGATCAAGATTCCTAACCAGCGCTCGAATCGGTTTAAGTGTTGTGGCCCAAGATGCGAGTACCTTCCGTCTCGCGTGTCTTATTTTTAGGAAGGCTAACGCCGGCTTTAGGCGCTAACAAAAAACTAAAAAAAAATCATAAAAATCAATATTCCCCAAAATAAAAAAAAATCAGATATTCCAAAACCCCAAAAAATCAGATATTCACAAAAAACTAAAAAAAAATCAGATATTTCCAAAACTCCAAAAAATCAGATATTTCAAAAAACTCAAAAATCAGATATTTCCAAAACTCAAAAAAATCAGATATTTTCAAAACTCCAAAAAAATCAAATATTCCCCAAAACTCCAAAAAAACAAATATTTCCAAAACCCTAAAATCAAATATTCCAAAAATCTCAAAACATTAATGATCCAAGCCGTTTGCATACATACATTTCATTTGATTATTCGCATCTTTTGCCTATTTAATAAGGCTTAGCCCCTTGACGAATTATCAAGGTCGGTCACTCATCGCATTTTAAGGCAAGGGGCTAAGCCTAAGAACAGATCTGACTTGTTTCGTGGTTGTCTCAGTGTGCAAGACGGAAAAAGGAAGCGGCACTCATATCTCACTCGTCACTCTCACTCAGTCGCAAACCATAAAAAATGTTTCATTCCATTCATATCATGTACATCATCATTAAAAGGGGCAAAAGTAAAAGGTACAAGCCCTCAACCGCTCTCTCCCGTACCCTCAAGCGGGCGGGGAGGCGGAGGGGCCGCATCCCTAGCACTAGCCTCACTCCCCGCGGGCGCCGCTCCCGTGCGTCGCCGCTCCTCCTCCTCGTTCCTCCGCCGTCCGGAGGAACCCGTCAAATAATGCCCGGCGGACCCGCTCGGGATGCCGCTCCTGCTCGCTGTCGAACGGCTGCGTCCGACCAAGGCCAGGGCCCTCTCCAGGCCCCTCATCTCGGACCGCAGCATGTCGCAGCGGTGTCTCTCCTCCCCCAGCTGTGTGCGGAGGTCTCCAGCCTCGCTACGCAGCCGCACTGCCTCCTCTGCCTCCTGCTACCAGCGCGCTGCCGCCTCCGCCTCCTGCTGCCAGCGCGCTGCCGCCTCCGCCTCCTGCTGCCAGTGCGCTGCCGCCTCCGCTCCGCCTCCTGGTGCCACCGCGCCACCTCTGCTGCCGCGGGGCGTAGGCGTAGCTCCGCCATCTCCGCCTCCAGCGTGGTCGTCCGCGCTAGGGTGGTCCTCAGCTCCTACTCCTGCAATATCAAAAATCCTGTCAGAAATCACAAGAGAAGCAAAAGCTCAGGGGCATCTAAGTAAGTGACTTACCCGCTCCCGCAGCTGGGCAAGGGCGTCCTCCGCTCGGGCCGCCGCTGACGCTAGCTGGCCCTCCAAGACGGAGCGGCCGGGATCCTCTCGGGAAGAGGAGGCCCCTCCCACCATCTGTGCGCCTGGTCCAGCTCTGCCCGCTGCAAAAGAAAACAACATAGGGTCAGTCAACCACAATTAGAAACAGAAGCGTAGGGTGCGGAGTACTCACCAGCTGATCCACCACTGCCTGGAGGTCGTCCCGCTGCTGGATGGTGGAGTGGAGGACGCCCTCAAGTGAGGCGATTCGTCCCTCGGGGTCAAGCTGCAAAACACAAGTCAAATCAGTCACACAATTAACTAAAGAATTTAGAAACAGACTGAAAGCGGTAAAACTCACCGGTTGCCGGGTCCCCCTGTACACCTGGGCCGCGTATCTCCGAGCATAGGCCCGGTAGTAGTCCTCGTCGCTCATGGCCTCGGAGACCACCTCCTTGCCCCGCCGCTCCCAGTCGTCCAGCTGCTCTCGGACCCAACCGTCCAGTCTGTGACCTGCTGGATCCCGCGGAAGCTCTGGCCTGGCCTCTCCCACGCCCTCTATCAGGTCGGGAACTCCACCACCGCCTGGTGAAGTCCCAGAGTACGCGCCACCAGCCGTGGTGGAGCGGGACCACCGTGTTGAAGCAATGAAGCCAAATGTCCCTACCAAAGTAAGGACGCCCCGCTCCACCCACGCTGAGTGGCGTCGTTCTCCCCGACATAGGGAGTCCACTGTACCTGCACACCACAAGCAGAACTATGTCAGTCAACTACCAAATAAGCAATCAAAGTGAAGAATGGCTAAGGCTAGAAGTACTCACATGGCCAAAGGGAATGGTGTCTAGGGAGTCCTGAATCAGCATCACCTGTCGCCGCAGGGATCGCTCATCGCGGCAGAATCGCCAGTGCTGCAGCAGGGGCACAGCGCCGCGTCGTCTCGCCACCTCGCGACCAAGGGAGGGGAGGCGATAGTACACCCACACCTGCAAGCGCAACACAGTTAGTATCACGATTATTAAAAATGAGCAGGAAAAATAACAAAGGCTAAGGGTAGAAACGCACCTGTAGAAGCGGGAAGAACCCCGCGACGCCTGTCTCCTGGCTGGAGGTCCCCAGACTATCGAAGAGGTGGGCCAGGAGGGCCGCACCCCATGCGTAGTTGCCCACGCTGGACAGATCCTCCAGCAGGGGTAAGCATCGGCAGTCAACTGGGTCCCCTCTGGTCCGAAAAATCAGCTTCCCGATCACGAGGATCAGGAACCGCCGCAGGTCTCTATCAGCTGCCTCCTCCTCTCTTCCGCCAGCACCGCTCTGGCATCCTCCGTCAGTCGGCCAGATACTCCGCCTGCCCCTCCTCGGTCCGGTGGCGCGCATTCGCCACCCCCAAGCTGGCCTGCAACGCCGTACGCCCCACCAGTGAGGATCTCTCCCCCCCACCTCACATCCAATCGAGCAGCCTCTCCACCGCTCCTGATAGCTCCTGAAGGTGGTCCCGGTCACTGCCTGGCCATCCACACGTAGGCCGGTGATCCGTACCACGTCCTCTAACGTAGGGACCATGTGTCCCCATGGAAAAAGGAACGCGTGGCACTCTGGGTCCCACCTCTCCTTCAAGGCCTGGATGAGTGCCACATCCGGCGTCAGCTCCTCTAGCCGCAAGAACGGGCCGAACCCCATGTCCTCCAGTCGGCGTATCTGGAACTCCGGTAGGCATCGTAAATCGCCCGGATCACGGCCCATCCCAGCCGGGACCGCAACTCGCTCTGCAAGGCAACACAAAGGATCAGAAGTCAGTAGGCATGCCTAAAAAAACACTCTCTGTGCTGTGAAGGCGACATAGGGTCCGTCGCCTTATTGAAGGCGACGACACCCGTGTCGCATTCCTACCAGTCGCGACGCCCATCCCTTCGCCTTATAAAAGGCGACAGGGTAGACGTCACCTTCCCACTGGTAAGGCGACGGGCCCCCTGTCGCATTACCAGGGTGACCGAAAACGGGTCCTTCCAGTTCCCGGCCGTTTCCCACTAGGCGAATCGCCCTACACACGAGTGCCATGCACTCTCCACTCCATGCATACAGGGATTAGGGCTTGAGACCCTACCTTCTTGGGTCCAATGGGCTCGTCCTCGTCACCCATCGCCGATGCGGGCTCCTCCTCCATCGGCACGACCGGAGAGGCTTCCGGGGCCGCCGTCGACGTCCCCTCACCCGGTTGCGTCGCCGGATCGATTTCTTGCGCCGCGGCCACCGCCATCGCCGCCTTGGCCCTCTCGGTGCTCCTCCTCCATCGCCGGTTGTCAAAGGAAAGGAAGGAAGAAGGAAGGAGGAGAGAAAGAAGAGGAGAGAAAGGGGGGCTTGACGGAGAGAAGAGAGAGGGTTGAAGGAAAGAGGCCGGAAGAAGAAAGGAAATCGCCGGAAGGAAGGAAGAGAAAGAGAGGTTCGAAAGAAGGGAAGAGGAGAGAAGGCGCTCGCCCGAATTCAAACTGCCCCGGGACCTGTGAACGCGACAGGATCTGTGTCGCCTTCTGCCAAGTAGCGACCATGCCTATGTCACCTTCACTTTTATGGTAGCGACCGTTGACTGGTCGCCTTCTGGATTGCGACATAGCCCATGTCGCCTTCTTAACCAGTGTACAAAACCCCCTAAAAATCAATGCTCATTGCAATAAACCAATGCTTACATCAATAACATGTCTCACTCCCCTTACATCAAGCATCAATCTCACCACACACCAAGTCCCATCAAAACATCAAAAGTGCAATCAAGTCTATCTCTCTAGCTCACGGTCCCCTCAGTGGCCGAATCTTCTCATGCTCCAAGAGGTACGCCTGGTACGTTTCCCGGTCCTCGTCAAGTCTGGCGGGAGTGCATGGGTAGCGCACACCCTCCACAAGGCCAGCGCGCTCCGCACTGCTGCTCGTCCTCCGGGTTCCCCAAGCGTCGCTTCTTCACGGGAGGCAAGTGTGATGGCGGAAGCACTCTCGTCCTCGGCTTCCCGATCTGTAGGTAGCACCGCTGCAGGTTGTAGAGCACGGTCGCCATATTCCCTATCAATTGCAAGTCCAAGCCGCGTCCGAGTGATAGCCGGATCTCCGCTCCGCGAAGTGCCGCTATGCCCAAAGCAAAGTGTTCCACTGGTAGGGTACTGAAGTAGAGGCGCCATGCACTCCTTGTCTTCTTGTCTGCCGTCCTGCATGAAACCTTATCGGAGAACTTGGCCGCCCCGCCAATAAAGTTCAAAGGATGGCACCCGAAGATCCGACTGTCGGTGGTGGGGTTGTCTACCGGTTTGAATTTTATCCTCACACCCAACCAACACTCTAGAAGGATCATAGAGCCATAAAGGAAACCTCCCGTGGAAGCCGAGGTAAGGCCCGAGTAAAGATACGCCAAGACGGCGTGAGAGAGTGAAAGTCCTCGCCATACCCCACTAATCGCACTAAGGCTAGCATAGTCTATGAGGTGATCCCCGGACGGGAAGAGCACCACCCCACATAAGCATATGGCCACGGCCTTTGCGATTTCCCGGTGGTCCACGCTCTTGTCTTTGCACTTGGATATGACCCACTTAGACAAAGGCACTAGATGTATGAATTGTGGGCTAATCATGGTGTAGACATCCCCCGGATCGGTCATGAACTCTCCAAGAATAAACTTCGGGTTAATGGGCTCAACCGTGTAGCTTATGTTTTGCTCGTCCCCGGGTTTGGTCTTGGGAAGAGCAAGGAAGGCCTCGACTTCCTCTAGAAGGACGGTCGCCTCAAATTTGGGAAAAATAAAAGTATGGGTTTGTGGGTGCCATAATTCTATCATGGTCGTGATACTATGCCAATCAAAGTAAATTTTGTGGTAATTGTGAGCCGCTACCAAAACCCCACCCAAACCCCACTCTCTTAAGAACCTAATGACATACATGGGTAGAGATTTGATCATCGGGGCAATCCAAGTGAGCTTAGAGTAGCGGCGAGAGCCGGGGAAGAGCTAGGGAAGAAAAGGAAAAGAGAGAAAAGAGGAAGAACAAGAACACAAAATTAATGAAGAATTCGGAGCATAAAATCATGAAAATTGAAAACACCAACCAACTTACCTCTCTCACTTCCTCGCTCTGGCTCAAGTGGTTGGAACATCCGTAATCCTCATGAGAGCTTCAAAGGTCGCCCGAGCACGCTTCGGACCTTCGTAATCCGCCTCCCCACCCATGGGATCAAGAGGAGCTCTCTTCATGGCCATGGTAGCTTGCAAAGCTTGAATAAAAGAAGAGAGAGGTGAGAGCTACGAATTTGGCTCTCATCCCCTTTATTTATAGAGCCATAATACTCCTAATCCTGCTAGGAAAGGGTAGGGGAGACCCATTGAGAATAGGAGTTTGAGTAGGGAACACTTAGAGTCCAAGTGGGAGTCAAAACCAAGTCCTATGCTGAAAGGTTCTGAGCTCGGGTTGAGAAACCTATGAAAGTGACATATCGACCCATCGCCTTCAAGGTGGCGACAGGTCTTGCGTCGCCTTCTTCAGTCAAGGGTCGCGACATGACCTATGTCACCTTCTGACCAGTCTGTGCTGTCTTGCTTATTCCTCTGTGACTGTTCAGGATATTTGCACATATGCTTTGATGACGTTGTTTGGTGCATTGTATCATGTCTATCTTTATTGATTTGATTATTGAAAATCCATAAAAATCTGAAAATGCAAGAAAATCCATAAAATTCAGAAAATCAAAAGACGTCCGTCAGGTAAGTCAGTAAGTATCTCTAACCCTAATCCCTTCGCATTACTATATGGTATCTACACTATTATATCGCTCAAGGACCGGCTGGTTCCCAGTGTGTTCCAGGATCCGAGTTCCCCTTCATCAAAAACGAGATATATCTAAGTGCACGCTGCTAATCGCTGGATAGGCCGTTGGGTGATATGACTCGGAGACGATGGATTCTATCGCACGTCAGGGATGCAAAGTGTCTTGACCCTTGCTCATATTGTCTAGCAATATTATCCTTGAGTACTTGTTATTTTCTCTCTTTCTTTGCATTCGTTTTATGATTTCCTTTTTCTTTATCCCAGCATGCATCATGTATGAATTTTGAGCTTCACAAATCATGATTTGTTAAAGTCAGCTTCTCAATGATGTCCCAACCCAAATCCTCATTTCCAGACAAGAATTCCACTCCGAATTTGAAAGCCTTCCTCGAGCTTGCTGCTCGGTCAAGTTTACCAGTGATGGTTCCTATGCAGGATTCCTCTCATCCCCATTCATTATAACAGTCATTCCCTTTATCCCCGATCCGCTCATTAGTCGTGACCCGCTCGAAGGCCAGAGTCGAATCGACCCGCCGGCAGCACCTATCCCCTAATGAACGAAACCTGCACGCTAAAGATAGCCAGGGTACCTCTTGAATCAGGAGTTGATCATTTCTTTTCTTTTGATTTTCATTCGTCCCCAAAAAGGAACCATCCTCGCACTCTGTTCCCAGCCATGATCGAGGTTAGCCGGATAATTCTCGCTGCTTATTCGTCCAGAATGGGTGTCTCTTTACCTTGATGCCCGCTTTTCAGCTCACTCCGCTTCATTCCGCTACATCGCCGTTTCACGCCATTTTCGCTCCATCACCGCTCCACTCCTTTGCAAAGCAGGCATCAAGGTGGGGCAATCTGTAGACACCCATTTCTGACCCATAAGTCGAGCAAATCTCTTGTCATATCAATGATGCCCCACGTTGGCTCATCATCGTCAAACTGGCTTTCTCCGATCATGACATCATTTCCATTAGTTCATCGCCCTGGAGGACTCTTCCTGGTCAAATCAATCTCTTTCACTATAAGCTCTCTGTGTATAAGTCCAATATTTCAATCCCGAAGGCTGTGCATGGCTGATTGGACGCATTACATGCCAAAATGTAGAAAAGACCAGAAGGCGACAGGCCCTAGGTCGCCTTCCTGAAAACGACAGCTCCTATGTCGCGATCATAATTCCATTTTAAATCCTCAGAAAATCGCAAAATGACTCAAGTCACCTTCCATATGAGGAAGGCGACGTATCGAGCCGTCGCATTCAGAAGGCGACACCAAGGCCGTCGCATTTAAGGGCTTAAACAGGAACTCAATCCGAAGCCAATTTGGACCCATGCTATTGATGGAATTGCTTCATTTGGACGTCCAAATCAAGTCCAAATCCTCTCAAATTCGGAGCAGACCTTCCTAACATGTTCCTTTCCGAGTTCCAATAGCCCTTGCACAGCCATACTTACCCAGAGTCAGACTCTTGCCCATTATTCCTCTCAGACCCGAGTTGGGAATAATCACCCATAGTACCTCGTCTCTGCATCTTTTTGGGCAAGGCCGGATTCTTTAGTTCGCTGAGCAAGAGAGCTTCATCTTCCACCAAGAGAGTTCTCCCTCCAGACGATCAGCAAGAGCCCTCCAGGGCGTTTTCCCATCGGCTACACAACCTCCTTTTCCTTCTTCTCTTTATTTCTTTGATTTCATGCATGCATAGCTTCGTTTTCTTTCTAGTTTAGCATTAGATCACGACACACACACCTATTCTTAACACCCACAGGGTTAAAAGCCCCAATCTCGTGAGTTCCCCCCATAATAGTCTATGATTCCATGCTTTTCATTGAATAGATCTTCTACACACGAGTTCTAATGGGTGTTTTGTTTATTTGAATCACTTTGGCAGGTGTTTAAAGGTCAGAGCAAGGTGAGGCTCTTGCCCCTCGGCCGGCTGAGGAGCAGGAAGACGAAGAACCCAAGTCTCCATCCGCTGAAGAAGAAGGCGACGACCGTTGTGTCGCGATAAGACGGCGATGTTGCCTACGTCGCGTTCACATTAAAGCATCGCGACACCCACTTTGTCGCGTTATCAGGTACGCCTTCCTCTTCATCTTTTCTTTCCAAGGTAGTCAGTCCTCCATCCGAATATCAAGAGGCGACTGCATTGGTGGCGATCACGGTCAGTTCTTAATCCCTTCATCTTCACAATCAATTTCAAAAGGGGATACAAATCCCGTGATTACAGCGGCGTCCTGCTGGCCATGGCGGTTTGGGTGTGAAGCCAGGTGAGCTGGCCAGGGCGATGGTGGTATGGCACTGTGATGGCGGGCTGCTAAGCCCGTGCGAAGCATAAACTTCTGTGCACTGGCGGTTTGGTGATGTGTGAAGCAGGGTGCAGGGCGGCTGCTGGGTGGATGTAGATGTGATGCAGGGAAACGGCCAGATCTGGTGCAGAGCTGGCAAGGGCTTCCTGTGCGCAGTGGCGATGGAGTCCAGGGTCCTATAAAAGGACCCCAAGGTCCTCAGAGCAGATGGTTTGATTTTTGGAAGATTTTTAGATTTTAGTTTTCTTTTTTTCCCCTTTCAGTAGAGCATGGAGTTCGGATGTTTTTAGGATTTTTATTTTTAGTTCTTGTTCTTCCAGAGTTCTATGCTTCGCCAGTAGAGAGTTGTGAGATTTTTCTTCAGTTTTCTTCTGTAATTTTCCTTGTAGAGAAGGGGAGGGAGATTAGTTCAAAATTTCTGAGTGTTTTATTTATTCTGCATCTTTCCTTTCAGCAGAGCAAACGAGTGGGAGTTTTTTTAGGATTTTAGTTTCTTTTCCTATTCTTCCAGAGTTCAGATGGTTATGCAGGGGAGATGGAGTTTATAATTTTTGTTGTGGATTTCTTCTTCTTGGTTGTTAGCTGTTGGTTGGGGAGATCAAGTGTTCTTCCTCCTTTCTTCTGTGTGATGTCCATTTCTTCTGTGCTATTCTCATTTCTTATGTGCTGCTGAGAGAAATCAGATTGTGTTGAATTGTCCATTTTGCTCTTTAGTTCGGCTACTATTCTTAGTTTAGAATTTTACTTCTCTTCTGTGTTGTTGTGAAGGATTTGAGGGTTACGAAGTGTTTCTTCCAGTTCTTTTGTCGACAGTTCTATATTTCTCCTGTCTTCTGTTGGCTACTGTGTGAGAGGACCAAGTGCATTTCTTCCATTCGTCTGTGTTTAATTGGTTTGCAAACATTTATTTCCCATTTTTCTTCTGCATTTTCTTCCTGTCGGCTGTTGTGTGCAGAGATCGAGTGCTTCTTCTTTGCTGCTGGGAGGGGGATTGTTACTGTTGATAATTTCCATTTCTTTGCGTTGGGGAGATCTATCCAGGCGACTGAACAAGATGATGATCCGGAAGTGTGTGCTACAGTGACGGTACTGAGCAACCAAGAAGATCCCATTTCTTGGTTTGTTTTGGGGCTGTCTGGCGTCCAGAAAACTTTTGGAGAGTCCAGACCCAGGGTTGAGTTTGTGAGTTCAGGTTCTTGTTGCAGCAGAAATTAGAATTGAGTTTATGAGGGATTTTAGAGTTGTTCTAGTCTTTTTCGAGTCATTAATGTTGTTCTATTTCCTGTTCTTCAGTAATAGCATGTGAATTCTGATTTAGTAGTAATTAACTTATGTTCTTATTTTCTGTCTAATCTTTGAATTGTGAGGGATTTGATCGGTGTTGTTTATATATTCACTTTTAATGCATTGTCGATAGAGATTTCAAGTCAAAGTAGTTTAATTCAAGCTTTATTCTGCCTCTCCGTGGATATGACCTGTTCTCACCACTGTATGAGTTTATCTTTACTATTTTATGTTTGTGAGACAGTTTAGAGAATGTGGGCATTTTGACGTGTGCAACAAACTCTAGACAACAAAAAACACACAGTCAACAATGCCGCATTCATCTTGGCGCCGTTGCCGGGGAGGCGTTAGAGTTTGATTTTAATCTACTTTTGATTTGATCTTATTTGCATAGTGCTTTCTGTTGACTTGTTGGCTTTTCATTTCAGAAATTTACATAAAGGAGTGGAACATGGAGATTGGGCTTGACCTTTGAAGCCCATTGGAGGAGGAGAGCGTGCTAATTTCGTCTACAATTGCTTTTAATTCAGAATTTTAGATGGAAAGAGTGTGAGTGAAACTTGTAGTGAGGATTTAATGTACTCTCTGTGCATGTACAGAGATTTCTTTCTGGTTGGCATGTAATAATTGGCCTTTTGGTGGTTTGTGTGGTTTGAGAATTAGTTTATAGTATCACCTTATAGTTTCTTAGTTAAGTTTCATTTCATTTAGTTCAAAAACCAAATAAAAATTAAAAATTTTAAAATCTAAAAATTTCTTCCAAATCGTCCTTTCATGAAAGCCGTTTGTTTTGCAAATAAAAAAAAAATCATCTTCTCAAGATTAGAATCACTTGTTTTAGGACATTCATCATTTAATTGTCATTTGGCGTCCACTTCTTTTCTTGCATTGAAGAGTGCGGGGGAAAGGTATGACTTCCATCTCTTGTTTCATGCATTAGACTTAACATTAGAAAATTTTTGTTTGGACTTATTTTGTTGCATTTCACATTTGTAAAAGGGACTGCTTAAGGGCATCACCCTTTAGAAAAAAATAAAAACATAAGGTGAGGGATTTCATCACCCTTTCCTTGGCCAAAAAATCACAATTTTTTTTTCCACATTCTTGCATTTGCCTAAACCTTTTAATAAAAATCAGTAGACTTGGCCCTAGGGTTCATAATTAGATTTATCCTTTCTTAATTCTAAGACTTCTCTTTAAGTCTGGTGTCTAGGATTAGAGGTTAAAAAGCTTACGTTTAAGTGAGCTAGAGGTTATTTAATTGGGTCCTTGCGAAAGCAAGGGGGGCCTCCCTCTACTCCACCTCTTACCTGGCCAGTACAAGAAGAGTTAGGATTGGACTTAAGCAAGCATAAATTTGATTTTGAGAAAAATAACATAAGTCCAAGGAACACTTAGTGGTTAGGTTAATTTGTTTTGAAAGTGTTTGTTTGTTTGTGTTTGTTCATAAAATTCATAAAAATCAATAAAAATCTAAAAAATTCAAAAATCTTAAATAGAAGGCTTTTGTGCATGCTTGGTAGACGATCCTTGAACATAGATTTGGCCCAACCTATAAACGAGATTGAAAGATTCTTTCATAGGAAAACTAGGATGGCCAACCAAGATCAAAACCAAATTGCTAGGAATATGGAGGAGGTTGCACCCAGACAGATGAAGGAGTATTTTATTCCTTCTAATTATCAACCTGCTACTTGCATTAGGCTGAAAATTTTGGCAAATCATTTTGAGATCAAGCCTGGAACCATTCAGATGTTGCCATCTTTTTATGGCAATCCCAATGAAGATCCCTATAGGCATATAGATGAGTTCCTAGAGATTTGTTCCACTGTCAGGATCCAAAATTTCACTGAAAATGCCTTCAGATTAACCTTATTTCCATTCTCTTTGAAAGACAAGGCCAAATATTGGTTAGGAACAATAGGGAGAACAATTACAACATGGCCAGAAATGCAGCAGGAGTTTTTGAAGAAATTTTACCGCATTGGCCGCACCAATACAATGAGAAGAGCAATAACTGGATTCTCCCAACACCCGGGAGAGTTAATGCATGAATCGTGGGAGAGATTGAAGGAGTTGCTTAGAAAATATCCCCATCATGGTCTGTCGAGGTGGCAATAGTCCAAGCTTTTTATGAAGGACTGACTGAATCAAATAGGCAGATGGTTGATGCCTCATGTGGAGGAGCATTTATGACTAAGAGCGAGGATGAGGCATATAATCTTTTTGAAACATTAGTGAGAATTCTATCAATCATGCCTCACTCCACTCTTATGAGAGAGCACTAGGACCTATAAAGAAGGCAGGGTTGTATGAACTAAGGGAGAGAGGAGAATCAGATTCGAGGGTAGAAGACCTGATAGCTAGACTTGATCGGTGATTGGAGCAGAAGTTGGAACAAAAATTCGATCAATTGCTATCTCTAACTAGGCAAGCCACACCCAAATTTTCTTAACTACCTGAAACTTGTGCTATGTGTGCTAGCCCTGCTCATCCTACCAATGCTTATCCCACTACTGCCCAATTATCCCCTTTCATTCAAGAACAAGGCCAAGCTGCCCAAGGTTTCTACAAACCTTCTTATGATCCATATTCCAACACATACAACCCTGGTTGGAGAAATCACCCAAATTTTTCTTGGAAAAATCAATCCGAACAAGTTTCTCAACCTGCCTTTAAGCAAACCATGTACGGTCAATCCTATCCCAATCAGAATTTGGGATTTGGCCAATCTTCTTACTCCAAACCTCCACACGTCCAAGGAAATCAAAACTCCAATCAACTTGCTCATACCAATTTCCAACAACCTTCATATCAACCACCACCTCCTCAGCCCAATTGGGAAGATAAAATGAATCAACTTCAAAACATGATGGCAACTTTATGCCAAACTGTGCAAGAACAACAAAATCAATATCAAACTCAAAACCAAAATTTTCAACAAAATTTGACAAGGATAGAGTCTCAAATTGCTGATGTTTGTCAAAGGAGGGAATCAGGGCAGCTACCAAGTCAAGCTGTAGCAAACCCAAGGAACAACCCTCCCAGATTTTACCAGAACCAGCAATACCATTAGGCCCAGGGGTACAGACCACCACCTGCTCGACCAAATGCACCTCCACCATCAAACACACAACAAGCTTTTGTCCAGAACATTCCATCACCACAAATTCAAAATCAACCTATACAACAAGACCATCCTCCTGCCCAAGCTAGGGGCCTCCAAGTAGAAAATGTTAAAACTGTGTCATTCTTAAGAAGTGGAAAAATCAGAACAAATCCTCACCCACACATGTCAACATTACAAGAGGATAAAGAAAATGAAACTGAAAGTGAAAAGGAGATTGAAGAAAATGTTGAAAAATCCAAAGGAAAAGAGAAAATAATTGAAGAACCACTAGACAAAATCAAAATGAATGAAGACCCAAGCTATTACATTCCAAGAGTCCTTTTTCCTGAAGCTTTAAAGCCAAAATCCAAAAACAAACCAACTGGTAATGAAGAACTCTTGGAACTGTTTAAGCAAGTTCATATCAACATTCCTCTTCTTGATGCCATCAAGCATGTGCCTGCTTATGCCAAATTCCTAAAAGAAATGTGCACTCCAAAACGTGAAATGAGAAATAAAACTGAAACAATCATTCTTCCCGAAACTGTGAGTGCCATTATCTTAAATCAACTCCCTAAAAAGCTCAAAGATCCAGGCACTCCACTAATTCCTTGCACCATCGGTGGAGTCACTTTTGAAAGCAGTCTTTTGGATTTGGGAACCAGTGTCAATCTCCTACCTTCTACCATTTTTGAGAAATTCAAGCTAGGAGAGTTGAAACCCACTTCTGTTGTCCTTCAACTAGCCGATCGTTCTGTCACCACTCTTAAAGGCTTAGTTGAGGACATTATTATAAAAATCAATGATTGCTACTTCCCTGCCGATTTCATCATTCTGGACATGAACACTCCTCAAGATTTAACTCAGTCCACCATCATCCTTGGTAGATCCTTTTTGGCTACAGCTAGAGCCAACATTAATTGTGCTACCAGGATGATGGATATATCATTTAGGGATGAGCGGGTTAGTATCAATATTTTTAAGGCATCTGGGCACCATGATCAAGGAGAGAGTTGTCTAGTGGTAGACTCTTTGGAAGAATCTTGTGGGAAAAAAGCAGTAGACCAACCCTGTGCTCTAGGGTTTAAGGGTGAGAATAAGCCAAAGCCAAAGCTAAAAATCTATAAGGCCAAAGCCAAAACATTCCATGATAAAGGTTTGGTTGTTTAATTCCAGGCTTTGTGTGTTTCCGGGAAAATTGAAGTCCCGATGGGATGGTCCTTACACTATTGTCAAAGCTTACGGCAATGGTAATGTCATTATTCTTGAGCCTAAAACTGGACAATCATTAACTGTTAATGGGCAGAGGTTAAAGCATTTCTTTGAAATCCAATCTTCCTTGAAATTTGATTCTACCAAGCTAGCTGAGCCAAACGGAGCCTAATTACGTCCGACTGAAGACAATAAACTTAGCGCTTCTTGGAGGCAACCCAAGTGTATAGATTTCCTTCATCAGGTAATTCTCTGTCTTACTTTCTTTTCTTGTAAATAAGTAGGGGGGAGAGGTAGAATAGGCATGCATTCATAGTCCTCATCCCAAACATTGCTTCATTTCTTTTTCTTGAGCTTGTACATATGAAAATAAAAATTTCACAATGTTTCATCTTTGAATAAAAATGTGTGGCTTTGCGCATCCCAGACTAGGTGTATGATCTTTAACCATTAAAATTTTGTGGTTGTCACACTCCTTTGCAAACATCCATGTTAGGTAGCCTCTAGTAAAGGATTACATATACTCCTTGTCTACCTTATGTAAGGATTTATGGCAAAGAAGTTTCATACACACACTACACAGCCACTTAGACTAGCTGAAACCGAATGTAGCAAATTAGTCAAGGCTAGTAGGAGAGATGTGATTGGTTTTCTCCCTTCCCCTTAAGTGAATTGCGAAGGAAGTGAAGGCATGTGATCAACGAACCTGACTGTTCATCCTTCCATAAAGAGGAAAAGAAAAGAAAAAGCAAAAAGCAAAAGCAAAAGAAAAAAATTTATCCATGAAAAATGCCCCGGATCTGAGTAAAGTTGGACTCGCTACTCTTGAAAAGTGATGGGTTGTGCAGCATTATGGATGAAAAAGAAAAAAATTCTGAGTGCACAAAGTGCAAATAAAGAGGCAAAGTCCTCAACTCAGAGAAATAATCCTCAAGGAAGTTGGGCAGAATGGAACTGAGAGAAACAACCTGATCTGACTGAGTAAAGATCTTATTCCACAATTCTTTTCTTCTCCCTCGAATTAATCTAATCTCAAATACTTCCAAAGCAGAGGAGCTTCATGAGGGATGATGTGAACTCTTAAGTGAGCTACCATTTGTACACTAATTTCTCGCCATAAGTCTTTACAATTAGGAAAGACATGTCTTTACATTAATCTTTTACATGATGGTTGTTTTGCATGAGACATTACATTTTCTAGTCCTACATTTGGAATAATTTTTATTGCTAAGGGACTAGCAATGTTCAAGTAGGGGGGAGTGATAATTACTAAATTTTTAGTGTTAAATTTCAAAAATGCAGTTAATTGTAAACGTCTTTTATCTGTAGATAATGCACATTCTGAGTTTAATTTTCATTTCATCCATCAATAAGATTTTGAACATGTAATTGATAATGTGGTTATAATACATATTAGATTTTCATTCAATAAGTCATTTTTCTTTTTCTTCGGACTAATCAGGTTCATTTTCTTGTCGCAAATAAATTTTGGGAAATAAAAGATCTGTGTAGATAAATAATTTTGTCATAATAATAATTTTGTAAATATCTTCTACAAGTAGATATGTATAAATTTGTAAATAAATAATATGTTTTACTTAAGAATACCCCACCCAACACTATAAAGCCACATACCCCCCACATAAATCCATTGTGCCATAATATTCTTTCACCACCATTGGTCCATTACACTAATCTCTCATCCAACCTAAATAAAAACCATCATACCACTTACCCCATCAATCCCATTAAATAAATTGTTTTTAAATAGCCCATCACACTAACGCACTCCACTTAATTTTATCCTTTCTTTTCTTCCCAACCAGGCAACCAGGGCAGCAGAAGCTGCTGGAAGGGGCTGGAGGCGGTTTGTAGCTGGGGGTTGGGCGGCCAGCGCCCATGTGTGCAGCTCGGATGAAGGAGCTCCTGTGCAGAGCTGGCGGAGGTCCGTGCACAGCGGTTGGATTTTCTAAGCTGGATGGAGCCCGGACTGTGCGAAGCAGGTGACGCAGAGGCCGGAGCTGGAAGCTGGGCGCGGTGAGCAGCAGATGGCGGGCTGGAGCTTGTCCGTGCGATTGTGTGAGGCTGGGGCACGGAACTGGCAGGCGACGCGGGCGATGGAGACCTGAGGGGCATGCAGATGGCAGCTGGCACGACCTGAGGGGCATGCGGATGCAGGGGCGTGAAGGACTGTGGCGAATGCGCATGAAGCTGGGGTGGCCAGGTGAGGTGGCGGCGTCCTACTGGCCATGGCTGTTTGGGTGTGAAGCCAGGTGAGCTGGCCAGGGCGATGGTGGTATGGCACTATGATGGCGGGCTGCTAAGCCCGTGCGAAGCACAAACTTCTGTGCGCTGGCGGTTTTGTGATGTGTGAAGTAGGGTGCAGGGTGGCTGCTGGGCGGATGTAGGTGTGATGCAGGGAAACGGCCAGATCTGGTGCAGAGCTGGAAAGGGCTTCTTTGCGTAGTGGCGATGGAGTCCAGGGGCCTATAAAAGGACCCCAAGGTCCTCAGAGCAGATGGTTCAATTTTTGGAAAATTTTTAGATTTTAGTTTTCTTTTTTTTCCGCTTTCAGCAGAGCATGGAGTTCGGATGTTTTTAGGATTTTTATTTTTAGTTCTTGTTCTTCCAGAGTTCTAAGCTTCGCCAGTAGAGGGTTGTGAGATTTTTCTTTAGTTTTCTTCTGTAATTTTCCTTGCACAGAAGGGGAGGGAGATTAGTTCGGAATTTCTGAGAGTTTTATTTGTTCTGTATCTTTCCTTTCAGCAGAGCAAGCGAGTGAGAGTTTTTTTAGGATTTTAGTTTCTTTTCTTATTCTTCCAGAGTTCAGATGGTTATGCAAGGGAGATGGAGTTTATAATTTTTGTTGTGGATTTCTTCTTCTTGGTTGTTAGCTGTTGGTTGGGGAGATCAAGTGTTCTTCCTCCTTTCTTCTGTGCGATGTCGACTTCTTCTGTGCTATTCTCATTTCTTATGTGCTGCTGAGAGAAATCAGATTGTGTTGAATTGTCCATTTTGCTCTTCAGTTCGGCTGCTATTCTTAGTTTAGAATTTTACTTCTCTTCTGTGTTGTTGTGAAGGATTTGAGGGTTACGAAGTGTTTCTTCCAGTTCTTTTGTCGACAGTTCTATATTTCTCCTATCTTCCGTTGGCTACTGTGTGAGAGGACCAAGTGCATTTCTTCCATTCGTCTATGTTTAATTGGTTTGCAAACATTTATTTCCCATTTTTCTTCTGCATTTTCTTCCTGTCGGCTGTTGTGTGCAGAGATCGAGTGCTTCTTCTTTGCTGCTGGGAGGGGGATTGTTACTGTTGGTAATTTCCATTTCTTTGCGTTGGGGAGATCTATCCAGGCGACTGCACAAGATGATGATCTGGAAGTGTGTGCTACAGTGACGGTACCGAGCAACCAAGAAGATCACATTTCTTGGTTTGTTTTGGGGCTGTCTGGCATCCAGAAAACTTTCGGAGAGTCCAGATCTAGGGTTGAGTTTGTGAGTTCAGGTTCTTGTTGCAACAGAAATTAGAATTGAGTTTATGAGGGATTTTGGAGTTGTTCTAGTCTTTTTTGAGTCATTAATGTTGTTCTATTTCTTGTTCTTCAGTAATAGCATGTGAATTCTGATTTAGTAGTAATTAACTTCTGTTCTTATTTTCTGTCTAATCTTTGAATTGTGAGGGATTTGATCGGTGTTGTTTATATATTCACTTTTAATGCATTGTTGATAGAGATTTCAAGTCAAAGTAGTTTAATTCAAGCTTTATTCTGTCTCTCCGTGGATATGACATATTCTCACCACTGTATGAGTTTATCTTTACTATTTTATGTTTGTGAGACAGTTTAGAGAATGTGGGCATTTTGACGTGTGCAACAAACTCTAGACAACGAAAAACACACAGTCAACAATGTCGCGTTAACGTAGCTGTCTATCATTCAGCATTTATTGTGTGCAGGTCTCTAACAACACAACCATTTACAACGTTGGACAAAATGAAAGATAAAGGATATCGCGAAGGATCTTCTCTTTGCATGCATGGATCGTAAAGGACCGTTGACTGGAAGCTCTACAATACCATGCAGTCTAATGTATACCAGAGCATAGAGACAACAGACATATCAACAGCTACTTCCTCAAGAGAAGATATATATTCAAGTCTGAAGACTCTTAGAAAACAACTTTTGGAGATACAATCTTTCACGCCAAAGAGTCTTAACAGAAGAGTGATTTTCTTTACCAACTCTTGTGTAGCTCTTAGCTCTCTGCGTCCATTGCTCAGATTGAGAGAGCTCTAGTGTACTGAGAGACTCCTTCATTGTAGATCTTTCTCTCTCAGTCTTGCTTCAGATCAAGCATTGTTCTATGAGCTTGGTCTAGGGGCTTCTCTTCTCTTTAACACTTTTCAGTGTTGTTCCTCTTCGTGTTGAGAAGAGAAGACCTGTTGGTAACAGGTGGTTTTATTCCCTTCGTGTTGAAGGAAGACCTGGGTTCCAAGGTGTTGTATTCCTCTTCGGGTTGTGAAGAGAAGGCCAACTGCGGCTGGATGTGTAAGTGTCCATGAGGGGGACTGTACCCTTGGGTAGTGGAATCCTGAGTTATTGCTCAGGGACTGGACGTAGGACTCCTGTGGATAGGAGGTCCGAACCAGGATAAAATCCTTGTGTAGTGTGATTGCTTGTTTGTGATTGGTGTTTTCTTTACTACTAACACTAACAGTTAAACATAGTGTTTTTTTGTGAACATTTTTGTTGACAGGTTTAGATAATCAAAGTTTAAGAATCCCATTCACCCCCCCTCTGGGCTTGCTAGCTGGGCAACAAGTGGTATCAGAGCCAAGTCTCTTCTACAAAGAAGATCCAACGATCTGAAGAGAAAAGATAATGGCAGCTCATGGTTATTTCGAGGGTCAGTTAGTCAACAGACCACCATTGGTCGATGGTGAAGACTACACATATTGGAATACGAGAATGGAGTTCTTTCTTCAAGAGCTTGATTATCAGATATGGTCGATTGTAGAAGAAGGAGGCCTTCTGGTTACCAACGATAAAGACAAATGGACAGAAGATGATAAGAAGAAGATCTCTCTCAACTGCAAGGCTAAAAGTATTCTATGTTGTGCTCTTAGCAAGAAGGAGTTCAACAGGATCTCCGTCTGCAAATCCTCCATGGAAATGTGGGAGAATCTAAGGATCACTTATGAAGGTACTGATAAAGTAAAAGAGACCAGAATAGACATTCTGGTGACACAGTATGAGAGATTCCAGATGCAGCCAGGAGAAACAATTACACAGATGTACAACAGATTCACCGATATTACAAATGGACTGGCTGGTCTTGGAAAGACCTATGAAATGGGAGATATGGTCAGAAAAATCCTAAGATCCCTACCGGCCTCATGGACTCCTAAAGTGACACCAATAGAAGAGGCCAATGACCTAAAGAGAATGTCACTAGAGAAACTCATTGGGTCCCTAATCGCCAATGAAATGAATATGGAGAGGTTGGGAGAGTCGTCAAGCAGAAAGAAACACTCCAACACTCTCAAGGCCGAAGAAGACATATCAGAAGAAGATTCAGATAGCCAAGAAAGCATGAGAAGCAGCGAAGATGAAGAAGCGTTGTTATCCAGAAGACTACAACGTATATTTGACAAAAAAATAAATATCACTCTAGAAGAAGGCACTTTAAGAAAGGAAAGGACTTCAAGAAGCCTGAAGTCAAGGATGTAAATAAGACGGAAACGATTTGTTATGAATGCAAGAAGCCCGAACATATCAAGGCAGAATGTCCGAAGCTAAAGAAAACTGAGATTAGAAAGAAAGATAGTTCTAGGAAGTTCAGAAGATACAAGAAGAAAGCCATGGCAGTAGCTTGGGACAACAGTAGCGACTCAGATAGTGAGTCGAGCTCAAGTGAAGAGGAAGAAGAAAAGGCCAACCTGGCCTTCATGGCAAACACTAAAGATAAGGTATCCTCTGACTCATCTTTTTCTTCATGCAATGAGTCTGAATCTGATGATTTAGAAGATGCATTTAATGAGTTATACAGCAAATATATAGAAGTATGTAAATTGTTAAAAGTTAGTAAGAAAAATCATGCATGTTTAGAAAATACTAATTCAGATCTAAAATCTGAAAATGAGCAGTTAGAAAAACAAGTTACTGAGCTAAAAAGAAGAAACGAATTGTTATGTGAAGACTTAAAAAATAAAAATGATCAGATAGCAAGACTAGAAAACCAGGAAACAGTAAGTAAACTAAATCAAGAAATCAACACACTAACAAAAGAAAAGGAACAATTGTCCAATACATTAGAAAAATTTACAAATGGTAAAACAACGCTAATACTAAAAGGAGCTAGAAGGTCAGGGAGGAAGAAATATGGATTAGGATACACTCCTCCTAAAAATGAAGAAACATTAGTATATCCTAAAATATATCCAACACCTAAATTTATAATTGAACAGGACACCTCATATAAGTCTAACTTTAAGTATATTTCAACTGAAAAAATAAGTAAAATATCATGTTGTACCCAATGTAATAAATTAGGTCATATTAAGATAACATGCACAACTAAACATAAAAAATGGATAATTAAGAAGAAAAATGAGGAAACTAACCAGCAAGGACCCAAAAGAACTTGGATACCTAAAGTTTAGTGTTTTTCACTGTGGGTGCTCAAGGCATATGACAGGGAACAGAAAGTTGTTCTCCCATCTCAAAGCTGAAGAAGGCACAGTAACATATGGAGATAATGGAAAAGGGACAGTCATTGGATGTGGAACAGTTAGCAGTTAAGGCAGGACTCTCATTGAGGATGTTCTATGCGTAAAAGAACTCAAGCATAATCTAATCAGCATCAGCCAGCTGTGCGACAAAGGCCATCAAATCAAGTTTCAAGAATCAAGATGCAACATTATAAAACATGATAAAACTGTGTTTGAAGCCTGCAGAGAGAAGAATCTCTATGTTCTCCATTTGAAAGAATTAAATGATCAGGATGTGTGCTTTGCCGCAAGCAAGAATCATTCAGTGGAACTTTCACTACAAGAAAATGCGGGATTTCCGACGGACACCATCCGTCGAAAATCCGACGGCAATCCGTCGGAATAAGAGACTTCCGACAGCTTTCTGTCGAAAGCTTGTCGGAAATTGTCCGTCGGAAATATCTGGTCAGAAATTACCAACAGGATAAAATTCCGTCGGAAATACCGACAGAATTATCAGTCGAAAATTGGGTTGGTAATGTCCAACGGAAAACGTTGGAAAAGGTTGTCAGAAATTTGGTCAGTATTTACCGACAGAAAATTGTCGAAAGTCCGTCGGAATTTCAGTCAGTAAATTCTGACCACAAATCCGTCAAAAAATAATCCGTCAGCACTTTAGACAGAAATGCCGACGGGTGTTTTTCGTCGGTAATCCATATTTTTCGACGGACTACTATCCGTCGAAAATTCTGTCGAAAATTTCTTTAAATTTTTTTTAAATACAAAAATAACAATGATTTTTCAAACATGCTACAATATTCATTGTCACGTCCCGAGAATTACGCAGCAGATATTAATTCGAATAATTCGAGTCGATATTCCGAGACGTGAACAGTCGGCAAATAAGCCTCTAGCTAGCACGCGCTAAATGTGTATCAACACCACCTCACAATAGAGCCCAAATGTTGAACTCAATATAAATTGTATTCAATTGTATTAAAAATGAAAACTATTACAAGACTAAGACTCAATAAAAGCAAAGTACATAATACCTCACTTCCTACTACATTGTTCTAACACTCAAAATAACTAACTATAGATAGACTCATAATTGGAACGCTCATCACTCGGACGCATTCCCATCCTCGACTTGCTCTTCCTCTTGAACTTCATAGTCACCCAGATTGAGTAAAAGGTAGGGGATGAGCAAACTAGCCCAGTAGGATTTATATCTCAATGTGCGGGCAATGATATAAGTGATTAACATTTTAGAACTAGGCAAGTATGATGAATGATATGCAAGTACGAATAAAAACTCGTTAAAACATGATATATAAAACAAGCTAGAGAGAGAGATCATGATAGAACAAGATTGATGAACAAGATGACAAGAGAGAACTAGAAATAGATCACTTTGTACAAGCACGCAAGATATCATGTAAATTGCAATAAATGCAGGATGGCCATATCACGCAAGCAAGCAAGAAAGAATGTACGAGCATGATCAAGTAACACTAATCCCGCACGTAGACACTAATGTACACCGAGAAAAGATCCATCAAGAATGTACACTAGGTCACGTGTATGTGGTATTGTATCTATCATTCAACACGCACGCACGATTTTCCCAGCGCAGATGCAACGCCAGTAATCATTATACCCCATGGTTAACAGTATATCTATGACTTGTCGTCATTGGGGCTAGATTAGAGCCCTTGGAAACACGCCGTGCCCTGTCAGCATCTCACTTAAATTTTTAAATGTAGATACCCACAGTCATTTATAATGGCCAATGAGAGTTTCAATAAGTAAGCATGTGTAATGTCATGTTCATGATGATGAGGAGAACAAGTAATAAGTAACGGAACATGATTTCACGAGTACAATGGTCAAGAGATAAATTCGGCAGCATAACGGTACGATTTATACTTTCGTTCAATCTTTACATTAATGGCTTTAGTCCGGTTTTTAAGTCTCACTCACGAGAACAAGAAGAGAAAGAAAGTGCGTGCTATCTCCAGGGAACTTCAATGGTACAACCAACTCGTCGGCCATGTGGGAATCCATGGTCAGAGGAGATTTATGGAGGCCTTGGTGAAAAGGTCGCTAGTCTACCGATTCGGAATGACCGGTAGAGAGTTTCCAATTTCCCAAGAAAAGGCTACCTAATAGTGCTAGTGTGTAGTGCGGTACGCGTGTCTCAATTCACAAACCATCGGTCTCAAACTCGCAGGAAGCACTTGACAAGATAACATGGAATAAAACTATATACTTTAACTAACCATGGTTTGCAAGATTTTATGATAACCATTATCATTTAAACGTGGAAGAACAGTAGGAAGATTAAATCACAAGTAGCACGAATGGATCATAATATTTAAGGAGCACTTAGAATAGCATTCATGTAATTAAAGCTTTTTAAATGGGTTAATCACTTTTAAGCCATTAAACAACAATCATGTAATGATCGGACCCAAGACAGGTAACTTACACAGCAAATATCACATTTATACAGACCTCGGGTATATGCAGAAAACTTTGTAAGAAAACACGTGGTTTCCGGTAAAAATCCTGAGATCGCGACATAGCCATATAAGGAAGGCGACAGGTCGGGCCCAGAAGGCGACATAGGGGTGTGAGCATCGCGACAGGGTCGTCAGATCAGGTAGTCAGATAGCGACGGAACGCATGTCGCCTTGAGAAGGCAACAAGAGGTATGTCGCAATCAAACCTCTGAAAGTGACATATCGAGCCGTTGTGTTCACAGGGTCCGTGCCTGGATCGGACAGAGCAAGGACAGTGCCTTGGATTGCGGACCTGTCTTTCCTTCTTTTGACATAGGGTTGTTCTAAAATAGAGAACAAATTGCACGGTGCGTGAAAAATAACGAAACCAGTTTTAAAATAACCTAGACATACTAGGGTACTTCCAGTAAATCGGAATTGAACAATAAAGATGGTTTCGATAGGTTTTGATCATGGGGAACACAAGGTCAGACCAAGGGTAACTTGAAGACGTAGTTTTATGCAGCAACCCTATTACCATGCTTATACCTCTCTAACTAATGAGATTTAGACAAAACGTTCAACATGAAACCTGACGAGGACAACTAGAAGAATAACTTTTATGTTATGATTTTTCTCTAATTCGGTCTTGAAACACATGCAACATATTAAGAACTGGAAAAGCTCTTACAGTGCGCGACTTTGGAAAAACGCTTATAATTCAAAATTTACTAAATGCAATTCGATGAAACCAGTGGGAAATGAAAGTTAACTTGATGATCTACACATTGGTATAGGATATGTTAAGGTTTGGCCCAAGAAAACCTACCTTATGGGTTGAAGAAATCCCATTTTTCCAGAAAACCCGTGTTCAGACCACTTGGAGAAAAACGCTTACTACTCCGTGTATACTATATGGAATTTGAGCATTCCACTTGGGTTATAACGTAGACTTGACCCTCTTTCCAGGGGTATAGGCCTTGCAAGGTTTGGTTTAGTTTTGACTCACCTTGGTCGACTTCAAGAGGGTGGTTTGTGCAGGTCGCAGCAGACGAGAAGGGGAAGAAGAACGGCTTCTTGTGGTCGTTCCACAGCTCCTCAGCCACCAAGAGCTCCTCCACACGACCCTAGCAAGTTCTAAATTCGTTCCTAGGGTTTGGGTGAAGAGTATTTAAGTAACCATGGTGTTTAGGAGTCCTATTATAACTAGGAAAAGAGGATTTCGGGATTGGCATGTTTGGTTTCCTATTTTTGATGATTTCCTCCTCCTTTTGAGTATGTGAGGCATTAGGAAACCTCCCCTCATAGTTAGGCACGAATTTGGGTTGCCATGAATGCATGATTGCATCCCAATTCAACTCTAATTGCCTCTTTTTAATTTCAGCTTATTTATGGTTACGAATTTCTATGTATTTTCTAGCTTTATTTGATTTTTGGGCCAAATGTTGCCCATTGGCCTAATTAGGATAATGGGTCATCAATATATAATGTTGGAAGTCTCCCCAACACTTTTATTTAATTTTTGATTGCGTCGTATTTCCGTGTTAACGGTTTTCCGACTTGTTTCCTAATTTGGATAATCGGTCACAATAACTCTTAAACCTAGTCCAAATGATTTTTATTGACCCAAATTTCTTGATGGGTCATTAGAAGATATTATTTGAATCCCATATATGATTTTTATTTAATTTTCTGACTCATCCAAGTACGTGTGAAAATGATTTTCCGACTTATTCATGAATTACGATAATAAGTCGCGAAACACTTTAAACTTGGCTAATCTGATTTTTCTTGGCACAAATTTCTTTGTGAAACATTTAGTAATAATATTTAGGGATGATTTATAATTTTTACGGAATTTTCTGATGTGTTTTAGCATATACGATAATGATACGTATGTTTTAATACCATGATATTATGGAAATTATTTATTTCCATTTATTATTAATTTTTATGTAATTAAAATTTCCGGGGTGCTACATTCATAAATTTCACAAATAATCACAATCAACATAAAATCAAAAAATACAACAAAAATAAAATCATACATAATAATAAATATAAAAAATCAGGACAGATCTGCTGGATCATCTGCTGTCCCCGCCTCGTGATCGTCAGGTGCCGGAGGTGGATCCTTTATTAAAAAAAAATTAGAAACATTAATAAAAATTAATATACATACATTATTTTCAAAAATTAAATTTAAAATATGTGATTATTTCTCAAGTTTAATTAGAAATTATTTTTAGATCCGTCGTTTCTTAGATTTTTTTATCCGTCGTTTCAACACCCAACCCAATCCGGGAATCTAAATCGGATTCCGTCAGTTCTCACACATCACTTTCACCCACCCGAAAAAGGCATGCCGATCTGATCCCTATTTGGGATTTTGGACCCCTGGGTTGTGTGTTTTGATCCTTCAGACTTGGGTTTTTTTAGATCCATCATTTCAACACCCAACCCAATCCGGGAATCCAAATCAGATTCTATAAGTTCGCACACGTCACTTTCACCCACCGGTTGTGTCGGAGAAAACGACACGCCGATCGTATCACTATTTGGGAATTTGGACCCTCGGGTTGTGTGTTTTGATCCTTTAGAGTTGGGTTTTTTGAGATCCGTCATTTCAACGCCCAACCCAATCTCGGAATCCAAATCAAATTCTGTCAGTTTGCACACGTCAATTTAACCCACCCGATCTTGTCGGAGTGAACGGCACGCCGATCAGATCCCTATTTGAGATTTTGGACCCCCCGGGTTGTATGTTTTGACCCTTTAGACTCGGGTTTTTTTAGATTTGTCATTTCAATGCCCAACCCAATCTAGGAATCCAAATCGGATTCCGTCAGTTCGCACACGTCAATTTAACCCACCCGGTCGTGTCGGTGTGAACGGAACACCGATCAGATCCCTATTTGGGATTTTGGATCCCTGGGTTGTGTGATTTGACCCTTTAGACTTGGGTTTTTTTTAGATCCGTCATTTCAACGCCCAACCCAATCCGGGAATCCAAATCGGATTCCGTCAGTTCGCACACGTCAATTTAACCCACCCGGTTGTGTCAGAGCAAACGGTACACCGATCAGATCCCTATTTGGGATTTTGGACCCCCGGGTTGTGTGTTTTGACCCTTTAGACTTGGGTTTTTTTTAGATCCATCATTTCAACACCCAACCCAATCCCGGAATCCAAATCGGATTCCGTCAGTTCGCACACGTCACTTTCACCCACCGGTCGTGTCGGAGCAAACGACACGCCGATCGTATCACTATTTGGGATTTTGGACCCCCGAGTTGTGTGTTTTGATCCTTTAGAGTTGGGTTTTTTTAGATCTGTCATTTCAACGCCCAACCCAATCCGGGAATCCAAATCGGATTCCGTCAGTTCGCACATGTCAATTTAACCCACCCGGTCGTGTCGGAGTGAACGGCACGCCGATCAGATCCCTATTTGGGATTTTGGACCCCCGGGTTGTATGTTTTGACCCTTTAGACTCGGTTTTTTTTAGATCCATCATTTCAACGCCCAACCCAATCCGGGAATCCAAATCGGATTCCGTCAGTTCGCACACGTCAATTTAACCCACCCGGTCGTGTCGGTGTGAACGGCACGCCGATCAGATCTATATTTGGGATTTTGGATCCCCGGGTTGTGTGTTTTGACCCTTTAGACTTGGGTTTTTTTTAGATCCGTCATTTCAACGCCCAACCCAATCCGGGAATCCAAATCGGATTCCGTCAGTTCGCACACGTCAATTTAACCCACCCGGTCGTGTCGGTGTGAACGGCACGCCGATCAGATCCTATTTGGGATTTTGGATCCCCGGGTTGTGTGTTTTGACCCTATAGACTTGGGTTTTTTTTAGATCCGTCATTTCAACGCCCAACCCAATCCGGGAATCCAAATCGGATTCCGTCAGTTCGCATACGTCAATTTAACCCACCCGGTCATGTCGGAGCAAACAGCACACCGATCAGATCTCTATTTGGGATTTTGGACCCCCGGATTGTGTGTTTTGACCATTTAGATGGGTTTTTTTTAGTTCCGTCATTTCAACACCCAACCCAATCCAGGAATCCAAATCGGATTCCGTCAGTTCGCACATGCCAATTTAACCCACCCGGTCGTGTCGGAGTGAACGGCACGTCGATCAGATCCCTATTTGGGATTTTGGACCCCTGGGTTGTGCATTTTGACCCTTTAGACTTGGTTTTTTTTAGATCCGTCATTTCAACGCCCAACCCAATCCGGGAATCCAAATTGGATTCCGTCAGTTCGCACACGTCAATTTAACCATCCTGGTCGTGTCGGAGCGAACGACACACCGATCAGATCCCTATTTGGGATTTTGGACCCTCGGTTTGTGTGTTTTGACTCTTTAGACTTTGGTTTTTTTTAGATCCATCATTTCAACGCCCAACCTAATCCGGGAATCCAAATCGGATTCCGTCAGTTCGCACACGTCAATTTAACCCACCCGGTCATGTCGGAGCAAATGGCATGCCGATCAGATCCCTATTTGGGATTTTGGACCCCCCGGGTTGTGTGTTTTGACCCTTTAGACTTTGGTTTTTTTTAGATCTGTCATTTCAATGCCCAACCCAATCTGGAAATCCAAATCAGATTCCGTCAGTTCGCACACGTCAATTTAACCCACCCGGTTGTGTCGAAGCGAACGACACGCCGATCAGATCCCTATTTGGGATTTTGCACGCCCGGGTTGTGTGTTTTGACC
The DNA here is from genome assembly GCA_014218235.1 of Colocasia esculenta. Lineage (NCBI taxonomy): Eukaryota > Viridiplantae > Streptophyta > Magnoliopsida > Alismatales > Araceae > Colocasia > Colocasia esculenta. Next base: position 94,769,039 of record CM024762.1, on the reverse strand, counting down.
CTTTGGACTTGTGTTTTTTTTAGATCCGTCATTTCAACTCCCAACCCAATCCGGGAATCCAAATTGGATTCCGTTAGTTTGCACACGTCAATTTAACCCACCTGGTCATGTCGGAGTGAACGACACGCCGATCAGATCCCTATTTGGGATTTTGTACCCCGGGTTGTGTGTTTTGATCCTTTAGATGGGTTTTTTTTAGATCCGTCATTTGAAATGTCACGCCCCGACGCAGAATATCGGAGCGCGAAAGCAGTTGCAAGAAAAGGGTATAAAGCGAGTACTAGACATCAAACCATGGCACATTGAATAATACTAAAACAATCCTTCTCATTAATAACTTTTCAATGTCTAGCTACAACCACTAATATCAGAGCCATTCTATAGGGCCCAATTACATTGCAATAAAAGGAAATAACTAACTACAACTCTAAGATAACATAATGACTCGAGGGTACTCCTGGCTTCACTCTTGGTCATTCCCTTCCTCGTGAGTGTATGTGTCGTCCTCGGTCTCACCTGAGAACACAACATCAAATAACATAGGGTGAGCGATAACGCCCAGTAGGACTTAAATCTCAGGCTCAAGCAGGCTTAAAATAATTAACGCATTTAATGGCAGAGTATCTAAAGATAGCATGTATAAGAGAGTCAAAATATAGCAAGAGATAGCCCAACAGGTAACAAGATAGCACAATAGCACGAGATCGAGTATAGTTTCCAAAAATAGCACAAGTATCGAGTATAGCACGAATAGCAGGATGGCCATAGCACAACTAGCGCAAGTATAATAGCATGACGAGTATAGCACTTGTTTTGTCATTCTAGACATCGAGAGAGTATAGCACGTTTTGTGTTTTGATTGTCATATAGATAGTCGAGATAGATAGCACTTGAGTGTAATGCCAAACACTTTGATCATTTAACTCCCATGGGCACTAGCACTTTCGGGCGCACATCCCAGGACCAGATTGGGCCCTTTATATATTGCCAGGCATTGGTTATATTGTATCTTTAGACAATCAGTCAATGGCCAATATAGAGTACCAAGAAGTAGATGAGAGCACTAGATGAGTAGACGAGATAGTAGAGTGAACGTGAATAGACGAGCGAGAGTATAGATGAGAGCTAATGGACATAGCACGTAATGCGACGAGTAACAAGCGATAGTAACAGTTGCACAACACGCGCACGTCGTATTGGCAGCCAGGTGGAATTCACGATCTTCCCGCTGGCCATGTTATGCACAAGTCTAGAGGTCCGACGTGATTCAAGGTAAGAGCGAATTTCTAACATCCATTTGGATCATATCGGTCCCTAAAGGTGTGATGGGTGTTAGGGTACAACTGGCTCGTCGACCATGTGGGAATCCATGATCAGAGGAGACTTACGGATGCCTTGTGCAAGGGTTCACTAGTCCAGCGAAAGGAATATCCGACAGAAATAATTTTTTTATGGGTTTTCATCAAAAACCTATGAAGGCGACATAGGCCAGTAAGGATGGCGACAGGGGTAGGGCAGGTAGCGACAGGAGCATCTAAGGATCGCGACAGGGCTTGCAAATCAGGTATTGGAAACGCGACGGCTTACCTGTCGCCTTCTTGGTCGCGACGGGTAGGCTGTCGCAATTGGACCCCAGAAGGCGACATATTGGGCAGTCGCGATCTGGTGGTCTGCGCCTGACTCTGACAGGAGTCAGACAAGACATTGGATTGCGGACCAGAACATTCAAATTTTGATACAGGGTCGTTTAGAAAATCATAACTAATTATATACATGATGAAAAATCACGAAATCAGTGGCAAATGGAAATAGACATGCGAGAGTACTTCTAGTAATTAGGAATTCGAGAGAGAGTATGGTTTGAACATGGTTTGAGAATGAACAAGAACGAGTAACATAGAACATTACACAAGGAGCAAGATGGATTTAATTCGAGTAACATGCTCAACAGAAATTAGGGCTTTTGGGGTCAAAAGATCCCTAACAAGATCAAGTACTTACAATAAAAATTTCGTAGCATGGGATCAAGTGTACAAGGAGATAAGAATTAAACATGATGTCTCAGGGTTATCATGTTTGAAGATCTTCTAAAATCAAGAAAAAAAGATTGGCTCGATGAAAAAGAGTGAAACAAGAGGGCTTTTGTTCCTGATGTACGGAACAATCTACAGATGGATTTAATTGAGTTCGTGAGAATGTCTACCTTTGACTCGATTTATCTTCTACGACTTAGAACTCCAAGAACAAAGGAAGAAGCTTAATGGATCTTCCTCTCCTCGATTTCTCATCCTCCTTGGCCTCTTCTCCACCTCCAAGAACCCCTTTGCACGAGCTAGGGCCGGCCATGAGGATTTAAGAGGTGTATTTATATAAATACAAGTTCCTATTCCTACTACTACTCAAATTCCTCTTAATTCCGAGATTTCCTAACTCCACCTTTCCTCTCTTGCTTTCCAATCTCTACTTGGGTAAGGATAGTATCTAAATTCGTGCTAGACTATATGGGGTAGGTTGAGGAATCCAATTCCAACTTAATTGCCACTTTTATTGCTTTAATAACCCCTTTCCAATTATGAGATAATTAAACTCCGAATTTAGGGTATTTTCTTATTATTCTCCCTTTGTAAATTCATATTTTTGACCCAATAAATTCTCGATGATCCATTAAGCAAAGCCCATTACTCTTTTCCATTTAATGGGTTTTATTTAATGCTCTTTTCATTTAATTATCCATTTAGCTAGGTTTTAATTCTTTATTTAAATTATTATTTTTCTTAAAAATTCAGGTTGCTACATCCTCCCCCCCCCCTAAAGGAATTTGGTCCCCAAATTCATATGACCTTACAGGAGAGAATGACTTACCGAATAGGTCAGGGTAGTTGCGTCTGATAATTCCTTCTAGTTCCCATGTGGCTTCTTCCACTCCGCGGTTATTCCATAAGACCTTCACCACATGAATGGGACGATTTCTAAGTTGTTGTACCTTCCGGTCCAATATCTTGATCGGCTTCTCTTCATACATCATGTCCTTGTTTAACACCAGATCATCATGGCGAATGACGTGTAGGATCGTATACATACTTTCTAAGCATGGAGACATGGAAGACATTGTGCACACTTGCCAAATTTGGCGGCAAGGCCAGTCTGTAAGCAACTTCACCAATCCTTTCAAGTACTTCAAAAGGACCAATGAATCTTGGACTAAGTTTTCCTTTCACTCCGAATCTTTGAATACCTCGGGTAGGAGATACCTTTAATAGCACATGATCTCCTATTTGAAATTCCAGATCTCGTCTCCTCTTATCGGCATAGCTCTTCTATCTAGACTGAGCAATCTTGAGTCGATCTCGTATCATCTGTATATCCCAGGTTGTACTTTGTACCATGTCAGGTCCTAACCATTGTCGTTCTCCCACTTCATTCCAGCACATAGGAGATCTACAATTCCTGCCATAAAGTGCTTCAAATGGTGCCATTTTAATACTTGCCTGGTAACTGTTGTTATAGGCGAACTCAATCAAGGGTAAGTGTTCATTCCAACGACCATTGAAATCTATAATGCATGCTCTTAACATGTCTTCTACAATTTGATTTGTCCTCTCAGTTTGCCCATCAGTCTGCGGGTGAAAGGCAGTACTAAAATTAAGCTTCGTACCAAGGGCAGTTTGCAGACCTTTCCAAAAATGAGAGGTGAACCTTGGATCTCAATCTGAGATAATAGATGATGGAATACCGTGCAACCGTACGATCTCCTTGACATATAATGCAGCTAGCACCTCCACAGACCATGTACTCTTTATGGGTAAGAAGTGCGCAGATTTGGTCAACCGGTCAACGATGACCCATATGGCGTCAAGTCCACCACGAGTTCTGGGTAAACCCATGATGAAGTCCATGCCAATGCTTTCCCACTTCCATTCTGGGATATCTAGTGGTCTGAGCACACCGGTAGGGCGCATATGTTCTGCCTTCACTTGTTGACATGTGAGGCAATGAGCTACATGCTCGGCTACTTCCCTCTTCATATTCGGCCACCAAAATGTTCTTTTCATGTCTTGATACATTTTGGTACCTCCTGGATGAATAGTGTACTTAGTTTGATGAGCTTCATCCATTAGTTTCCTTTTTAGAGCTTCGTTGTCTGGGACACAAGTTCTCCCTTGGAATACTAACCTTCCATCTTCAGTCATGGCAAAATCCGGTCTGTCCACTAAGGTTTCCTTGACACGAACCAAGAATGGATCGTTGTCCTACTGTATCTTGATTTCCTCCAGCAGATCGGATTGGATCTTAAGATTGGCAATCAAAACATGATCATACCTATGTTTAATATTTAAGTCTAGCCTCGCGAATTGTTCAAGTAATTGCATCTCGCCAAGGACTAGACTTGAGATAGATGCCATTGGCTTTCTACTGAGAGCATCAGCCACGGTGTTTCCCTTACCTGGATGGTACTGGATGTTGAAATTGAAGTCTTTTAAATATTCTAACCATCTTCTCTGCCTCATGTTGAGTTCTTTCTGGGAGAATAGGTACTTTAGACTTTTATGATCTGAATAGACAGTGAATTGCTCACCATAGAGATAGTGCCTCCAGATTTTTAATGCGAAGACCACGGCAGCCAACTCTAAGTCATGCACAGGGTAGTTGACTTCATGCATCTTCAATTGCCTTGAGGAATAGGCGATGACCTTCTCTTTTTGCATTAGTACACAGCCTAGCCCAATTCCTGAGGCATCAGTATAGACAGAGAAACTTTCTCCCTCTACTGGTAGGGCGAGAACGGGTGCTGAGGTAAGGCAGTCTTTGAGAGTTTGGGAATTCTTCTCACACTCTTTACTCCAGGAGTATGGATTCTCCTTTCGAGTCAGACGCGTGAGAGGAACAGCGATCCTTGAGAAGTCCTTGATGAACCGTCTGTAGTAGCCAGCCAGTCCTAGGAAGCTTCTTATCTCGGTGACGTTGGTTGGTCTTTCCCAGTTGAGTACAGCTTCGACTTTGGAAGGATCAACAGAGATGCCATCCTTTGATATGACATGGCCTAAGGAAGACACTTCTTTGAGCCAGAATTCGCACTTGCTTAATTTTGCATATAGTTTGTTGTCTCGTAAGACTTGCAGTGCGGTCCTCAAGTGTTCTTCATGATCTTCCTTGGTCTTTGAATATATGAGGATATCGTCGATGAAGACGACCACAAATTTGTCAAGGTATGGCCGATATATGTTGTTCATGAGTTGCATAAAGGCTGCAGGAGCATTGGTTAGACCAAAAGGCATAACAACAAATTCGTAATGTCCATACCTGCTCCTGAAAGCTGTTTTGAAGATATCGTCATCCTTGATCCTCATTTGATGATATCTAGATCGAAGGTCGATCTTGGAGAAGTATTGGGCTCCATATATCTGGTCGAATAGTTCATCGACCCTAGGCAATGGGTACTTGTTCTTGATGGTCAATTGGTTGAGTTGACGATAGTCGATTCATAGTCTTATCGACCCATCCTTCTTCTTGACGAATAGCACAGGTGCTCCCCAAGGGGAGGTACTTGGTCTGATGAACCCCTTCTCTAGCAGCTCCATCAGTTGTGCTTTTAGTTCTTTCAATTCGGCAGGCGACATCCGGTACGGTTGACGTGATACCGGGGCAGCTCCAGGAGTCAACTCAATGGCGAAGTTGACGTCACGTTCAGGGGGAATCCCTGGTAGGTCTTCGGGAAATACATCTGGGTAGTCCTGGACTATGTGGATGTCTTCTATTTTTGAACCCTTCTTTTCGACTATGACGGCCGCAAGGAAAGCAAAACATCCTTTCCTTATCATGTTATGGGCTCTTAAGGCAGAGACTAGAGGCATCCGCTTCTTATGTCTAATCCGTGAATGCTAATTTAGGAAAGTCACTAACGTCACCCTTCCTTTCTTACAATCGACGCTTGCCCTATTGGACAACCAGTCGGCTCCCTATATGACATCATACCCTTCCATGGACATACATACCAGGTCGGCCTTTAGGTTATGGTCTCCGATCATTACATCGGCAGATGGAAAGTATTGGTTTAGTTTCTCCTTCTCCCCCAAGGGTGTTGTGACAGAGAATTCACAACCCATGGTTGTAGGTTTTGCAGTCAGGGTATCAACAAAGTGTTTAGATATGAATGAATGAGTAGCTCCAGTATCAAATAACACAAATGCTGGCAAAGAAAAGACTAGCAGGGTACCTTCTACCACGCCACCTTCCTCGATGGTTTCTTCATTGTGCAGGGCTTGCAGCCTGCCCTGTTTCTTAGGCATAGCAGTGCGCTTCTCATTTTCTTTCAGCATCGGGCACTCGGGTATGCGATGCTCGCAACTTCCGCAGCGCAGACACGCTCCGGCTTTTCTCCAGCACTCATCAGCGGTGTGACCAGGTTCGTCACAGTGTTTGCAGTTACCTTTTGCTGGAGTGTTGGGGATGAAGACCTTGGGTTTCCTATCTTGGCTGGATCCCTCAGTTGGGTGGAAAGGACGCTTTTTGGCGTTGGTCGACTTGGCAGATGCTGGTCCCGATGTCATTCCTTTCTTTACGAACTTTCCCTTGATATGGTCAGTGATGTCTGTAGCGTCTTCTAGTAGCTGGGCCTTCTTAACCATCTCGGCATAAGTTTGTATGTCGAGTGGCGCCAGTTGAGTAATGTACTGAGGCTTAAGGCCATTTAGAAAGCACTTAGCCTTCATTTTCTCAGTGTTGATCAGATGTGCATCATATTTTGCCAGTCTAGAAAATTGGGCTTCATATTCCGCTACTGTCAGACTTCGCTGTTTAAGAGCAGCGAATTCAGCAGCTTTCTTTTCCTGTACTCGTTCAGAGAAGTACTTAGCATTATAAGCTTCCTTAAATTCGCCCAAGTAAATTGGTCGTTAGCTTTTGTGGCTTCCACGGACTCCCACCATGCGCGGGCATCCTTCTCCAGTTGGAATGTCTCTAATAGGAGTTTGTCTCCGTCCGCACATTGCATTACACGGAAGATCCTTTCCGTTTCCTTTATCCAGTGCTCTACTTCATCTGGATCTGTAGACCCACTGAACCTAGGCGGGTTCAGACCCCTGAAATTGCGATGCAGCTCGCCTGCACCTGGTTGGTTCCCTCCACGTTACCACCGCCTTGCTGGGTGGCTTGTAGTATGGCACGAGTAAGTTCCTGGAGGGACTGTTTTGCCTCTCATATGGGCACGCTCCGCAGTCATTGTAGCTGTTTAGTTCCTACAAAATAGTTTGATAGTTATAATACTGATTAAAAGTTTAATTTGTGCGTGTGTGAGTTTGTTTTAACTAGTTACCCTTGGCTCTAACCACAACTCACATAGGTGGGATAATTGACTCTAGTAGAGGCAGGTTAACCTAGATCATCCTGTACTAAGAATAACCTAGGCTCTGATACTATAAAACTATCACGCCCCGATGCGGAATATCAGAGCGCGAAAGCAGTTGCAAGAAAAGGGTATAAGCGAGTACTAGACATCAAACCATGGCACATTGAATAATACTAAAACACCTCTCATTAATAACTTTTCAATGTCTAGCTACAACCACTAATATCAGAGCCATTCTATAGGACCCAATTACATTGCAATAAAAGGAATAACTAACTACAACTCTAAGATAACATAATGACTCGAGGGTACTCCTGGCTTCACTCTTGGTCATTCCCTTCCTCGTGAGTGTATGTGTCGTCCTCGGTCTCACCTGAGAACACAACATCAAATAACGTAGGGTGAGCGATAACGCCCAGTAGGACTTAAATCTCAGGCTCAAGCAGGCTTTAATAATTAACGCATTTAATGGCAGAGTATCTAAAGATAGTAGGTATAGAGAGTCAAAATATAGCAAGAGATAGCACAATAGGTAACAAGATAGCACAACACGAGAATCGAGTATAGTTTCCAAAATAGCACAAGTATCGAGTATAGCACGAATAGCAGGATGGCCATAACACAACTAGCACAAGTATAATAGCACGACGAGTATAGCACTTGTTTTGTCATTCTAGACATCGAGAGAGTATAGCACGTTTTGTGTTTTGATTGTCATATAGATAGTCGAGATAGATAGCACTTGAGTGTAATGCCAAACACTCTGATCATTTAACTCCCATGGACACTAGCATTTTCGGGCGCACATCCTAAGACCAGATCGGGCCCTTTATATTTTCCAGGCATTGGTTATATTGTATATTTAGACAATCAGTCAATGGCCATATAGAGTACAAGAATAAATGAGAGCACTAGATGAGTAGACGAGATAGTAGAGTGAACGTGAATAGATGAGCGAGAGTATAGATGAGAGCTAATGGACATTGCACGTAATGCGACAGTAACAAGCGATAGTAACAGTTGCACAACACGCACATGTCGTATTGGCAGCCAGGTGGAATTCACAATCTTCCCGCTGGCCATGTTATGCACAAGTCCAGAGGTCAGACGTGATTCAAGGTAAGAGCGAATTTCTAACATCTGTTTGGATCATATCGGTCCCTAAATGTGTAATGGGTGTTAGGGTACAACCGGCTCGTCGACCATGTGGGAATCCATGATCAGAGGAGACTTACGGAGGCCTTGTGCAAGGGTTCACTAGTCCGGCGAAAGGAATATCAGACGGAGAGTTCACCACAAGCCAAGTAAGGTGTGTATATAAAATAGGTACTCGACATTCTAGAGGAATTCTAGAACGGTGGAGCATCGATATCGTATAAAATAACGCTAGAAACGAATACAAGTCCTTTAAAATAGGGCAATTAACATACGTTATTGCAATAAATTACCAGATACATTATGAGATATTTTATGTCAGATTTCAGCCAATATGGATGGTCATGTGTGTGCATGTGTAAGAGAAATCATAGATAGAAATAAGTCATGAATATGTATTTAAATCATTCAATGTAGCTCTATTTTTAAAACAGTTTTTACTGGGGGTATAATGTAAATAAGTGACAGAAATAAATTTTTTATGGGTTTTCATCAAAAACCTGTGAAGGCGACATAGGCCAGTAGGATGGCGACAGGGGTAGGGCAGTAGCGACAAGAGCATGTAAGGATCGCGACAGGCTTGCAAATCAGGTACTGGAAACGCGACGGCTTACCTGTCGCCTTCTTGGTCGCGACGGGTAGGCTGTCGCAATCGGACCCCAGAAGGCGACATATCAGATAGTCGCGATCTGGTGGTCTGCGCCTGACTCTGACAGGAGTCAGACCAGACATTGGATTGCGGACCAAAACATTCAAATTTTGATATAGTGTCGTTAGAAATCATAACTAATTATATACATGATGAAAAATCACGAAATCAGTGGCAAATGGAACTAGACATGCGAGAGTACTTCCAGTAATTAGGAATCGAGAGAGAGCATGGTTTGAGAACGAACAAAAACGAGTAACATAGAACATGACACAGGGAGCAAGATGGATTTAATTCGAGTAACATGCTCAACAGAATTAGGGCTTTCAGGGTCAAAAGATCCCTAACAAGATCAAGTACTTGTAATAAAATTTCGTAGCATGGGATCAATGTACAAGGAGATAAGAATTAAACATGATGTCTCAGGGTTATCATGTTGCAGATCTTCTAAAATCAAGAACAAAAGATTGGCTCGATGAAAAAGAGTGAAACAAGAGGGCTTTTGTTCCTGATGTATGGAACAATCTACAGATGGATTTAATTGAGTTTTGCTCGTGAGAATGTCTACCTTTGACTCGATTTATCTTCTAGGGCTTAGAACTCCAAGAACGAAGGAAGAAGCTTGATGGATCTTCCTCTCCTCGATTTCTCCTCCTCCTTGGCCTCTTCTCCACCTCCAAGAACCCCTTTGCACGAGCTAGGGCCGGCCATGAGGATTTAAGATGTGTATTTATATAAATACAAGTTCATATTCCTACTACTACTCAAATTCTCTTAATTCCGAGATTTCCTAACTCCACCTTTCCTCTCTTGCTTTCCAATCTCTAATTGGGTTAGGATAGTATCTAAATTCGTGCTAGACTATATGGGGTAGGTTTAGGAATCCAATTCCAACTCTAATTGCCACTTTTATTGCTTTAATAACCCCTTTCCAATTATGAGATAATTAAACTCTGAATTTAGGGTATTTTCTTATTATTCTCCCTTTGTAAATTCATATTTTGACCCAATAAATTCTAGAGGATCCATTAAGCAAAGCCCATTACTCTTTTCCATTTAATGGGTTTTATTTAATGCTCTTTTCATTTAATTATCCATTTAGCTAGGTTTTAATTCTTTATTTAAATTTTTATTTTTCTTAAAAATTCAGGTTGCTACAATGCTTATGGTCCCTTTCAGATCAGAGGAAACTGCACATCCAGAGGATGGTTCCTGTCATGGGACCTTCCTATTCTATTGAGTTTGGAGCCTTTCAAGCTCACTTTGAAGAGCAGGAATGCCAGGCTTGACCCATTATAACCCGCCATGCCTCTCTTTTGTCTCCTGCTCACTATCTCCCTGTACCCCCTCAAGATTAATGTAAATCTTCTTCTTTGCTCGCTTATTTATCTTTTCTCTCTTTCTTTGTCTCTTTATGGTATCTTTTTGCCTAATGACAAAAAGGGGGAGAAAAATATGTGTTTCTGAAATACATTTCTAACTTCACTTAGATTTATTTAAAATCATCTATGCTTTTGTGTTATGTTTTGTCATCACCAAAAAGGGGGAGATTGATGATCAGTTCATCCCCATATAATTTTATGAATTATATATCTATTTTGGTGATTAACAAAACTTCAATAAAGTGTCATCTAACAAGTTTTCATGAAGCTTAGGCACAGGAAGTAAATCAGGCGAAATCAAGAAAATATGTAAGTATTTCTTACTTTATAGTATTTAAAATACAGAGCAGGAAATTTCTCTAAGTACACATCGACTCTCTATATGTTACAATGATTTCATTAGAATCATATTGATTTCATAACGATTTGCTCTCACAACGATTTGATAAGTGAGAACAACGATTTGCTCTCACAACGATTCGGTTTCTCATAATGATTTGAAAAGTGAGAACAACGATTGGCTCTCACAACGATTTGATAAGCGAGAACAACGATATGCTCTCACAACGATTTGATAAGTGAGAACAACGATTTGCTCTCACAGCGATTCGTTTCACATCGATTTGGTAAGTGAGAACAACGACTTGATCTCACAATGATTTGTCTTTCATAACGATTCGATAAGTTCCACATCGACTTGGTATTTACAACGATTCGACAAGTTACAACAACAACTTGGTATTATAACGACTCGATAAGTTACACAACGATTTGCTTGCTATAACGATTCGATAAGTCACAACAACGACTTGGTCTGTGTAACGATTTGATAAAGCAAAACAACGATTTGATCACTCATCGACTTGATAAGTGAGACAACGATTTGGTTATAATGACTTGTTCATAACAATTTTCTTATACTCTCATAACGATTTGTCTCTACAACGATTTGGTTATGATTGTATAACGATTTATGTTCACATCGATTTACTTGTACATGTGCAACGATTTATATAAACAACGACTCATTCACGATGATTTCATAAGTCGTACTTACAACGATTTCATGAGCTATAACGACTTGATATTTAAACATATTTTAAATATTTTGAATGTCAAAGTCTTCCCTCGCTTTTCTCCGATATCCATGCATTTATAATGACTGAACATTTCACTGCACGAAGCATGCACAGATATCTTCTATTCCTATGCTTATATTGGAAACATCTTTTTAGAAAGTAGAATGACATTTCTATTTTGATGTATATTCGTTCTAACGTTGACTGACAACAAGAGACAGCATAGCTATCTATCATTCAGCATTTATTGCGTGCAGGTCTCTGATAGCACAACCATTTACAATGTTGGACAAAATGAAAGATAAAAGATATCTAGAAGGATCTTCCCTTTGCATGCATGGAACGTAAAGGACCGTTGACTGGAAGCTCTACAATACCATGCAGTCTAACGTATACCAGAGCATAGAGACAACGAACATATCAACGGCTACTTCGTCAAGAGAAGATATATATTCAAGTCTGAAGACTCTAAGAAGACAACTTTTGAGAAGAAAACAATTTTTGAAAAGAGCAATTTTTCATGCAAAAAGAGTCTCAATAGAAGAGCATTTTTCATTCCCAACTCTGGTGTAGCTCTTAGCTCTCTGCGTCCATTGCTTAGCTTTGAGAGAGCCCTAGTGTACTGAGAGACTCCTTCATTGTAGATCTTTCTCTCTTAGTCTTGCTTCAGATCAAGCATTGTTCTATGAGCTTGGTCTAGGGGCTTGTCTTCTCTTTAACACCTTTCAGTGTTGTTCCTCTTCGGGTTGAAGAGAAGACCTGTAGGTAACAGGTGGTTTTATTCCCTTCAGGTTAAAGGAAGACCTGGGTTTTAGGGTGTTGTATTCCTCTTCAGGTTGTGAAGAGAAGGCCCACTGCGGCTGGATGTGTAAGTGTCCTTGAGGGGGACTATACCCTTGAGGAGTGGAATCCTGAGTTATTGCTCAAGGGCTGGACATAGGACTCCTGTGGTGAGGAGGTCCGAACCAGGATAAAATCCTTGTGTAGTTTGATTGTTTGTTTGTGTTTAGCATGTTCTTTACTACTAACACTAACAGTCAAATGTAGTGTTTTTGTGTGAACATTTTTGTTGACAGTATAAGATAATCAAAGTTTAAAAATCCCATTTACCCCCCCTCTGAGCTTGCTAGCTGGGCAACAGCTATCTTTCACATTACTTGACTATTGAACGTGGCATTGTTGACTGTACACTTTCGTTGTCTAGAGTTCGTTGCACACGTCAAAATGCTCACCTTCTCCAATCTGTCTCACAAATTTAAAATAGCAAAGATGAACTAGCAAAGTGGTGAGAACAGGTCATTTCCACAGGGAGACTGAATAAAGTTTGAATTAAGAAACTGCTTTTTGAAACAACTCTCACAGGCACTTATTCACTAAGTTAACAATGCAATAGAATCAATTCTGAAAATAGTTTCAATCAGATCCGAGTACATCTCAATATCAAAGGTCATGGATTCAAAAGAATATAAAAATTCAAGCCCGCAAATAGCTCATCACAAAGGAAATTAAGCTAAGAAGCAAACATCCACCCACAAAATCTTCCCCGGGATTATCATCTCATGCAGAATAGACACATTAGAACATTCTGAATGAGACTAATGAAAGCTTATAAGTCTTGCAAATCAAGTAAACCATACACTGCCAAATCTCTCACAATTTGAGAGAAACACCAACTATAATGGAAATTTCTTAAGCTATAGCACCGAGCTGAGAACAAACAGAATTGTAAATAAAAGAAAATTGTTATCATTGTACCCTCACATTCGAGGGATCAAATAGGTAGATAGAGTTCTGAACTAGAAGTTCTCACATGACTGGTCGAACAGATTGAACTAGGCAAAGAACACTGCGCTACACAAGAATGCAACCTCCAGTTTTGAAACGATCTGGAACTCAAAAGAAAAAAATGACAAAACATAAATCTTCAACAGAAAACATTCAAATCAATGTACCCCTACAGCACAGGGGATGAACAATTAACAATATTAGTTGTCCACAAACATCAACCACTTCCCTCACAGCACAAGGGTCGAACAAAAAAAATTAAGAAACAGGAATTTATTGTTGCCAAATCAGATTCGTAATGCTACTACTGAAGAACAGGGACAAGAGCAAAATAAAAATTAGAAGAACTAAAAAAAAAACTCTGAAATCCTCACAAATTCAGATCTGTCATCTGCTACAACAAGAACCTGAACTCATCCATGTATCTGGACTCTATAGATCTCCGGAAGCCTTCCCAGACACCGGCCAGCCTGAGAACGAGCCAAGAAATGGGGTGTTCTTAGTCGCCCTATGCCTTCTCTATAGCGCACACCTCCGGGATTCTTCAGACGCAGAAGACAGGAAGAAGCCTCGATCTCTGGAAGCCCTCGAGACGCCGTCCTCACTAATTCCTTCACAGAAGCAGTCAAACTAATTTCCCAACACAGAAGAAATGGAAGAAGAAACACTTCCAGGTCGCCCTCTGGAGCACAGAACACAGAAGAAAGAAGAAAATGCAGTTGCCCTTCAGAAGAACAGAAGAAATCGCCTAGATCATCCTCTCTAAACAAAAGAATTGGAAAATAGCAATCGTCTTCCTAAATAGAAGAAAGGAGAATAGCAAATAGAAGAAATGGAAAATAGCAATCGTCTGCCCAACCAACAGAAAAGAGAAGAAAAACAAAAAAATTACAAACCCCCTCACAACAGCAGAACCCCCTAAAATACTGAACTACCCAGAAGAGAGGAAGAAAAATGGAACCCAGCAGCCCCTCGAATCCCGCACAGAAGAAAGAAAAAAAAAAAAGGCCTAACTCCCCTAACGCAACAATCGAACCGAAGAAGAGAAGCCCTCGTTCCTGAGGACCATGGGGTCCTTAAATAGGCTTCCAGGCACCAGGAATCCACACGCATAGTTGTTCACATGAGCTCCACCTCGCACCCAGCTTCTGCATGCACGAGCTTTCCTTCCAGCCTCCAGCTCCGCACGCACGATCGCCAGCTTCCCAGCTCCACACGCGCACTCCACACACGAGCTCCATTGCGCCCTGGATCCAGTCACCCCAGCTGCTCACGCGCGCAAGCTTCACACCTCCATTGCCATCCCACACAGCCTCAGCCTCTGCTTCCATCCGCCAGCACGCACGAGCTCCTGGTTCACACGCCCAAGCCCCAGCTGCTGCGCATGCCTCCAGCACTCCTCCGCCAGCTCTGCACACCTGGGCGCTGGCCGCCCCAGCCTCACATGCCCACCTCAGCTGGCCGCCATCGTGCACCGCCTCTAGCTGCTTCACGCACAGCTGATCCACACACCCCAGCTCTAGCCGCCTCACCCGCACACCAGCTCCGCAGACAACCTAATGGAAAGAAAGAAAGGTTAATGCAGGGTTTAAGTGGTGTTCGTGGCTAGTTTTGGTGAGATGAGAGAATGGCGCAATGCACCGATGGTGGAAAAAATTGTGCTGGCGCAATGGACTCGTGAGGGTATGTGGTATGATGATATTGGGTGGGGTTGTTTATTCATTTAAAATTTGAATTATTTACAAACTAATATTTACAAGAATGATTAGAAGATGTTTATGAAAATATAAGACCAAAAATTATTCATGTACAATGTACTTGTAAAAAGAGAAAATACTTTTATTAGTCAAACTTTTCAAAAGACATTGACATTATTAAATGCGAATCTAACTATGTGTTTTACCCAAAATTTAGCTAATATGCTCACAAATTTATACGTAAATAGAATGAAAATTAAAATCAAAATGCATATTATTTATAGACAAATGATGTCTAAAATTAACTAAATATATGAAATTTAACGCGAAATTTTTTTGCAATTATCACCCCCCTACGTGTACATTGCTAGTCCCTTAGCAATAAAAATTACTCCAAATGTAGGACTAGAAGATGTAATGTCTCATGCTAAATAGCCATCATGTAAAAGATTAATGTGGAGATATGTCTTTCCTAATTGTAAGGGCTTATGGCAAGAAATTAGTGCACAAATGATAGCTAGTATTTGAGATTAGATTAATTCGAGGGAGAAGAAAAGAATTGTGGAATAAGATCCTTACTCAGTCAGATTGGGTTGTTTCTCTCAGTTCCATTCTGCCCAACTTCCTTGAGGATTATTTCTCTGAGTTGAGGACTTTGCCCCTTTATTTGCACTTTGTGCACTCAGAAGTTTTCTTTTCTTTTCATCCATAATGCTGCACAACCCATCACTTTTCAAGAGTAGTGAGTCCAACTTTACTCAGATCTAGGGCATTTTTCATGGATATTTTTTTTCTTTTGCTTTTGCTTTTTTTCTTTTTCTTTTTATTTTATTTTCTTTTCTTTTCCTTTCCTCTTAAAGGAAGGATGGGCAGTCAGGTTCCTTGATCACACGCCCTCACTTCCTTCGCAATTCACTTAAGGGGAAGGGAGAAAACCAATCACCTCTCTCCCACTAGCTTTAACAAATTTGCTACATTCGGGTTCAACAAATCTAAGTGGCTGTGTAGCGTGTGTATAAAATTTTCTTGCCATAAATCCTTACATAAGGTAGACAGGGAGTACATGTAATTCTTTACTAGAGGCTACCTGACATGGATGTCTGCAAAGAGATGTGACAACTTCAAAATTTTAATGGTTAAAGATCAGACACATAGTCTGTGTTTCGCAATGCCAAGCATTTTTTATTCAAAGAGGAAACATTGTGAAATTTTCTTTTTATTTGCACATGTATAAGCTCAATGTAAAAAAATGAAGCACTGGTTAGGGTGAGGACTATGAATGCATGCTTATTCTACCCTTCCCAATTTATTTCCAGGAAAAGTAAGTAAGACAGAGAATTACCTGATAAAGGAAATATGTACACATGGGTTACCTCCCAAGAGCGCTAAGTTTATAGTCTTCAGCTAGACGCAATTAAGCTCCATTTGGCTCAGCTAACTTGGTAGACTCAATCTTCAAGGAAGATGGACTTTCAAAGAAGTGCTTTAATCTCTACCCATTAACAATGAATGATTGTCCAGTTTTAGGGTCAAGAATAATGACAGCACCATTGTCACAAGCTTTGACAACAGTGTAAGGACCAGCCCATCAGGACTTCAATTTTCCTGAAAATAGACGAAGCCTAGAATTAAATAACCAGACCTTATCATGCACTTGGAAAATTTTTCTATGAATGTGTTTATCATGGAATGCTTTGGCTTAGGCTTTATAGTTCTTGGAATTTTCGTAGGCCTCATTTCTAAGCTCCTCTAGCTCATTCAAGTGTAAGGTCCTTTGTTGACCAGCTTGGGCTAAATTAAGATTTACCTGTTTGATAGCCCAATAGGCTCTATACTCAAGTTCTACCGGCAGATGACAAGATTTTCCAAAAGCAAGCCGGTAAGGGGACATTCCAATGGGAGTTTTGAAAGCAGTTCGGTAGGCCCACAATGCATCATCTAACCTTTCTGACCAGTCTTTCCTATTAGGCCTAACTGACTTTTGAGGAATGTTCTTAATCTCCTTGTTTGATACTTCTACCTGGCCACTGGTTTGCGGATGGTAAGGTGTTGCCAGCTTATGGGTGTTCCCATACTTAGGAGGGTTCTAAACTGAGTGTTAATGAAATGTGGTCCTCCATCACTAATGATTGCCTTGGGCCACCCAAATCTAGAAAAGATGTTTTTCTGAACAAATTTGATAACCACCTTATGATCATTGGTCTTTGTGGCAATGGCCTCTCTAATACCCCAAGATATAGAACAATAAATAAGTAAGAAACGGTCGAGAAAACGTAATGCAGTTTGTGGGCGGATGAAGAGATTAAGCAAATCCGGGTCTATCTAAATCCTGACTGAAAATGTGCTAAAGGATATTGTTATTGGTAAAGGATATTACTAATGATAAATAATGATGATATTATTAAAGGATACTACTAAAGAAAAATGGTAAGAGTAAATGTTGATACCAAAGGTTAGCATATTGGTAAATAATGAGGATGTGGATATAGATATATCCCTGTTCACACTGAGTCTAAGATTAAATAAGAGGAAAAAGTATAAATGTAAATGAAAAGGGTATATCTACAATTATAAAAATATGGGGTTCTCATGTAATTTTCAAATTTTATAGGGACCCTAGTGAAAACTTTGGAGACCCCGTAGACTCAATCAGATTCCCAATCGGAGGTCATTCGGGGCCTAAACGGCCGATCAGAGGTTAGGAATGGACATACCTCCAATTTCTAAAAGATAAAGGTAAAAATGCTAATGATGTAAGGTTAGAGGATGCTTATCCCTTAATTAAGGGACACTTGTCCCACATCCATGCATCCTTATCCATTAAGGGACACTTGTCCCAATCTTGGTGATGCTTATCCATTAAGGGACACTTGTCCCCATCTTGGTGATCTCTATCCATTAAGGGACACTTGTCCCCATCCAAGGAGCCCTAGGGAGGCACCCTCCATCTCCCCTCTCCCCTATATATATACCCCCTCCTCCTCCCATTCCATCCATCCAAGTGAAGAGAGGGAGAGGTTAGGCTAGAGCTCTAGAGGGAGTAAAGAGAGAAGGAGCGCCCGTCTCAAAGTTCTGCCGATAGATAGGTTCTTTTAAGTTAGTTCTAGATCCCTAGTGAGTGAAAGTGCTGCTTGTCGAGTTCTTCTAAACCTTCGCTACGTCAGAGCGCTGTCGGTTCGTTCCCTCGGAATCTCCCGCTACGTCGTAGTACTGCCGGTTTGATTCCTCGGAGTCTCTCGCTACGTCGGGATGCTGCTGATTCGGAGTCCCTCTATCCTGGAATTCCATCAGTATGTATCCTCGAGATCCTTTGCCATA
Organism: Colocasia esculenta; assembly: GCA_014218235.1. Lineage (NCBI taxonomy): Eukaryota > Viridiplantae > Streptophyta > Magnoliopsida > Alismatales > Araceae > Colocasia > Colocasia esculenta. The sequence continues at coordinate 94,750,629 of CM024762.1, read as the reverse complement.
CCAGAACTCTACCAGTTTCTTTTCTCTCAAATCCCTTCTTTGCTAGAGTGCTGCTGATTTGTCTTCTTGGGATTCCTTCTCATGTCGGAGTGCTGCCGGATTGTTTAGTGAAGATCCTTTCCCGTGCCGGAATACTGTCAGATTGTTGAGTAAGGATCCTTTATCCATGCCGGAATACTACCGGAGTGAAGTCTGCTTCCTGTATCATTGAAGTTTCCGCAGCCTTCAGATCTTCATGTAGGTTTCCTACTAATCTTTTCTAAGCCATCGATTAGTAGTTAATAATGTTAATGATTTTAGTTTTGATATAATCCTTGTCTAACTCCCTACTATGCTCCTTGTCATGACCTAGTGCGTTTCATCAGTGGTAACCTTCTACTGGATCCTTGTTAATTTCTTGATTGACACTCTTAATGCCCTTAGTGAATATAAGATTAAATGTTAATAATCTTAGTTAGTACAACATCGAGTGAATTTCTAATGAAGTGTTCCAAAGTTTCATTATCAACATCTTTCGTGACTTCCACTCCAACCGTAGTTCCGTAATAATTCGTGTTGTTGATTTGACGATTTGTTATTAACACCTTGATCCTCTCTATCGTGATTAATTCTTAAACTGAAATTCTTCTATATGTCTGAAAATCCGTAAGCTTGTGCTTAATAGAGCCTTGGTTCAGAGTACCCTTGGATTTCCCATCATCATGTTAACCTTGTCTCCAACTTACATGTCTCTAATACTATCTTAACTTGGTCTCCTTTTCTGATCTAATATTGTATACTTATTTCTTTGAGATCCTTGTTTATACTCTGAACCAACCCTTGAAGTTCTCGGCCACTTAAGTGTATGTATGAACTGTCAGCAAGTGCTTGAATAGGGTCATGGACCCAAAGTGAAAGTGATGCCGGTTAGGGGGCTATGGTCTAGTCCCGGGAAGATCTCGAATACTCTTAGTGTCCAGCGGTACCATATGGAGAGTAATGGCCAGGTGTTTTGCATGCACCACAAGTGAGTGTTCTCGAGTAATTTGCTTGACAAGTTCATTCTATCGTGATTGATTGCGTGAAACAAATCATAGTGAATCCAAGTGCGTGATAATCGTGAAGTGTTCAGTGGCCAATTCTTGAATGATCTACTGTCTCTATCATGGTATTCCTGTACAATCTTGTTACATGAGTCATAAAGTGCTACTGATTGATCTCTTGCTCTTGTCTTTCGTAAAATCTAGTGTTCACCACTCCAGTGATCGAAGTGTTATTGATTGAACTCGTGCTTGTCTTGCAGTAAATCTAGTGGACATCACTTCAGTGATCATGTGCTACTATTGATCAAGCTCATACTCTTGTCATCATTGTTAATCTTTCCATGTTTATTAATTAATCTCTTGTATTTGCTTACTCGATAAATCCATTCTCGTAACTTACATACGTGCTATTCGAAAAGTGATCAGAGACAAACCTTCTGAGTTATCTAGTTCCACCCTAGTTATTTGTGATATCATGTCAATCTCAAAAGTTATGTACATACAACTTCTTTATAAAGATTAGCTACCATCTTCTAGTTAATCCACTCTGCTAGTTGTTATCATTTTTAAGATCATTATCGTATCTATTTATTGAAATTTCTAGTGTATTCTTACCAGTGATCTCTTCATCTACATTAATGAGCTATTGTTTCGCTCTCATTAGTCATTACCCCTAGATTTTGTTAACCTTATTAATTACTAGTTATGTTTTGGAATTGATTAAGGGTAACCTACTGGGCATTTTTATGCTCATTATTTTATTAACATTTTCAGGAAAAATTTTCTAGTAAAGTGGTCGGGAAGTGTGCTGAGCGTTGAACCTTCCGTATCACAAGTGAGTTTCTTTTTTACCATCTTAGCTGTTGCGCTCGGCTTCTTCCGCTGCCATAATGTCGGGGCGTGACAGCCTCTATCCATTTGGACATATAATCAACAGCAACTAGAATGTATATGTATCCAAAGGACGGTGGAAAAGGTCCCATAAAGTTTATTCCCCATACATCAAAAATTTCTACAACCAAAATGGGGTTAAGAGGCATCATATCCTTCCTAGAGATGTTTCCCATGGTTTGGCATCTAGGACAAGCCTTACAAAACTGGTGGGCATCCTTAAACAACGTGGGCCAATAGAAACCGGAGTCTAAGACCTTAGCAGCGGTCTTCTTTCCTAAAAAATGCCCTCCACAAGCAAGAGAATGGCAAAACTTGAGGACACTTTGATGCTCACTCTCAGGGACACATCTTCTTATCACTTGGTATGGTCCTATGAAAAATAGCTTCGGGTCCTCCCAAATAAAATACTTGTCCCTAGCAAAGAATCTCTCTCTTTCATTTTTGGTCCAATCTCCAGGTACTTGTCCAATGACTTTATAATTCACAATGTGTGCGTACCATGAGATGAAATATTGGACACAGCTAAAATGTGCTCATCCGGGAAAGCATCTCTAATAGGCATAGAGTCCGGGGCAACTATTCTGGACAAATGGTCAGCTACCACATTCTTAGACCCTTTCTTATCATGAATTTCCAAATCAAACTCCTGTAACAAGAGAATCCATCTGATCAACCTAGGCTTGGCATCCTTTTTGGCAAGTAAATGCCTTAAGGCAGCATGGTCAGTGAAAACAATGATTTTAGCTCCTAAAAGATAAGATCTGAACTTCTCTAAGGCAAAGACAACAGCTAGGAGCTCTTTCTCAGTGGTTGTGTATCGAATCTGAGTGTCATTCAATGTTCTACTTGCATAATAATCACTATAGACCCTTTATCAATTTTCTGACCCAAAATTGCACCTATTGCAAAGTCTGAAGCATCACACATTATCTCAAATGGTAATGACCAGTCTGGAGATTGTAGAATTGGAGCTCTGGTCAAAATGTCCTTTAAGTCCTCAAATGCTTTATTACAATCCTCAAAAAAATGAAAGGAGTGTCTTTTAACAAAGAAGTCAATGGTCTTGCAATTTTAGAAAAGTCTTTGATGAACCTCCTATAAAATCCAGTATGACCAAGAAAGGATCGAATTTGTTTGACAGAGTTGGGAGGAGGCAATTCGAAAATGAGATTTATCTTTCTTGTATCTACCTCTATCCCTCTCTCTGAGACAATATGCCCTAAGAAAATCCCCTCCTATACCATGAAGTGGCTCTTTTCCCAACTTAAGACAAGATTGGCATTAATGCATCTTTTGAGCACTTCAGTCAAATGGTCGAGGCACGAATCAAAGTCATTTCCAAACATAAAAAAATCATCCATAAAGACTTCTAAGTAATCCCCAACCATGTCTGAGAAGATAGACAGCATGCAACGTTGAAAAGTTGGAGGGGCATTGCATAACCCGAAAGGCATGCGTCTAAAGGCAAAAGTTCCAAATGGACATGTGAAAGTGGTCTTTTCTTGGTCCTCAGGGTGAATAGCCACTTGGTTATACCCTGAATATCCATCAAGGAAGCAAAAGAATTTTTGGCCTGCAAGTTTCTCTAAGATTTGGTCAATGAAAGGCAAGGGGAAATGGTCTTTATTGGTCATCGCATTCAATTTGTGATAATCAATGCACACTCTTCATCCTGTAGCCAGCCGAGTGGGAATGAGCTCACCCTTTTCAGTTTGAATTACAGTTAGTCCTGACTTTTTAGGCACAACTTGAGTTGGACTAACCCACTGGCTATCAGAGATGGGATAAATAAATCCAGCATCAATCCATTTAACAATCTCTTTCTTAACAACTTCTTTCATGTTGGGATTAAGCCTTCTTTGCATTTCTCTTGAGATCTTAGCATTTTCTTCTAAGTATATGCGATGTGTGCACACTGAAGGACTTATCCCTCTCAAATCATCTATTTTCCAACCTATAGCTTTCCTATGACTCTTCAAGACTTCAATCAACTTCTTCTCCTGCCCTTCCTCAAGATCACTAGCAATTATGATGGGCCAAGTCTCGTTCTCTCCTAGAAAGATGTACTTTAAACTAGCATGGAGTAGTTTTAGCTCAACCTTAAGAGGACACTCTAATGGAAATGATGGATCGTTATTCTGAAATAGGAACTAAATTGTCCTTCCTCTCCCTCAAACCCTAGAGCACAGGGTAGGTCTACTGTTTCTTCCACACAAGATTCTTCCAAGGAGTCTACCACTAGACAACTCTCTCCTTGATTATGGTGTCAAGATGCCCTAAAAATATTGATACTAACCCGCCTATCCCCAAATGATATATCCATCATCCCTGTAGCACAATCAATGTTAGCCCTAGCTGTGGCCAAAAAAGGTCTACCAAGGATGATGGTGGACTGAGTTAAATCTTGACGATTGTTTATGTCTAGAATGATGAAATCAGCAGGGAAGTAACAATCATTGATTTTCACAATAACATCTTCAACTAAGCCTTTAGGAGTGGTGACAGAATGATCGGCTAGTTGAAGAACAACAGAAGTGGGTTTCAATTCTCCTAATTGAATTTCTCAAAAATAACAGAAGGTAAGAGATTGACACTAGCTCCCAAATCTAAAAGGCTACTTTCAAAGTGACTCCACCGATGGTGCAAGGAATTAGTGGAGTGTCTGGATCTTTGAGCTTTTTAGGGAGTTGGTTTAAGACAATTGTACTCACAGTTTCTGGAAGAATGATTGTTTCAGTTTTATTTCTCACTTCACGTTTTGGAGTACACATTTCTTTTAAGAATTTGGCATAGGCAGGCACATGCTTGATGGCATCAAGGAGAGGAATGTTGATGTGAACTTGCTTAAAGAGTTCCAAAAGTTCTTCATTACCAGTTGGTTTATTTTTGGATTTTGGCTTTGGAGCTTTAGAAAAAGGGACTCTTGGAATGTAACAGCTTAGGTCTTCATTCATTTTGATTTTGTTTAGAGGTTCTTCAATCATTTTCTCTTTTCCCTTGGATTTTCTTTTTCAACATTTTCTTCATTCTCTTCTTCAATTTCAATTTCAACTTCATTTTCTTTATCCTCATTCAATGTTGACATGTGTGGGTGAGGATTTATTCTGATTTTTCCACTTCTTAAAGTAGACACAGTTTTAGCATTTTCTACTTGGGGGCCCCTAGCTTGGGCAGGAGGAGAGTCCTGTTGTATAGGTTGACTCTGGTTTTGTGGTGCTGGAATGTTCTGAACAAAAGCTTGTTGTGTCTTTGATGGTGGAGGTGCATTTTGGCGAATAGGTGGTATGTACCCCTGGGCTTGATGGTATTGCTGGTTCTGATAAAATCTGGGAGGGTTGTTCCTTGGGTTTGCTATAGCTTGACTTGGCAGCTAACCTGATTCCCTCCTATGACATACATCAGCAATCTGGGACTCTATCCTTGCCAAATTTTGTTGAAAATTTTGGTTTTCATTTTGATATTGATTTTGTTGTTGTTGTACATTTTGGCATAGAGTCACCATCATGTTTTGGAGTTGATTTATTTTACCTTCCAATTGGGCTGAGGAGGTGGTGGTTGATTATATGAAGATTGCTAGAAATTGGTATGAGGAAATTGATTGGAGTTTTGATTTCCTTGGACTTGTGGAGGTTTGGAATAAGAAGATTTGTCAAATCCCAGATTCTGATTGGGATAGGATTGACCATACATGGATTGCTTAAGGGAAGGTTGAAACACTTGTTCAGATTGATTTTTCCAAGAAAAGTTCGGGTGGTTTCTCCAACCAGGTTGTATGTGTTAGAATATGGATCATAGGAGGGTTTGTAAAAACCTTGGGCAGCTTGACTTGTTCTTGAATAAAAGGGGGTAATTGGGCAGTAGTGGGACATGCATTCGTGGAGTGAGCTGAGCTAGCACACATAGAGCAAGTTTCAGGTGGTTGAGAAAATTTGGGTGTGGCTTGCCTAGTGAATGATAGTAATTGATCGAATTTTTGTTCCAACTTCTGCTCCAATCTCTGATCAAGTCTAGCTAACAGATCTTCTACCCTAGAATCTGATTCTCCTTTCTCTCTTAATTCATACAACCCTGCCTTCCTTACAGGTCCTAGTGCTCTCTCGTAAGAGTGGAGTAAGGCATGATTGATAGAATTCTCACTCAATGTATCAAACAGATTATATGCCTCATCCTCGCTCTTAGTCATGAATGCTCCTCCACATGAGGCATCAACCATCTGCCTATTTGATTCTCTGTCAGACCTTCATAAAAAGTTTGGACTATTTGCCACCTCGACAAACCATGGTGGGGGCATTTTCTAAGCAACTCTTTTAATCTCTCCGACGATTCATGCACTAATTCTCCCGGGTGTTGGGAGAATCTAGTTATTGCTCTTCTCATGGTGTTAGTGCGGCCAATGGTGTAAAATTTCTTTAGAAACTCCTGCTGCATTTCTGGCCATGTTCTAATGGTTCTCCTTATGATTCCTAACCATTATTTGGCCTTATCTTTTAAAGAGAATGGAAATAGGGTCAGTCTCAAGGCATTTTCAGTGAAATTTTGGATTCTTACAGTGGAACAAATCTCTAGGAACTCATCTATATGCTTGTAGAGGTCTTCACTGGGATTGCCATAGAAGGATGGCAACATCAGAATGGTTCCTGGCTTGATTTCAAAGTGATTTGTAGGAATTTCTAGCCTAATGCAAGTAGCAGGTTAATAATCAGAAGGAATAAAGTACTCCTTCATCTGTCTGGGTGCGACCTCCTCTACATTCCTAGCAGCTTGGTTCTGATCTTGGGTGGCCATTCTGGTTTTCCTATGAAAAAATCTTTCAATCTCGTCTATAGGTTGAGCCAAATCTATGTTCAGGGAGTGTCTACCAAGCATACACAGTTAAAAATCCCTCCATTTTTTTTATTTTTTGAATTTTTTTTAATTTTTTATTGAATTTTTATGGGCAAATACAAACACACAAACACTTTCAAAACAAATTAACCTAAGCACTAAGTGTTCCTTGGACCTATGTTATTTTTCTCAAAATCAGATTTATGCTTGCTTAAGTCCAATCCTAACTTTTCTTGTACTGGCCAAGTAAGAGGTGGAGTAGAGGGAGGCCCCCCTTGCTTTCGTAAGGACCCAATTAAATAACATCTAACTCACTTAAGCATAAGCTTTTTAACCTCTAATCCTAGACACCAGACTTAAAGAGAAGTTTTGAAATTAAGAAAGGATAAATCTAATTATGAACCCTAGGGCCAAGTCTACTGGTTTTTATTAAAAGGTTTAGGCAAATGCAAGAATGTGAAATTTTTTTGTGATTTTTGGGCAAAGGAAAGGGTGATGAAATCCCTCACCTTATCTTTATTTTTTTTAAAGGGTGATGCCCTTAAGCAATCCCTTTTACAAATATGAAATGCAACAAAGCAAGTTCAAACAAGGGTTTCCTAATGCTAAGTCTAATGCATGAAACAAGCGATGGAAGTCTTACCTTTCCCCCGCACTCTCAATGCAGAAAAAGAAATGGAATTCAAATGACAATTAAAATGATGAATGTCCTAAAACAAGTGATTCTAATCTTAAGAAGATGAAAATTTTAATTTGCAAAACAAACGGCTTACATGAAAGAGTGATTTGGAAGATTTTTTAGATTTTAAATTTTTTATTTTTATTTGGTTTTTGAACTAAATGAAATGAAACTTAACTAAGAAAAAATAAAGTGATACTATAAACTAATTCCAAACCATTCAAACCACCAAAATGCCAATTATTACATGCCAACGAGAAAGAAATCTATGTACATGCACAGAGAGTACATGAAATCCTCACTACAAGTTTCCCTCACACTCTTCTATCTAAATTTCTGAATTAAAAGCAAATGTAAAAACAAATCAGCAAGCTCTCCTTCTCCAATGGCCTCAAATGCCAAGCCTAATCTCCATGTTCCACTTTTGTGCAAATCTTTGATCTGAAAAGCCCAATAACAAGTCAATAGAAAGCCCAATGCAAATAAAATCAAATCAAAATAGATTTAAATCAAACTCTAATGCCTCCCCGGTAACGGCGCTAACATGAACGCGACATTGTTGACTGTACACTTTCGTTGTCTAGAGTTCGTTGCACATGTCAAAATGCTCACATTCTCTAATCTGTCTCACAAATTTAAAATAGCAAAGATGAACTAGCAAAGTGGTGAGAACAAGTCATTTTCACAGGGAGACTGAATAAGGTTTGAATTAAGAAACTGCTTTTTGGAACAACTCTCACAGGCACTTATTCACTAAGTTAACAATGCATTAGAATCAATTCTGAAAATAGTTCCAATCAGATCCGAGTATATCTCAATATCAAAGGTCATGGAGTCAAAAGAATATAAAAATTCAAGCCCCGCAAATAGCTCATCACATCGGAAATTAAGCTATGAAGCAAACATCCACCCACAAAATCTTCCCCGGGATTATCATCTCATGAAGAACAGACACATTAAAACATTCTAAATGAGACTAATGAAAGCTTATAAGTCTTGCAAATCTAGTAAACCATACATTGCCAAATCTCTCACAATTTGAGAGAAACACCAACTATAATGGAAATTTCTTAAGCTATAACACCGAGCTGAGAACAAACAAAATTGTAAATAAAAGAAACTTGTTATCACTGTACCCTCACATTCGAGGGATCAAACAGGTAAATAGAGTTCTGAACTAGAAGTTCTCACATGACTGGTCGAACAGATTGAACTAGGCAAAGAACACTGCGCTACACAAGAATGCAACCTCCAGTTTTGAAACGATCTGGAACTCAAAATAAAAAAATGACAGAACATAAATCTTCAATAGAAAACTTTCAAATCAATGTACCTCTACAGCATAGGGGATGAACAATTAACAATATCAATTGTCCACAAACATCAGCCACTTCCCTCACAGCACAAGGGTCGAACAAAAAAAAATAAGAAACAGGAATTTATTGTTGTTAAATCAGATTTGTGATGCTACTACCGAAGAACGGGGACGAGCAAAATAAAAATTCGAAGAACTAAAAAAAAAACTCTGAAATCCTCACGAATTCAGATCTGTCATCTACTACAACAAGAACCTGAACACATCCATGTATCTGGACTCTGTAGATCTCTGGAAGCCATGCCAGACGGCGGCTAGCCCCAGAACGAGCCAAGAAATGGGGTGTTCTTTGTAACACCCCATATAAGAATATGTTAAATGGACTAAATCAGCAGACTACCAACAACCCGGACTAATCATTTTCAGAGCTCGAGCAGGAAAAGAACTCTGAAGTTAAGCATGCTCAGTTGGAGTAGTCCCAGGATGGGTGACCTTCTTGGGAAGTCTACCAACTGGCACGGTTGTTGGGCCAGTTTGCTGGTTGGGTCGTCACAAATGGTATCAGAGACTTGCCCAGCCAGAAGTGCAGGAATAAGTGCCACACAGGGCAAAGTGCTACGCTATGGGAGCCACCTCTTGAGGCCATAATGGCGCAAAGTGCTACATAGTGGGAGCCACCTCTTGAGCCTGTGGGGGCCACCTCTAGAACCCTGCCTGCCTGGGGTTTGATTGTGTGCTATATGTGAGTAGCGACGAGGACGTCGCTTATATAAGAGGGGTAGATTGTAACACCCCATATAAGAATATGTTAAATAGACTAAATCAGCAGACTACCTACAACCCGGACTAGTCATTTTTAGAGCTCAAGCAGGAAAAGAACTCTGAAGTTAAGCGTGCTCAGTTGGGAGTAGTCCCAGGATGGGTGACCTTCTTGGGAAGTCTGCCAACTGGCACGGTTGTTGGCCAGTTTGCTGGTTGGGTCGTCACATTCTTGGTCCCCCCCTGCCTTCTCTATAGCACACACCTCTGGGATTCTTCAGACGCAGAAGACAGGAAGAAGCCTCGATCTCTGGAAGCACTCGAGACGCCGTCCTCACTAATTCCTTCACAAAAGCAGTCAAACTAATTTCCCAACATAGAAGAAATGGAAGAAGAAACACTTCCAGGTCGCCCTCCGGAACACAGAACACAGAAGAAAGAAGAAAATGCAGTTGCCCTTCAAAAGAACAGAAGAAATCTCTTGGATCGTCCTCTCTAAACAAAAGAATTGGAAAATAGCAATCATCTTCCTAAACAGAAGAAGAAAGGAGAATAGAAATAGAAGAAATGGAAAATATCAATCGTCTGCCCAACCAACAGAAAATAGAAGAAAAACCAAGAAATTACAAACCCCCTCACAGCAGTAGAACCCCCCAAAATGCTGAACTACCCAGAAGAGAGGAAGAAAAATGGAACCCAGCAGCCCCTGGAATCCCTCACAGAAGAAAGGAAAAAAAATGGCCCAACTCCCCTAACGCAACAATCGAATCGAAGAAGAGAAGCCCCCATTCCTGAGGACCTAGGGGTCCTTAAATAGGCTTCCAGACGCCAGGATTCCACACGCATAGCTATTCACACGAGCTCCGCTTTGCACCCAGCTTCTGCATCCACGAGCTTTCCTTCCTGCGTCCACCTCCACACGCACGATCGCCAGCTTCCCAGCTCCACACGCGAGCTCCATCGCGCCCTGGATCCGGCCGCCCCAGCTGCTCACGCGCGCAAGCTTCACACCTCCATCGCCATCCCGCACAGCCTCAGCCTCTGCTTCCATCCGCCAGCACGCACGAGCTTCTGGTTCACACGCACAAGCCCCAGCCGCTGCGCATGCCTCCAGCGCTCCTCCGCTAGCTCTGCACACCTGGGCGCTGGCCGCCCCAGCCTCGCATGCCCACCTCAACTGGCCACCATCGTGCACCACCTCCAGCTGCTTCGCGCACAACTGCTCCACACACCACAGCTCTGGCCGCCTCACCCGCACACCAGCTCCGCAGACAACCTGATGGAAAGAAAGAAAGGTTAAAGCATGGTTTAAGTGGTGTGTGTGGCCAATTTTGGTGAGATGAGAGAAATGGCGCAATGCACTGATGGTGGAAAAAAATGTGTTGGCGCAATGGACTCATGAGGGGGTATGTGGTATGATGATATTGGGTGGGGTTGTTTATTCATTTAAATTTTGAATTATTTACAAACTAATATTTACAAGAATGATTAGAAGATGTTTATGAAAATATAATACCCAAAAATTATTTATGTATAATGTACTTGTAAAAAGAGAAAATACTTTTATTAGTCAAACTTTTCAAAAGACATTGACTTTATTAAATGAGAATCTAACTATGTGTTTTACCCAAAATTTAGCTAATATGCTCACAAATTTATACATGAATAGAATGAAAATTAAAATCAAAATGTACGTTATTTATAGACAAATGATGTCTAAAATTAACTAAATGTATGAAATTTAACGCGAAAACTTTTGCCATTATCAACTATCTCGCTCTGTCATTTAATACATTAATCATTTAAAGCCTGCTTGACTATTGAGATTTAAGTCCTACTGGGCGTTATCTCTCACACTACATTTTTTGTTATGTGTTCTCAGGTGAGACCGAGGATGAGACCTACACTCAAGAGGATGGGGAACGACCAAGAGTGAAGTCAAGAGTACCCTAGAGTTATAGTAGATATGTTAGAGGTGGAATTCTAGTCTTTAACTGTAGTACCCTTGATTTTTTTTAGAAAATCCAAATAAAATAAAATTTTTATTTTAGTAAATGAGATAAATATATTTAATTGAATAAAAAGGGGAATAAATAGAATTAGAATGATTTAAATCAAAACCCATTATGCTAAATTAGTGTTGGGTTGTACTAATAGCCCAAGCATGAGAGTTTGAGCCCAATTGGGAAGAGCCCATTATGGGAGGAGAAGTAATTAATGGAAATTTGTATATAATTAATTAATAAATAGAAAAGGGCTAAGATAAGTATTAAATAAGTCACATAAATCCCTAAAAAGAGTCCTAACCTTTCCCAAACCCAATACCCATGAGTTTAGCCTCTCCTCTGTCCTAAATAGGGGATAATAGCAGAAGGGGAAAGAGATAAATATGGAAATTCGGATTTTTAGAGGGAGTGAAGAGTTTTAGCAAGTTAGGAATCTATTATCAAACCAAATACCCCAATCTGGCCCTATCAACCCACAATTGCGTGTTGAAACCTTGGGAGACGAAGGAGGACGGCTGAGGAATGAGGGATCTCAGAGGAGGAAGCTTGGACAAGGAGATTTTTCCCCCGTTCTTCACCAAAAACCCTAGCTTTTCTTGTCAACGCCAGAAGGTAGGCAATCTCTCAAGCCAAATTCATGTAAAAAATTACCCTAGGTAGACTTCATGATCCCGTACAAAAGCCCTCTATTTTTGCTCTATTTCGATCTCCCATGAGGGAGAATTAATTCCTTGAATCCCTATCATATCCATATACCTGAACCTTTATGTTTGCTTTCAAACCTTGTGCATACTCGATCCCATGTCATGAGAAAATTCTCATAAATACTACATCATGTTAGCTTTCAAACACCCCTAGTTTTGCTAATTTTCATCATGTATCCATTGCTAATTAATTCATTGAACCTTGACTATGAATGTTAGGTCACCAAAATGTAACATAATCAAAGCATGCCTAAACCTTGTCTATTTTTGAATTAATCATATATGTTGATAGATCCATTGTTTACTTTCGCATAAAACTAGTTTCACAATTTTTGGATCATCGTGCGATTTTATATTGAATTTAGAAGTGCTCTATATCTAGTAGGACCAGCCCAGGAAAAAAGGAAAAAGCCTTTTATATGGGCTGGACCCTTTCTGATATCACGGCGGCGCGATCAGCTGTGATACCATAAGAGTCGTGGTTGACAGACGTGTCGCGTTAAGAAACGCGGTGGCTTGTGCCGCCGCGATTTCCAGCCCGAACCGGACTAGGCCGGCTGGTTCGGTTGTTGCGCCCGGGCAGCCCGACGCGACCTGGACCGCGACGGGAACCCCCGTCGTGATACCCTGTTGGATGCGACCGAGCACCCCGTCACGACTTGATCGCGACGGGCACTCCCGTCGCCTTTATGAAATTTCTGCCAGAACAATTAATTGTGCACATGCCCCTGCTGATTAGGCTATATACTTCTTATTTAGCCATGATTAAACCATGTTATAATTATTTTGACCTGGTAAATTAATAATGGGCAATAAATATATAATTTTAATTTTAAAAGCCATTTGCACAATTTATCATACTCTCAAGATCTCTTTACACTTGCACACACATAACATTAATGTTTGCCATTTGACCCTAATAATTATTCAATAATGTATCTGGTAAATTAGCGAAATAAATGACTAAATTCTTTATTTAAATAAATATAATTGTCTTCGTTTTATACGCACGTTTTGAACATCGATACCATTTCCGTCGGCCTTCGAGCACTCGAGACATGAGGGACCAGTTTCTACGCACTTTCTCTTGACTTGGACCACCTCTCCATCGGGAATACTCTCGACTGGGCCAGAGACTCCTTGTCAAGGCCTCCATAAGTCTTCTTGGCTTTGGCGCACGTCCTTAGCCGACGAGCTGGTTGTACCTTAAAACTCGTTACACCTTAGGGATCAGTACGATCCATGACCTTAGTGAGTTCTCTCCTTATCTTGTGATCACACCGGACCATCTAGCATGTGTTCATAGCACGGCTAGTGGGCGGGTGTGATTTCTACCAGACTGTTGGCCCATGAGGGTGTGCCGTGCAACTATGACTATCGTTGTTTCTCATATTTTTACGATATTGTCCCTATCTCGTCTACCATCTATATCCTCTCATCTGTTCACGTTCTCTCTAGTCTCTCGTCTGGTTCATCTACTACTCTCATCTATTTCTTGGTACTTGTTGGCCATTCGTGTGATTGTCAAAGATAAAGAAATGACTAATGTCAGCGCAATGGAGCCCGATCTGGCCCTGGGAGGAGCTCCTGAAAAGTGCTTGTGCCCATGGGAGTTAAAATGATCAAGGATGTGTACGGCATGCATCCAGCGCCATCATACTACCTAGATTAATCTATGAAAATCAAAGTGCTATCTATACCAGTGCAATCGTTATCGTTACTAGTGCACCGTTGTGCAATTTACATGCTATATTGTTACATGGCCATTCTATTATCGTTCTCGTTGTGCTACTTTTCCCTGTGCCAGATGCTATTGTTCTCTCGTTATCGTTACTCGATCTACATGACTATTCTCTCTAGTTATCCTGCCATAAGACATTAATTATTTAAACCATGCTTGTTCTCATGAGATATTAAGTCCTATTGGGCGTTATTCGCTCATCCTGCGTATTTATTTAATGTGTTTCAGGTGAGTCGGATGGATATCACACTCACGAGGATGGGACTGAGGAGGATGCTCAGGAGTGACCATTTTTAGCAACCCTTGCTTTAGTAGTTAGTTAGTATCGAATGAGTCAGATAGTTATGATGTATTAGTTTGGTTTTCAATAAAGTACTCTGGGCCCTAGTTTTGGCTCTGATACGTTGATGTAATAGTTAGTCCATGAAGTTGATGAGATATTAGTGATTGTAATGAAGTTTAGTATATTATTAATGAAATTTGAGTTTATTTGATATTATTCCATTTGTGCAATGGTTTATTATTTTTTTTCTCGCTTTGTACTATTTAATAACTGTAATTCCGCTCTGATATTCCGCGTCGGGGTGTTACAGTTTTGTGGTAACCGAGCCTAGGTTATTCTTAAGTATAGGATGATCTAGGTTTGACCTGCCTTAACTTTAGAGTCTAAGTTCCATACCTATATGAGAAGGGTAGAACCAAGGGTAATAAGATAAAATAAACTCACACACGCACAAACATAGTGCAAAACCATTATCTTATATTTACATTCTCTTTTGAAGGAACTTAAAAACCACAACAATGGCAGGGAGCGTGCACAACTCCATGATATGGAACAAACCATTCAGCAGCTTACTCAGGCTTTACTCTAAGCTGCTGGAGCCAACAATAACAAAACCGTGGTGCTGGAGACTTGCACCGGAATTTCCGCAACCGGAATCCGCCCTGATTCAGTGGAACCATAGATCCTGATGAGGCAGAAAATTGGCTCAATGAGATTGAGCGTATCTTCCGCGTTATGCAATGCACGGATGGTGATAAGCTACTGTTAGCAACATTCCAGCTAGAAAGGGACGCCTGTGCCTGGTGGGAGTCCATTGAGGCAACGAGGGCAGACACACAGTTCACATGGAATGAGTTCAAGGAGTTTTTCAACTCTAAGTACTTTTTCGAATGGGTCCAAGAAAGGAAAGCCGCTGAGTTCGCAGCACTGAGGCAGAGGAACCTTACTGTTGTCGAGTATGAGGCTCAGTTCTCTCGATTGGCACGATATGCCAATCATCTGGTTAGCACTGAAAGGATGAAGGCCAAGCGCTTTCTTAATGGGCTCAGGCCCACATATATCACACAGTTAGCACCCATGGATATTCAGACCTACCCAGAGATGGTCAAAAGGGCACAATTACTAGAGGATGCGACCGATCTCACTAATCGCATCAAAGGCAGGATGGTCAGGAAGGAACAAACGTCCAGAGCATCGAGCAAGCCCACTAACGGCAAGAAAAGGCCGTTAAGCATCACTGACGGGTCAATCCAGGAGCGGAAGCCCAAAGTCCCCACCCCTACTACTCCGAACAATAAGCCCAGATGCAAGCACTGTGACAAGCTTGGTCACACGACAGAAGACATGTGCATGCCTTCGTTGTGGGAGCTGAGAGCATCGGATTTCTGAATGCCCATTACTGAAGGAGAATGAGAAGCATCCTACGGGACAAAAGAAGCCAGGCAGACTTCAAGCTCTGCAAGAAGTGGAAACCACCTAGGAAGGTGGAGTCATCAAAGGTACCTTACCAGTCTTTTCTCAATCAGCATTTGTTTTGTTTGATACTGGTGCGACACATTCATTTATATCACAAGCATTGGCTAATACATTAACTGAAAAACCTGCATCTATAGAATTTGAACTACCTGTCACGACACCACTTGGGGAAAAGACTCAATTGAATAAGTATTTTCTATTAGCTGATGTTAAGATTGGGGAACTCAATCTTAGAGCATACCTGATCTGTATGCCCATGGAGGGCTACGATGTCATATTGGGAGCAGATTGGCTATCCACGTATGGGACTATCGTGGATTGTAGAAGAGGGAAAATTTCATTTAGTGAATTCCCTAAGTTGACCTTCACGGGACGTAGACACAAGAGGCACTTGTCTCTCATCTCTGCCATCAAAGCATAGAACATGATAAGAAAGGGTTGTGTGGCATTTCTTGCCACAATTGTTGTTGAAAAGAAAGCAACTAAGATACAGATATCCATATAGTGCAAGAATACCCCGATGTGTTTCCCGATGAGCTACCAGACATTCCACCAGAAAGAGATGTCAATTTCTCAATTGACCTCATACCTGGAGCCGCACCGGTTTCACGCCAACCCTACAGGATGTCCCCCGCTGAATTGAAAGAATTAAATGAGCAATTGATGGACTGCTGGAAAAGGGATTTATCCAACCAAGTACTTCTCCTTGGAGACTGTAGACACCCATTTCTGACTAATGAGTTGAACCATTTCTTGCTATCCTGTGAGCCCTAGGTGGTCACTCCTTGAGCCCACTCATTAGCCTTGTTTTGAGCCCATTAACACTCAAGTTGCCTTGAAATCCCGCCCATTATCACTTTGAGAGAGTCCTTAGGCCTAAAATAACCATTATTCTTTCACATGATTGGCTGATAATTTGCAGATAACCGACTTCCTTGATGCGTCATATCGTAGCGCCGCGTCTCAGTGTCCCGTCCCCACAAGCCGCTGCGACAATCCATGCATACTCATGCACGCGGGCTTACTGTCGCGACGCCCCGCCCCGTCGCGTCTCCAAGGTCGCGGCCCTATGATACGCCGCGACAGCAGCTGCGCATGCAGGCCTCCGCAACCACCTCCTATTTATCCTCCCATGGGTTTATCTTTATCTCCAAGCAATATCTGAACCCTTGGGCAAGGTTTGGGGCTACGGGACTCTTTAGAAGGCCTCCTAGACTCTCTCACACGAATTTTAATGGGATTTATCTCTCATTTGGGTTATTAATCATTTTAAGGGGATATTCTCTCTCAAAAAATCTATAAAAGTAAGGCCCCTCTTCATACAGGAGAGAGCTCCGATTTTCATCCCGAAGGCTGCCGAATCCTCCACGGAGCTATACTTAGCCTCATAGCTCTCCCATTTCCTCTCCTTCCCTCACGTTCCACCTCACAAAAGCTTGCTATTTCATCATCCTTGGAGCGTGGAGCGCGAGGAGGGCGACCCCCACTTCATCCAGGAGCTTCTGCACGATCATTCGAACATCATCCAAGACAGGGAGTCGCCCTAATGGGGCTCATTCTTCTCTCCTTCCCTTTTCCTCTATTACTTCATGCATTTTATTTTATTTCTAGACAGGTTGCATCCCTTCCAATTCCCACGTTTTCCTACTACCCAAGGGGTTTAAAACCACTCCCCAAGTTCGTTCCCTCCATGTTTCCCCTTTTCTTTTCATCTTTGGAGTAGATACTATGCTTAACGTGTTCTAATAGGGCTTTTTTTCTTGTCTCTTTTGTTTTGGAAAGCATCCAAACTTATTTCCACGAGGAGCTCTCGTCCTCCGGCTGGCTGGAGGGTGGGAAGAAGGTCCTTATCCAACATCTCCCGCACACAGAGGACGCGACGGCGGACGGCGACGCGACAATAGACGCGTCAGGATCAACTGACGCATTAGCAGTATCGTCGCGGCAGGTATGACAACCGCAATTCCAGGTCCGCCTCCTTTCTCTCTCCTTTTCCTAGTTTAGTTAGCCTATGTTATTTTCTTTTCACTTGGCAACTATCTAGGTGGCAATCACATCCTATTTTCCATGCTATTAGATTTAATACGTGTTTGCGTGATGAGGGGGGGCACAATCCCCGTGATTACACCTTTTGGCGATCACGGTGGGACCTTCAGTGCTACCCTCGTGGATTTAGTTTGCCTGCTTGCCATGTTTTCTTCTTTGTTTGTCATTTTAGTGCCATGTTAGTCTTTTTTGTTCTGTGTTTTCTACTTTTTGTCACTCGGTTCGTGTCACGGCGTATCGCGGGACGCGATAGGTTTGCGACACCCGTCCAGGACGCGATAGCAGGTTAGGGTTTTCTCTTCTCATATCTGCCTTATCCTGCTTCTATGAGATCATGCATCCCTATTCCATGTCTCTGTACCATGTATAGTAGTGTTTTGGATGTTAGAATCCTGTTATGGTTCGGGTTTTCCTTTTCTTTTCATTTGTAAGTTTTCGGGCTCTGTCGCGGCGTAGCGCAGGGACGCGATGAGGTCGCGTCAACAGGTACGCTTTGTATGTTAATGTTTTCATCCATGAATCGGTTTCTGGGTGCTTCATGATCTGTTCTGTATCAATTTAGTGATTTTTGCACCTTTGTCATCTGTTAGGGTAGTCTGTTTGAGTCTGGTTGTGACTTACTTTGTTCTCGGGCTTCTGCTCTTATCGCGGCAGGCCGCCCTGTCGTGATAAGGTCGCAGTGTATACGGCTGCCGTGACTCTGCTTGAGAACTTCTTTGTCACCCTCTTTGATCTTCATTTGTTACTCTTGCATACATTTTGGGCACTTAGGCCCTTTGCATACACTATTCATCCCATTTGTTCAGGTTCCCCCTTGGTCGAGTGAGCCCTCTCACCTACGAGCACTCGTAGGCTGACTCGGGTCCACCTTCCGAGGACCTCCATAAGTCCTCGTGACCGTACACACGTTGCGGTTCACCAAGCCAGATGTACCCGTCGCACGCCTTAGTCCGAGCCACCCCTCGCATGTGAGTGTCCCACCACATAGCAACACCGTAGGACTCGAGTTCCTACCTTTTAGGGCCTCCTTGATCGAGTGACATCCCCTTAATCAATTCATCTAATGGTCAAGTTCGAACCTTAAGAAATTTGCGCATTAATCATGACAACTTGAGTGTTTCGGTTCATCCCTCCTCCTCTCAGTCTTTCTTGCTGTGCTAGATTCTAGGTGTTGTCTATGTCCCCCCCCCCCCCCCCCCATTTTGTTTTGGAGGTCCATGCGTCATTGTTTAGGGAGATCGAGTCAGTCCCTCCAATTCTTGTATTCTATCATAATCCCTTGTTCGACATGGACCAATTTCGGGTCCTTGCTGACGATGTCCTGCCCATCGGGCTCCTCGAGGATATGGCCCAACCCTCTACGGCCATACTCCCGGGGCATATCCAACCTCCCCTCGTCATTGGGAATCAATCCCGTCCTCCTTCTCCTCCTAGAGGAGATGACCCCCATTCGCAATTTAGTCAGCTCCTCCCCCATCTCACTCCGGACCAAGTCCGCAAATTTCTAGCCACTGCCAAGGGGAAGCGACCTCTTTCCCCTTCAGGTCAGAATTCAGTCCGACCGGCAGATTCCTCCGCCCGTGTTGCCTCAGCACCCCACCTTCCTTCCTTGGGGAAGATCCCACACCCCTCCATCCTCGGGCCATCCATTTCTCGAAACCAAGCTATCTTCCGGCACGAGAAGATTGGCCTCGATCCCCTCCAACCTCAACATATTGTACGGCTGAACCTGCTCCCCTCCCCCGAGAGAGGTCCCACTCTTTTGAGCAACCTCGCTCCCTTGTCTCTGGGCACCATATCCAAACTCCTTCCGACTTTCTTGCGGAATGGACAAGTACAAAAAAGGAACTCCATGACCTCAGGAGGCAAATTGATCCTCGGAAGGTAGCCGACATTGCTCTCCCATCTTTCCAACACCTCCGGGTACCACCCCAGTCGGAGCTCCCTGTTTACCAGCGGTACTCTGGGGTAGGGGACCCATATGTTCATTTAAAGGATTTTGTCTATGAATCTGCACCGCACAAGTATGACCGCCACCTCATGGCATACTTGTTCAGAAAATCCCTAGATGGTTCGGCCCTGGAATGGTTCTATTCTTTGCCCCTTGAGGAAGCTGAGGACTTCCAAATTGTTCAAGAGAGGTTCCTACAGCAATTCCAAGATCGGGTCAGACCCGAATACTCCTTTGTGGATCTAGTAGCTGAAAAGATGAAGCCCGAGGAGGAATTCTACACTTATGCTGACCGATGGCGTTCATTGGCTGCCAAGGTCTGCTGCCTCATGCCGGAGGAGGAGAAAGTAAAGCTATTAATTTCCAATGCTACCCCAACTTACCGAGCCATCTTGGCCATGAATGACATTACTACCATGCACCAGCTATATAGCCGAGCCCATTTCATTCAGACCCAACTGAAGGACTCGCCTATACACTCTATGTTTGAGACCCCTAAATCCCGTTAGACCAAGAAGCCTCAGGGCCCAGTCACTGAGGGGATCCAAACCAATGAGCAAGTAGGTGCAGTAAGTAACCCCCAAGGTCTGATAGGTAGGTCTCCCTACACCCAGCAACCTCAGCAGCCATGGGGTAACAACAGGCAGCAACCTCCCCAGGGTCAGAACCCTCCGTAAGACCAGCGCCAGTACTCCCAATTCCCTCCTCCTCAGAATGGCTATGCCCCCAGAAAGCCCAACGGACCCAAAAGAGCCCAATATCCTCCTCTGCCCGAGTCTTTGGCCGATGTCTTTGCAGCCCTCATGTCCTTGAATGCCCTTAGACTCCCTCCTGAGAAGGAAAATTGGAATATGGCGGTGGACCAAACAAAGTATTGTGTCTACCATCATCATCCGGGCCACAATATGTCAGATTGTTTGCAATTCCGGGACATAATATATGACCTTCATGAGCAAAACCAAATTGATTGGACAGAAATGAAGAGGTTGATCCAGACCTTAAGAGATCAACAAGGTCAGAGGTAACAGCAGCAACAGCAAAGGCGACAGCAGCCACAACAACAACAGCAGTTCCAACCCTTCCAACAACAGTACCAACAGCAACAACAACAACAGCCGCAGCAGTCGACAAATGACCTTGGCATAATCCGCAACCCCATGCCTCAACATCCGCCTGCTCCAAACCCCCAACTTGCTCCACCACCTCCTCCACCCGCGCATGTTAACCCAGTCATCCACCACCCACCACCAGAAACTCAATGGGCCTTCGATGATGAACATGAAGTGGGCCAGCTTTTGGTTATCTCCCATATCACACCCCCTGCCACCACACCTACACCCACTGGGCCTCCCTCCTTCGCACCCACTATTGCCACCATCACCTCACCATCCTACAACTCCCCAGTCATATCACCCATTATCCCTTTGTCCAGCAACATCTCTCTCTCCCCCACGCCAGCGCCATTCTTGACACCTCACCTCCTCCACTCTACCATAACCTTGCCCTGCAGAGCGGACGGATGTTCCATCGGATGTACCCAAATGCATCAGTATCCATGCCAGGTCAACCGGCACAGCAAACCAGCACTCAACAGCAACAAGATATGGAAGAGATAGACCCGGTCCCGGGGACCCAATATGACATTCTGAAGCATTTGGATCAAACCCCCACCAAAATCTCCATATTAGAGCTGATCAAAAGGTCACAGACTCACCAAGATGCCCTAAGGGCCTTCCTGCAAAGGGTCATGGTCAGTGAGGACATGAACCCCGACAATCTGCCTTCTGTACTTTCTATCATGAACAGGGGACCCACTATTACCTTTTTTTGATGGTGAATTAGCTGCCCCTGAAGCCAGGAAGATGTCTTTGTGTGTGACACTCACTATAAACAAGGTGGCCATTGACGCAACGCTAGTAGATATAGGGGCTTCCATTAATGTATGTCCGTTGAGCACCCTAAGAGCCTACAACATCTCAGAGCGCCAATTGCAGCCTGCCCCTACCACCATAGCTACCTACAACAATTCACGACGTGCCTATCTTGGGATTGTCACATTGCAAGCAGAGCTGGGGCCACTTGTCATGTCAATTGAATTTTATGTGTTGAACATCGATCACACTTACAAGGCCATCTTAGGGCGCCCCGTGGATCGAGTCACTAGGGGCAGTGCCTTCCACGGCACATCAATGTTTGAAATTCCCCTTCCAAGGGCGAATAGTCAAGGTTAAGAGCGTAGCAACGACCCACATAGTGGAAGCTGTTGAGAGAGTATTGCGATCAGTATGGCCATCCAATAAGCCCGTCATTTCAGTACTCGATGTCAACTATCCTTGGGCTTATTCATTCTCTTCTAACTGCCCGATCGGGTCTCCATCAGTGATAGCTATCAGGAAGGATGTGACCACAAACACAAAAGGTTGGGATATCATGTTCAGGCTCGGCTATCAGTCAGGAAAAGGTTTTGGTGCTCATCTCCAAGGGAGAACCAAAACAGTGGCCAACACAAAGAAATTCACAAAACAAGGTCTAGGATACTCAGAATGGGCTGCATTCTCACCTTCTTCACAGTCAGACCATAGCCCCCTCACCTGGACATTATATGATCATTTTGTCAGAGGGCCAGTGCATCCTGGATATAACACCATGATGGAAGAGGCACCAAGGTCAGCATACCAAGCCCTAGAAGCTCAGCGACCCAGCAAGAAGAAGAGAGCCGAGTCAGATACGGAAACACCAGACCTTGAAGATTTGATTTCAGCGGTCAATTTGTTGTTCAGTGAACCAAAAGCCGAGACAAAGGAAACCAGAGTTGGAAGACCTAATCTCAGCGGTCAACCGCCTGTTCAGCGAGGATGACATGCCACAGTCTCGGGTAGCAGCCCCATCAACATCAGTAGCCACCACCAAGCGACAGTTGCTTGGATTTGGTGAGGAATTTGAGATTATAAGTCCAGCCAATTTAACAAAGGAGCTCTGGCCAGGGTTTTCCCAGCCTCCCATTCATTTCGTTTCATCCATCCTTGTCCATAATTTTGATTTTATTCCCTTATCTCCACCCTTCATTCTGCAATTCTCCCCCAACGTTGTTGAAGCATTAATCCGCCCTTCACCCCTCTTCACCATCTTCCTTAATGGCTCGGTCCTGTCCTTTTTCCGAAGCCTCCTAATGTAATGTAGTCTTTTCATTGTCAAAATCAAATCAAAATAAAATTAAAAAATCAATAAAAAAATCCAAAATAAAAAAAATCAAAAAATGTTTATTCCCATTCGTTTTTCCCCCTTTCTTCAGACGGCGATCCCCGCCTCCTCCTTCCCTTTTCTTTGGACGGTGATCCCCGTCTTCTCCCCTCTCTCTTTTTTCGTCGGACGGCAATCCCCGTCCTCCTTTTCTTTTCCGACTCATCCTTCCCGCTTTCTGCCTTCTGCTGTCTAGCTCTCTCACTTTCTCTCGACAACGATCCTCGTCACCCTCGCGCTTCCCCTTTTGCTTCGACGGCAATCCCCATCACTCTCGCATTTCCCCTCTACTCGAAAGCGATCCCCGTCACCCCTGTGCTCCTTTTCTTCTGTTGACGGCGATCCCCGTCACTCCTTTTCTCTTGGGCGGCGATCCCCGTCCTTCTCCTCCTTCTGCTCAAGCTGTGCTTTCACCTGTTGACCGATATGGTCGTCCTGGGTGATCTGGATAGGGGGCCTTTTGTTCCCCTACACCCCAACTCTGCTGCCGGCACCCTGAGCTCGGGTGGCCCGCCTCCTCCTCCAGTCCCATCGGAGGACCTTTGAGGCCCTACCCCACTCTTTCCTTTCCTTTCCAATAAAACTCTGGACACTCCTCCGGAGCCTTCTGTAAATATCAAGCCTAGTTTAGATTCATGGGTAGAATCTAGCAAGTCCCCATCCCAGTCTAGGAAGAAGAAGGGTAGTGGCATACCCCATAGATATCTGTTAGACTTGGTGCAAAGGTGTGACGCTCTTCTAGCTGTCGAAGAGTTCGTCTAAGAAGAAGTGGTTCTGAATATAGAGGATCTACACAAAGAGGAAAGGCTAGATGATAGATTCGGAGTGTATGAGATCCTGGCTGAAGATGACCCATTGGAGGAAAATGATTGTGAGTTAGAGGATGCTGCCGAGATGTATGCAAGCGGCATAAGAAGATTCGATGATCCCACCTCGGTAGTAGATGAACCCACCAAAGAGGTAAACGTAGGAACAGAAGAGGACCCAAGGCTCTTGACCATAGCTTCCAGTCTCCCTCCTGAAGAAGAAAAGGCACTCATAGAGATGTTGAGGGAGTTTAAGGATTCCTTTGCCTGGTCCTATGACGACATGCCCGGCATTGACCCCGAATTGGTAGAACATAGGCTAATCTTAAAGCCAGGGGTAGTTTCCGTTAAGCAAAAGCTAAGGAGGTTCCTCCCCCACATTGCTTTGAAGATGAAAGAGAAAATCGATAAACTACACAAAGCCAAATTCATCCGTGTAGTCCTCTATCCATTGTGGGTGGCGAACATAGTCCCGGTGATGAAGAAAGAAGGAAGGGTGCGCATTTGCATAGACTTCTGGGACTTGAATAGGGCTTGTCCAAAGGATGATTTTCCGTTACCTCACTTGGATGTCTTAATTGATAACACTGCAGGGTTTGAAACTCTATCATTTATGGATGGGTATTCAGGCTATAATCAGATTCGTCTAGCCCCGAAGGATCAAGAGAAAACCTCCTTCACCACCCCGTGGGGAACTTATTGCTATGTGGTCATGCCATTTGGATTAAAGAATGCCGGTGCCACCTATCAGAGGGCAATGCTAGCTATCTTCCATGACATGATTCATATTGATGTTGAGGTATACGTGGATGATATTGTGGTGAAGTCTCGGACCAGAAGGGAACACTCCTCCATGCTTGCCAAGGTTTTTCGTCGTGCACAAGAATACCAATTGAAGATGAATTCAAAGAAGTGCGTATTTGGAGTTTCTTCAGGCAAGCTGTTAGGCTTCATAGTTAGCAAACGGGGGATTCAAATAGACCCACACAAGGCCAAGGCGATAAATGAAATGCCTCCTCCCAAGAACATATCTGAGCTTCGAGGATTGATTGGTCGGCTTCAGTTTATAAGAAGATTCATATCTCAGGATTCCCAAAGATGTCGTCCCTTCTATGAACCGTTGAAAGGAGGAGTAAGTTTCGAATGGAACGCCAAGTGCCAAGAGGCCTTTGATGAACTCAAGAGTTATCTCATGAATCCGCCCATGCTTCAGATGCCTATCCCTGGGAAACCCTTAATCCTATACCTGTCAACTATTGAGGACTCCCTAGGAGCTGTCCTTGCTCAACATGACAAATCCGGCAGAGAAAGGGCATTCTATTACCTATCTAGGCTCTTCAATCCTTCCGAGCTCAAACTCACTACGATGGAGAAAACATGTGCAGTGCTAGTTTGGGTAGTGCAGAAATTGAAGCACTACTTCCTAGCTCATAAGGTGAGTTTGATTTCTAGAATGGACCCTATTAGGTATCTCCTGGAGAAGCCAGTCCTCGCCGACAGATTGGCACGCTGGAAAAGTTTCCTCTCTCAATTCGATATCACCTTCATAGTTCAGAAAGCCATAAAAGGGTATGCCATTGCTGAGCACCTTGCTCACCTTCCTCTCCCCCACAGTGACACAGTTCAAGAGGAATTCCCCGATGAAAACCTGTCACTCATCTCTCGCGATCCCTTCTGGTCGCTCCACTTTGATGGAGCTCTCAATTCTAGGGGGCGGGGCATAGGTGTTGTTTTGCTCACCCCAGAAGGGATAACCATTCCTCTAGCCTATCAGCTCCAATTCTATGCCACCAACGATATCTCCGAGTATGAGGCTCTCCTTGCCGGTCTTAAGCTTGCCTACCTGTTTGGCGTGCGTCATCTCAAGATCATAGGAGACTCTCAACTCGTCCTTCGACAAGTCCTTTCTACCTATCGCACTCGTGACCCTAAACTTAAGCCTTATTAGGATCTAGTCACACTCCTAGCCAAGCAATTCCGTCAACTCATCTACATTCATACTCCTCGCTCTCAAAATATCCTGGCCGATGCCCTGGCATCCTTGGCCTCCTCTCTCTCCTTCCCTCTCAGCCGCAGTGCTGAGACAATCATTATTCAAAGGTTAGAGGCTCCCTCCACTCAGGATCCTTGGTTCATTAACCTTAGGAGCTCTCTAGTTTTGAAGGCAGAGAGAAAAGAAGCAAAGGAGTTAATGCTTATGAAGCTAGGAGAAATGATGGAAGAAGAAAGGCCGTGGTACCATGAAATTGAGTAGTATTGCAGGGATTGTACCTTCCCATAGGAAGCTGAAGCAGAGGATAAGAGAGCCATCCGTAGAGCGGCGTTGAGGTACACCATTATTGGTGAAGTGCTCTACAGACGCGCTCTAAATGGAATGCTCCTCTGATGTTTGACAGACGAAGAAGCTTGGAAGGTAGTGGAAGGATCACATTCCAGTGAATGAGGAGGGCATGTGAATAGCCAAATGTTGGCTAAAACAAATCTTAGGCAGGGCTACTACTGGCCGACCCTAGAAGAAGACTGTGCCACCTACGTTCGTAGGTGTGTCAAATGCCAGATCCATGCCGATAAAATCCATGCCCCTTCTTCCTCTTTGCATCCACTATCTTCCCCTTGGCCTTTCTCCATGTGGGCTTTTGATATCATCGGGCCTCTTGGTGATCCTAATGCTCAAGTAAAACAAAAATCTTTCATTCTCACTGCTACTGAGTACTTCACCAAGTGGGTCGAAGCTGAAGCGTTTACAGAAATCAAAGGTTCAACCGTGTGCAGATTTATCATGAGCAACATCATCACGCAGTTCGGAGTACCAGGCAGCCTCGTCACCGACAATGGACCCCAGTTCATATCTCAAGAGCTTCAGGATCTCTGTAAGAAATTCAATATTTCCTAGCATCATTCGTCTCCATATTATCCGCAGGGCAACGGCCAGGCGGAAGCCACAAATAAAACACTTTTGAAATTTCTAAAGAAAACTTGTGTGTCTAATAAATTTGCTGATTGGCCAGAGAAATTGGTCGAGGCTCTGTGGGCCTACCGCACCTCCGTCCGCATGCCCACTGGGCAAACTCCATTCTCACTTACATATGGGATGGAGGTGGTATGTCCACACGAGATCATCATTCCTTCGCTAAGGGTTTAGCTAGACAAGGAACTTAATCCCGATGACATTGGGAGGCATTGCTTACACAGCTAGAACTCTTAGACGAACGGCGTTTAGCTGCAGCCGATCATGTTCTTTCATATCAAAATAGACTCTCAAGGTCTTTTCAAAAGAAAGTGATTGAGCGCAAATTTCAACAAGGAGACATGGTTTTGAAGCGAAATTTTATAAAATCTGGAGGTCCGAGGTCCAAATTGTCAGCAAAGTGGGAAGGGCCATACGTCGTTAAGGAAGTGTACCGTGGAAACACATATAGGCTAGTTAATGCCGATGGTGAGGAGCTCTCTCACCCATGGAATGGGTTGTACCTTAAAAGATTCTACCCCTAATGTTGATAACAACACCAATTTGCAAAAGAATGTTGTTGGCCATATGCCTCACTCCCCCTCATTGTGGTAAATGACCTCTATGTCCAGCCACACACACAACACCGTGACCTAAGGTCAATTCCCCTTTGTTTATGGTGTTTCTGCTCAGCCCTCGTGTAGGGAACCTGAGGTCAATTCTCTTCTTACTCGGACAAGGTCCAGGGGCAAAGGGGAGACTAGCATGTAGACCAGCAAGCAGTATAGATCATGTGTATGAAGTCTCAAGAGGGACGGTCAATTCAAAAGAAAAGCAAAAAAAAATGATGAAATAGCGAAAGAAAGATGATAAGAAAATAAGGGGCATGTCAAAGAGTGGCAGTACAGTTCCCCGCGGGACGCCCTTGAGCCTGGTCGTACGCATGCCCCCAATTCAAAAAGAGCAATGACCTTAAAAGTCCCTGGACAACAGACGAATTTCACATGTAACATACTCATTGCAAGTCTTACAAGCCAGTAATCCCAACCCCAAGACCAAGTCTTGTCTCATTGCTAATCTTCCTGCTCTTCCTATAAAGACCAAAGAACCCCTATACTTGGTCTGTGTTGGAACATTAATATTCAAGGGGCAAGAAACTTAATAAGCCAAAGATAAATGCACGCTGCACATAGATATTATTCACCAAACAAGAGATGAGGATGAGGTCTATGGCTAATTACTCAAGGAGCAAGAGGTGTTGTTATCAGAAAATCTCAAGAGCCAAAAAAATCAGAAATCTAGAAATCCAAGAAAAAATCAGAAAATCTCAAAAATCCAAAAAAAAATCAGAAAATCTCAAAAATCCAAAAAAATAAAAAAAATCTCAAAAATTCAAAAAAATTAGAAAATCTCAAAAGCCAAAAAAAATCAGAAATCTAAAAATCAAAAAAAATCAGAAAATCTCACAAATCCAAAAAAAAATAGAAAATCTCAAAAATTCAAAAAAATAGAAAATCTCAAAAGCCTAAAAAATCAAAATCTAGAAATCCAAGAAAAATTAAAAAAACTCATAAATCCAAAAAAAATCAGAAAATCTCAAAAATCAAAAATAAAAAAAAAATCTTTAAAAGTCCAAAAGAATGTGTGTACATACCGCTTTCCTTAGTATGCATTGTTTATTTTCCTTTCCACATATTTAATAAGGCTCAGCCCCTTGACAATTACAAAGTCATATTCATGTTTATTTAAGTGCAAGGGGCTGAGTCAAAGGGCAGATCTAACCTGTTTTGCTAAGTGTGCAGGGACAGGTAATTCAAAGGGACACGCAGCATTGTACTCAGTACTCTATGTCTCTCTCTCTCTCTCCTATGTTTGAAACTCATCTCACACTCGTGTCATTTGCAAATCATTCATTCCATAAAGATTGACATAAAGTAAATTTTCACTAAGAGATGAACAATATGTACAAAAGATAAAAAAGGGGAGGTGGTTCATAAACTCCTCACTGTCCACCACCACTCTCCTCAGATCCCTCCTGTCTCTCTGCTGGTGGTGGCATCTCACCACCATCCCTACCACCCTGAATGCCACCCTCACCGCGGTGGCACCTCTCATCCTCCTCGTTCCTCCGCCGACTGGAGGAACCGGCCAAATACTGTCTAACTGAGGCGCCAGTCGCCCCACTAACACCAGTCCTACTCCTACTCCTACTCCTAGCTACCTCTCCGAAGGTCTTCACCATACCCCGGAGCTCATCGATCCTGATCTGCTACGCCATCACCTCTGTGCGCAATCTCACCATCTCTGTCTGGTCCATTGACGATCCCTGCACCCGTAGTGTCTCCAGCTCTGCCGTAGCCTCTGCCACCCTCTGCTCTGCTGCCTCCGCCCGGATGCGCAGCTGGTCTCTCTCGCCCCTGGCTGTGTCAATCTGCCCCTATAGCTGATCCGCGCGATCGGTGCCGGTCCTCAGCTCCCTCTCCTACAAAGGAATGGTCTAGTCAATGCCAATAGTTCATAACTTTCAATCCAAAAGGTCTATCTTACTTACCCGCTCCTCCAGGTCCCTCTGTGTCTCCTCTGCGTGCCTGACTGCAGCCGCCAGCTGGTCCTCCAGATCCGACTGGGTGCTCTCCGCTGCTCTCGAGGAGGAGGCACCAGCAGCTGCGACACTCCTTACTCTCTCCAACTCCCTCCGCTGCACAAGAAAACACATGTTAAATCCCCAAATCAGCTTTGAAAGTGGTTAAGTACCGAAGTCTGAGTAAGTACTTACCAGCTGCTCTACCTCCTTCTGCGCCACCTCGCGGTCCTGCGTCGCTGGAAAGAGCAGGGCTCGGAGTGATACAGTCTCGCCAGCCACGTCCACCTGCAATTCATGTCCAACTCATTAGTTCAATTCCATAAAATCAAATTCAATAAGTTGTGGTTTAGGGGTTTTACCTGGTGTCGGGCGCTCTTGTACACCTTTCCTCCGTACTTCAA
The DNA here is from genome assembly GCA_014218235.1 of Colocasia esculenta. Lineage (NCBI taxonomy): Eukaryota > Viridiplantae > Streptophyta > Magnoliopsida > Alismatales > Araceae > Colocasia > Colocasia esculenta. Next base: position 94,720,951 of record CM024762.1, on the reverse strand, counting down.
GGCGTATGCCTAGAGGTACGCATCATCCGTGGTCGCAGTAGACTTGACAGCCTTGCCCCGGCGCTCCCAGTTTTGGATCTGTTCCTTTGCCCGCTCACGCCAGTCGATCATGTCATGGAGCCGCCGGAAGCTCCGACCGGGTCTGCGGAACCGGTCACGAGCAGGGAACTCCACTGCACTCTGCCGAAGTCCTAGCGAGCGCTGGCACAGGAACAGATGCAGAGGTAGCACCAGGTTGAATGCATGCACCCACACCGATCTACCGAAGTAGGGGCGGGCCTGTACCAACCAAGGTTGTCCCTCGTTGTTCTCTTCCAAATATGGCTGCCGTACCACCTGCACAACAAAGTTCAGTCAGTCATCAAGCAATCAAATCAAACACTGATCAAAGAGAGGGTTTAGAGCACTTACATCCAAGTGAGGGTAGCTGTCTATGGCCTCCTGCAGGCGCTCCAACTGGTCACCAAGGCTGCAGGAGTCCTGGCGAGAATCCCAACGGCGTGCAATGGGCACGAGGCCCGGCCGTGTGAGATCCCCTCTCCCCAGGGCTGGGATGTGAAGGTAAGTCCAGACCTGCAAAGTAAGAAGCAGATTAGGCGACAGTTTGAAGCAAAATTACAGTTTAATTCAAGGGTTAGGGAGAAGAAACGTACCTGGAGAAAGGGGAAGAATCCACTAGTCGAAGTCTGCCGCTCAGAGGCACCCAGGCTGTCGAACTGGTGTGCTAGAAAGGCTGCCCCCTAGGCATGCCCTCCTACCTCAGCCAAATCCTCCAGGAGAGGCAGGAAGCGGCAATGGACTGCGTCGCCCCTCGTGGCAAACAGAAGTCTACCAAGAAACAGGATGAGGAAATGACGCAAGTCCAGGTCTGCCTCCGCTCCTGGCTCACTCGCCAACTCCCTCCAGCTAATCCTAACCAGTCTCTCAAAGTGCTCATCCTCGGTCTCTCCCGCCTTCTTCCCCGCCTCGAATAGACCTAGGCTCTCCTGCAGTGCTACCCGGGGAACTAGGGAAGACCTGTGATCTACAGGTAACCCTAGCAATCGCTCAGCTAGCTCCTAGTAACACGGGTAGGTAAACCCGCTAACCGGCCTCCCATAAATCTTGAGCCCTGTGATCCGGCTCACGTCCTCGAGGCTGGGGATCATGTGTCCCCATGGGAATACGAAGGTGGTCGCCTCCGTATCCCACCTGCTCCGCAGAGCCTGAGTGAGAGCCAGGTCCACCCTCATCCTCTCCATCCTCAACACCTCCCTGAACCCCATCTCCTCCACTCTCTCTCTCTGAAAAGGCGGGAAGGCCAGGAAAACAGCCAAAACTAGCGTCCAGGATACGCAGGCCCTCATCTCACCCTGCAGGCGCGAAAGTTTTGTTAAAACAGTCAGTGTTTTGGTGTTCGGTTCAAGTCACGACCCCCATAGAGGTCGCGACCTTGTCGCGACAGTGCGGTGCACCGCGACCTTATCGCGTCACCTTTCTAGGCCGCGATAAGGTCGCGTCGGCATGCATCGCCGCGACATGGTCGCAGCGCCCATAACCGTCGCGACAGGTCGTGCTGACGCGTTCTCAGGACCGGACCGGCCGGAGCCTCCCTTGTCCGAGCCTCTTTCCCATGGGCGTCACGCCCTACATCCACCCTCTAGGGGCTCCGTCTACCATTCCTACACATGTATTCAAGGATTAGGGTTGATTTTACTTACCGATTTCATCGCCTTGGCCCTCTTCATCCTCGCCTCTTCTACGTTCATCACCGGGGCCTCCGCTCTTCCTCCACCTCCATTTCGACGTCGGCCTCCTCCTCCTCGACCGGGGGTGCCTCCACCCAGCACCGGAGCTCCACCGCTCCGCGTGGCGTTTCGCCCGTGAGGATCCTTCGCCAGCGTTTCCTCCTTCCATGTCGATTCCGGGGTGATTAGGTCGAATTAGGAAGAAGTTGGAGCAAGGGAGCAAGACAAAGGAGCAAAGATTGCAAAGATTGCACAAGGGGTTTGAAAGATTCAAGCTTGGAGTTTGAAAAACAAGGAAAGGGGGAAAGGAGGGCGCCCTTTTCATTTTGAACTGATCAGTTTGAGTCGCGACATTGCGGGAGGTCGCATCGATTAGGGTGGCCGCGACATGATCGTGACCGCCCGCCTTGACACGTTCTGAAGGTGGTCCTAAGGGTTGTCGTGACATAAACAGAGCCCATTGCGCATACAGGAAAATTCTATTTTATTCATTCATCAAGTCTATACATTCACTAATTCTTTCCTACAATCAATTAAATGCCAAAATTCTGCCCTAACTACCATCTGATGTCCTCCCTACAGTCAATCCAATCAATTCTCAAATGACCCCCACTGCCGGCTGAATCTTCTTCAATGCCTCAAGGTATTCCTTGGTCACGTCCTCATCTTCCACTACCTCGGCTTGAAGGAGACCCAATGCACATCCTTCCCAATGGACAATGGCGCTACGCACATCGCGCTCGTCTTGCTCGTCGCCCCTCTTCCTCTCCTGAATGGGCGGGTAATGCGATAAGAGAGGAACAACCGTGCGAGCCGCACCACATTGGAGGTAGCAGCGATCCGGGTTGTGGAGAACCAGTGCTTCAATGCCCAGTAGTCACAAGGCCAGTCCGGTGCGCTGAGGAAGATGGATCATCCAGTTGTCCAAGAAACGCGGGCGCATTTCAAATTCAGCCAATGTCATCCTTTTGAAGTAATCACGCCATGCCTTCAGCCCTTTTATTTGAGCGGTCTTGCACCAGGCTTGGGTAGACATGTGAAGAGGCCCGCCCACGAATGCCAATGGATGATGAAGCATTGTCTTACACTCCGTGGCCAAGTTCTCCATCGCCCGAAATTGAATGTGCATGCCCATCCAATGATCGAGCCATAGTAGGGGCCCCCGGTAGCTGCAGAAGTAAGTCCAGCATAGAGATATCCCAAAACCACCTGGCCAATACTCATACCTTCTGAAACTGAGGTGATGATGCTGAGATTGGCGAAGGAGATCACGCCGTCCGTCGCTGGAAAGAGAATAACCCCGCAAATGCAGATTGCGGCCGCCTTAGCCATGGTGATATGATTCCCAGTTTTGCGCTTACATTGAGAGATGATCCACTGCACAATAGGGAGAAGATGAACATGCATCCCGCTGGTCATGGAGTGCAAATCAGTCTTCCTCGTAGTAATCTCTGCAAGGATGCTCCACGAATTGATCGGCGCCACAGTGTATGAGATCGCAAGCTCCTCGCCCCTCTGGTACCGTGGGAGGCCGAGCATTATCTCCAGCTCCTCCAGTAAGATGGTGGCCTCGAACGTGGGGAAGACAAATGTATGCGTCTGCGGATGCCACAGTTCCGCCAACGCTGTAACACTGTCCCACATGTGCACGATCTTGTCATACCTTTTGGCTATAACAAGCACCGTGGAAAGTCCCCACACTTTCAATTTCCGGATAGAAGTAGGCGGCAAAAGCTCGATCATCGGGGCTAACCAGGGCACCTTAGAGAATCTTCTCTGCCCGGGTAAAATCTGAAGGGATAGAAGAAAGAGTTTGAGGATAGGGAGAAAGAAGAAGATGAAAACAGGGGGAAAACATGGCAGAAATTTAGAAGTTAGAAGAAGAAGACCACTTACTTGAAGCTCCGGGCGCGTGCATATGTGCCCCGGGATGGAAGAGAGCCGCTGGAGATCCGCGTGAGACTCACAAGCCGCCTTGGGTCCAGCATATGGTGGTATATCCTCTTGGAAAGTAGAGAGAGATCTCTTCATGGCTGTAGGAGAGAGAAATCTAAAGAAGAGGGGAAGCAGAGAATTAGCTGCGGGATTAGCACCCTAAACTCCCCTATTTATAGAGCTCTAGGAGGTGCAAATCCATCCTAACCCCGCAACTAGGTCTTAGGATAAGATTAGCAGAGGTTTAGGAGTCCTAGTGGTAATCTAGAAGTCCTAGGATAGAGATAAACTTGAGTCTTCTGCATTTTCAGGGCTCGGGTTGAGTCGCGATGCCGCGATATGACGCGACCAGGTCGCGACATGGCGGGGCGCCGCAACTATGTCGCGGTCACCTAGGCCACCGCCTCTCCAGCTGTTGTGTGGTTTCTTATGTCTGTGCTTAGTGTATTTGTTTGTTTGATTATGTTTGTATATATATTGTCGTTTCGTGTTTATTATGTCTGTTTATTGTCAAAAAAAAATCAGAAAACCAAAAAAGAGAAAGAGGTCGTCACAGGTAAGTCAGGTAAGTATTTCTTCCCTTACTCCCCGGCATTATTATATGGTATTCTAGCTATTATATCATGTCAAGGACCGGCTGGTTCTCAATGTGCTCTGGGATTTGAGTTCCCCTTTACCAAAAACGGTGATAATCTAGGTGCACATTGTCAATCGTTGGATAGGCCGTTAGGTCTGGTAAGATTCGGGGACGATGGATTCAGGCCTGCACTACGGTTGTGGGTAGTCTCTTGACCCGTTCTTATTTGGCTTAACATTATTATCCTTGATGTATTTTCTATTTTCTCCTTTTCTTTGCATTCGTTTTAATGGTTTCTTTTCTTTTAGCCCAGCATGCATCATGTAGGTTTTTGAGCTTTCCTGACTCATTCCTGACTATTGATGAGCCCTTGTTGAGTGCCTAATCATCCTTCATATTTCAAACCAAGAAATTCAATTCCACTCCGAATCGGAAGGTTGCCTCCGAGTGAGTTGTTCCTGTCAGTTTGACAAGAATTTCCCTATCTGGATTCTCTATCTAATTTTTGTCCTATTCCTTTGATCCGTTTTGTTGCGAATCGCTCCCAGGACAGAGTCATGAGTTACCTGCCTGGCACGCACATGTCCCTCCAAAACGAAACCTGCAGGCCAATCGGCTAGGGTACCTCTCAATCGAGGGGTTGATCATCTTCTTCTTTTCTCCTTCTTGTCCAGACTTGTGCTTTTCTTTGCATTCTGCTCGAGCAGCTAACTCGGGGCTTTCATGAAGATTCCAATTTCTTATTGGTTAGGTCGGGTGTCTCTTTACCTTGGCTCCCACTTTTCAATCCACTCCGCATCATTTCCGTTCCGCCGTCACTTCATGACACCTCAACTCCACTTCCGCTTCGTCTCCTTGCAAAGTGGAAGCCAAGGAGGGGCAATCTGTAGACACCCGTTTCTGACTAATGAGTTGAACCATATTTCTTACTATCCTAGTGAGCCCCTAGTTGGTCACTCACCTTGAGCCCATCATTAGCCTTGTTTTGAGCCCATTAACAACTCAAGTTGCCTTGAATCCCGCCCATTATCACTTTGAGAAAGTCCTTAGGCCTAAAATAACCATTATTCTTTCACATGATTGGCTGATAATTCACAGATAACCGACTTCCTTGATGCGTCGTATCGTAGCGCCGCGTCTAAGTGTCGCGTCCCCACAAGCCGTCGTGACAGTCCATGCATACTCATGTACGCGGGCTTACTGTACTGTCACGACGCCCCGCCCCGTCGCGGCCCTACGATATGTCGCGACAGCAGCTACGCATGCAGGCCTCCATAACCACCTCCTATTTATCCTCACATGGGTTTATCTTTATCTCCAAGCAATATCTGAACCCCTTGGGCGAGGTTTGGGGCTAGGGGACTCTTTAGAAGGCCTATACGACTCTCTCACACAAATTTTAATGTGATTTATCTCTCATTTTGGTTATTAATCATTTTAAGGGGATATTCTTTCTCAAAAAAATCTATAAAAGCAAGGCCCTCTCTTCATACAGGAGAGAGCTCCGATTTTCATCCCAAAGGGCTGCCGAATCCTCCACTGAGCTATACTTAGCCTCATAGCCCTCCCATTTCCTCTCCTTCCCTCACGTTCCACCTCATAAAAGCTTGATATTTCATCATCCTTGGAGCGTGGAGCGCGAGGAGGGCGACCCCCACTTCATCCAGGAGCTTCTACACGATCATTCGAACATCATCCAAGATAGGGAGTCACCCTAATGGGGCTCATTCTTCTCTCCTTCCCTTTTCCTCTATTTCTTCATGCATTTTATTTTATTTCTAGATAGGTTGCATCCCTTCCAATTCCCACATTTCCTACTACCTAAGGGGTTTAAAATCACCCCCAGGTTCGTTCCCTCCATGTTTCCCCTTTTCATTTCATCTTTGGAGTAGATACTACACTTAACGTGTTCTAATATGGCTTTTTTTCTTGTCTCTTTTGTTTTGACAGGCATCCAAACTTGTTTCCATAAGGAGCTCTCGTCCTCTGGCTGGCTGGAGGGTGGGAAGAAGGTCCTTATCCAACATCTCCCACACACAGAGGACGCGACGGCGGACGGCGACGCGACAATAGACGCGTCAGGATCAAGTGACGCGTTAGCAGTATCATCGCGGCAGGTATGACGACCGCGATACCAGGTCTGCCTCCTTTCTCTCTCCTTTTCCTAGTTTAGTTAGCCTATGTTATTTTCTTTTCACTTGGCAACTATCTATGTGGCGGTCACATCCTATTTTCCATGCTATTAGATTTAATACGTGTTTGCGTGTTGAGGGGGGACACAATTCCCGTGATTACAGGGAGCACCAGTGTTGTTCGTCAAGAAGAAGGATGGATCCATGAGATTATGCATCGACTACAGGCAGTAGAATAATCTAACTATCAAGAACAAGTACCCTCAGCCACGTGTTGATTAATTGTTTGATCAGATATCATGAGCTAAATATTTTTCTAAGATTGACCTTAGATCGGGATATCATCAGATGAGGATTAAAGATGCAGACATATACAAGACAGCTTTCAGGAGCAGGTACGGTCATTAGGAATTTGTAGTCATGCCTTTTGGACTAACCAATGCTCCTACAGCTTTCATGCAACTAATGAACAACATCTATCGGCCCTACCTCGACAAGTTCATCATGGTCTTTATTGATGATATTCTCATATACTCCAAGACCAAGGAAGAGCATGAGGAGCATCTAAGGATCACTCTGCAAATCTTGCGGGACAACCAACTCTACGCCAAATTGAGCAAGTGTGAATTCTGGCTCGAGGAGGTGTCATTCCTAGGCCATGTTATTTCCAAGGATGGTATCGCTGTCGATCCTTCCAAAGTAGAAGCCGTGCTCAACTGGGAAAGGCCGACTAATGTCACAGAGATAAGAAGCTTTCTTGGACTGGCTGGTTATTACAGACGGTTCATAAAAGACTTCTCCAAGATAGCTGTACCTCTTACGCGACTTACGCGGAAAGAGAATCCCTATGTCTGGAGCAAGGAGTGTGAGAAGAGCTTCCAGACATTGAAACAGTTGTTGTCGTCTACACCTATCCTCGCATTACCAGTCGAGGGCGCCGGATTCTCAATCTACACTGATGCATCTGGAATCGGACTAGGCTGCGTACTAATGCAGAACGAAAAGGTGATAGCGTATTCTTCAAGGCAGTTGAAGCCACATGAAGTTAATTACCCTGTCCATGACATAGAATTGGCTGCGGTGGTATTTGCACTCAAGATCTGGAGACATTATCTGTATGGGGAGCAATTTATTGTCTACTCCGACCACAAGAGTTTGAAGTACTTATTCTCTCAGAAGGAGCTCAATATGCGACAACAAAGATGGCTGGAGTACTTGAAAGACTTTGATTTCAATATCCAATATCACCCAGGCAAAGGTAATGCAGTAGCTGATGCAATAAGTAGAAAGCCAGTAGCTTCATTATCATGTCTAGTCATGGGTGAGATGCAATTATTAGAATAGTTCGCCAGTCTGGATCTAAACATTGAGAAGAGAAGTGATCAGGTGTTAGTGTCCAATTTAAAAGCTCAACCTGACATATTTGTCGAGATCAAAGAGCAACAGGCAAATGATCCGTTCCTAGTCAGAGTCAGGGAGACCATAGCTGACAAGCCATATTTCTCCATCGTTGAAGATGGGAGAATATTATTCCACGCCAAGACTTGTGTGCATGACAATGAAGAACTGAAGAGAAAGCTGATGGATGAAGCCCACAAGACCAAGTACACCATTCACCCAGGCGCAACCAAAATGTAACAAGACATGAAAAGGTCATTATGGTGGCCAAACATGAAGCGTGAGGTGGTTGAGCAAGCTGCACACTACCTCACATGTCAACAGGTAAAAGTCGAACACCGTCGTCTGCGGGTGTACTTAGACCCCTGGACATACCTGAATGGAAGTGGGAAAGGTCTCGTGGTGGACTTGATGCTATCTGGGTTATTGTCCTAAGTCCGCACATTTCTTGGCAATCAAGAGCACCAAAAGTGTTGATGTGCTAGCAGCCCTCTATGTGAAAGAGATAGTAAGATTGCATGGAGTTCTTGTATCCATTGTCTCAGACTGTGACCCCAGATTCACTTCTCGATTTTAGAAGGGACTTCAGACTGCATTGGGTACTAAACTTAATTTCAGCACTGCTTTCCAGCCACAGACGGATGGACAGACAGAAACGACAAATCAGATTGTGGAAGACATACTACGTGCCTGCACAATAGATTTTGAGGGATATTGGAATGAACAACTATCTTTGATTGAATTCTCCTACAACAACAGCTATCAAGCCAGCATTAAGATGGCACCCTTTGAAGCATTGTATGGAAGAAGTTGTAGATCGTCAGTATGTTGGAATGAAGTAGGTGAACAGCAATGGCTGGGACTAGACATGGTGCAGAACACTAGCAGAGATATATAGATCATCAGGGACAGGATCAAGATAGCTCAGTCTAGGCAGAAAAGTTATGCAGACAAGGGAAGAGAGACTTAGAGTTTCAGACCAGAGATCATGTGATGCTGAAGGTATCCCCAACACGAGGATTTCAAAGGTTTGGGATGAAAGGCAAGCTGAGACCGAGATTCATAGGTCCATTTGAAGTATTGCATAGAGTTGGCGAGGTGGCTTACCGACTAGCACTACCTCCCCAATTCTCCACCGTACATAACGTTTTCCATGTGTGCATGCTGAGGAAATACGTGTATGATCCGTCACACGTAATCAGCTATGATGATATTATTTTGAACAAAGATATGACCTATGAAGAGAGGCCAGTGAAGATTTTGGACAAGAAGATGCAACAGCTTCGGAATTGATCTATACTTGTGGTTAAGATATTGTGCAGAAATCACAAAGTTGAAGAGGCCACGTGGGAGCCCGAAGCAACCATGCGACGAAATTATCCGGAGTTATTAAGTAAGTCACTCTTCCTCTCACGACCATATGAATTTGGCGACCAAATTTTTGTTAAGAGGGGGAAGATGTAGTACCCTTGATTTTTTTTTAAAATCTAAATAAAATAAAATAAAAATATTTTAATAAATGAAATAAATAGATTTAATTGAATAAAAAGGGGAATAAATAGAATTAGAATGATTTAAATCAAAACCCATTAGGCTAAATTAGTGTTGGGTTGTACTAATAGCCCAAGCATGAGAGTTTGAGCCCAATTGGGAAGAGCCCATTATGGGAGGAGAAGTAATTAATGGAAATTCGTATATAATTAATTAATAAATAGAAAAGGGCTAAGATAAATATTAAATAAGTCACATAAATCCCTAAAAAGAGTCCTAACCTTTCCCAAACCCAATACCCATGAGTTTAGCCTCTCCTCTGTCCTAAATAGGGGATAATAGCAGAAGGGGAAGGAGATAAACATAGAAATTCGGATTTTTAGAGGGAAGGAAGAGTCTTAGCAAGTTAGGACTCTATTATCAAACCAAATACCACAAATCTGACCCTATCAACCCTTAATTACGTGTTGAAACCTTGGGAGATGAAGGAGGACGGCTGAGGAATGAGGGAGCTCGGAGGAGGAAGCTTGGACAATGAGATTTTTCCCCCGTTCTTCACCAAAAACCCTAGCTTTTCTTGTCAACGCCAGAAGGTAGGCAATCTCTCAAGTCAAATTCATGTAAAAAATTACCCTAGGTAACTTCATGATCTCGTACAAAAGCCCTCTAGTTTCGCTCTATTTCGATCACCCATGAGGGAGAATTAATTCCTTGAAACCCTGTCATATCTATATACCTAAACCTTCATGTTTGCTTTCAAACCCTGTGCATACTCAATCCCATGTCATGAGAAAATTCACATAAATACTACATCATGTTAGCTTTCAAACGCCCCTAGTTTTCTTAATTTTCATCATGTATCCATCACTAATTAATTCGTTGAACCTTGACTGTGCATGTTTAGATCACTAAAATGTAACCTAATCAAAGCATGCCTAAACCTTGTCTATTTTCGAATTAATCATACTTGTTGATAGATCCATGTGTTTACTTTCGTTTAAAACTAGTTTTATGATTTTTGGATCATTGTGTGATTTTATATTGAATTTAGAAGTGCTCTATATCTAGTAGGACCAGCCTTGGAAAAAAGGAAAAAGCCCTTTATATGGGTCGGACCCTTTCTGATATCACGGCGGCGCGATCCACCGAGATACCAGAAGGGTTGCAATTGGCAGGTGCGTCACATTAAGAAACGCAGTGGCCTGTGCTGCCGCGATTTCCAGCCCGAATCAGACCAGGCCAGCCGGTTCGGTTGTTACGCCCGAGCCGCCCGACGCGACCTGGACCGCGACGAGAACCCCCATCGCGATACCCTGTTGGACGCGACCGAGCACCCCGTCGCGACTTGATCGCGACGGGCATTCCCGTTGCCTTTATGAAATTTCTGCCATAATAATTAATTATGCACATGCCCCTGCTGATTAGGCTATATACCCTTATTTAGCCATGATTACACCATGTTATCATTATTTCGACCTGGTAAATTAATAATGGGAAATAAATATATAAATTTATTATTAAAATCTATTTGCACGATTTATCATACTCTCATGATCTCTTTACACTTGCACACACATAATATTAATGTTTGCCATTTGACCCTAATAAATTATTCAATAATGTATCTGGTAAATTAGTGAAATAAATGACTAAATTCTCTATTTAAATAAATAAAATTGTCTTCATTTTATGCGCGCGTTTTGAACACCGATACCGTTTCCCTCGGCCTTCGAGCACTCGAGACACGAGGGACCAGTTTCTACTCACTTTCTCTTGACTTGGACCACCTCTCCATCGGGAATACTCTCGGCTGGGCTAGGGACTCCTTGTCAAGGCCTCCGTAAGTCTTCTTAGCTTTGGCGCACGTCCTTAGCCGACGAACTGGTTGTACCATAAAACCCGTTACACCTTAGGGACCAGTACGATCCATGACCTTAGTGAGTTCTCTCCTTATCTTGTGATCACACCAGACCATCTAGCATGTGTTCATAGCACGGCTAGTGGGCAGGTGTGATTTCTACATGACTGCCGGCCCACGAAGGGTGTGCTGTGCAACTATGACTATCGTTGTTTCTCGTGTTTTTACGATATTGTCCCTATCTCGTCTACCATCTATATCCTCTCATATGTTCACGTTCTCTCTACTCTCTCGTCTGGTTCGTCTACTACTCTCATCTATTTCTTGGTACTTTGTTGGCCATTCGTGTCATTGTCTAAGATAAAGAAATGACTAATGCCAGCGCAATGGAGCCTGATCTGGCCCTGGGAGGAGCTCCTGAAAAGTGCTAGTGCCCATGGGAGTTAAAATGATCAAGGATGTGTATGGCATGCATCCCGCGCCATTATACTATATAGATTAATCTATGACAATCAAAGTGCTATCTATACCAGTGCAATCGTTATCGTTACTAGTGCACCGTTGTGCAATTTACATGCTATATTGTTACATGGCCATTCTATTATCGTTCTCGTTGTGCTACTTTTCCCTATGCCAGATGCTATTGTTCTCTCGTTATCGTTACTTGATCTACATGACTATTCTCTCTAGTTATCCTGCCTTAAAACATTAATTATTTAAACCATGCTTGTTCTCATGAGATATTAAGTCCTACTGGGCATTATTCGCTCATCCTGCATATTTATTTAATGTGTTTCAAGTGAGTCGGATGGATATCACACTCACGAGGATGGGACTGAGGAGGATGCTCAGAAGTGACCGTTTTCAGCAACCCGTGTTTTAGTAGTTAGTTAGTATAGAATGAGTCAGATAGTTATGATGTATTAGTTTGGTTTTCAATAAAGTACTCTGGGCCCTAGTTTTGGCTCTGATACGTTGATGTAATAGTTAGTCCATGAAGTTGATGAGATATTAGTGATTGTAATGAAGTTTGGTAGATTATTAATGAAATTTGAGTTTATTTGATATTATTCTATTTGTGCAATGGTTTTTTTTTTTTCTCACTCTGTACTATTTAATAACTATAATTCTGCTCCGATATTCTGCGTCGGGACGTTACATTTACTTTATGTAATTGGGCCCTATAGAATGACTCTGATAGTAGTGGTTGTAACTAGACATTTGAATTGATATGAATAAGATGCATTTGCTTTTAGTATTATTATTGTCCAATGGTTTGATGTCTAGTACTTTCTCTACACCCGTTTATTTGCAATTGCCTCGCGTTTCGATATTCCACGTCGGAGCATGACAATTTGAATGTCTGGCATGACGGTTACAGCGACGAGATGACGATGGTTATGATGACATGGGATGATATTTACATGGTCATTTAACGGTTCTGATGGGTAGCCTAACATTTTAAGAGGGGAGACATTCGGCGCTCAAAGGTATGCACAATTGATCCAAACTAGCCCGACCTACGTCTCAGCCTCTTACTGACTTGATCGTCAGAGTGTCTACCCATCGAGATCCCTCGGTAATCTTACAGGTCATCAATGAGGAGCTAGTTCACCTCGTCGGCTACGCGGGATTCTTTTGGTCACCTCAGCCCAGGCCAACAATTACTGAGCAAACCGCAATAGGTTAAATAGAGGATTTGTTTGAATTTGAGGTTGCTTGTTTGAAATGTTTTAGAATATTCATCTTACTACTAAGATCTAAAATTATAGTTGTGTGTGGTGAATGTTATAGTTTCGTAAAGTAGCAAATTTACATTACAATATTGCAGTAAGGATGTAGATCACATCCCTGTGTTATATTTGTGATCTTAGAAAGATCAGAAAGATGTCTAGGCATATCAAATGTGGATTTCTTGGGAAGATCTCAACCTTTTGATTTGAGAAATGGCATCATATCAAGATAGCAAGGATGCTGGGTTGCCCTAGAGTATAAAAATATCATTTTGGAAGTTGGAAGGAAGTAAGGTGATTGTGAGAGCTCTTGTGCACGAGCTACCAAAAAGTTCTTGAATTGCTACTACACTATGCAATGATTTAAAATTTATCCTTCGTATCGAACATCAAAATCATCTTAGAGAACACATTTCCAACATCTATTTTTTATATTTACAATCTCGTTCTCATATAAATTTGTTATTTTTGTTTTGTGATTGAGAATTTGAGTGTGAATTGTACTCCTTTCATCAGGGTGATTGTGTTTTGGCATGTGTGGTATATGTGTGTGAAGGTGAACCAGCACCTTGATGTCTGGTATATTGTGTATGTGCATTATTAGAGTTTCTACTTGTTAGGCACAAACTTTCTTGAGGAACACTTTGGCTGAACCTCCTTAAAAATTAGAGAAACAGTTTTGTAACACTATTTGGTAACATCACTATTAAAATTGTGTCACATCAGCAACTGAAATAAAAAAATTAAAAACACCTCATAAATGATGAGGTTGTGGTACACTTTGATTGGTGTGTTACTTTAATGTGTTATCAAATGGTGTTACTAAACTATTTTCCCATAAATTATACTATCATCGGTCAAACCTGATGGAGTTCGCGCTGAGCACGCCAGAGAGGGTTCCCACTCTGGTGATTCTAGGCCAGTCATTTTTGCTCGGTCATTGAGCAATGACTCTACCCATGTGGGCCAAGAATACTTGGAGCCCAACGTGGATAATCTTCTGGTTTTTGAAGGGACAGCATCCCAATCTGAGCATATAGAAGGCACTCTAGGTAATTATTCTTACAAAGATAGACCGAAGAGTTCACTTATTGCAAAACAACATGATGAGTGAAACCCGCCATTCTCTATTGATGTGATTGATAAGGATGCAGTCAGTTTATCTTCTGAGAGTCGAAAATTTATTTCATACTCAAATTGTAAAAAAAAAAAAAAGGGGGGGGGAGCAACAATATGTTTATCGAAACTATGTATTCGGCCTCCTAATCCTTCTATAGCAACTGTATCTTCCCAAACTCTAGTTCTGCAATATAATATTGAAGTTTGGCAGTTAGTTGTAGAACTTGATAAGGCTGAAAATATATTTATGTTTGGAAAAAAACTACAATATGAGATATCTGATAAAGAATCTGATGATGATGATTTGGAGCCTCTAGATTTCTGGATCTTCATCCTCAAGTTGTTCTTTGGTGTACATATTCTTAGGGTACGGAGTTCTAAGAGCATCTTCTTCTGGGTCAAAAGTGTCTAATATTTTCTTACATTTTCTTTCTTTCTTATAGTCTTCATGAATATTTGCTCTGTCATTGATATGTACAGAGTTTTTTGCCTCCTAATTTATTGTTATTTAATAAAATGGTTGAATAGAGTTCTCTAAAAGAAAAGTACTGTCGTTTTCTGTGACTAGCTCCTTCTCTTACCTCCTTTCTTTGTATTTGAAATTCTGTGATTTGCTTCGATTTGGAAAAATTATTAACACCAACCTCCCCTCCCCTTGTGTGTGTTTCAAAGCTCCAGACCTCTGCAAGCGTAGGTCTAAAAATATCCCTGTGTTAATGCATTCTGTTATGCGTCTTTACCAGGCAGCTAGCTATTAAGATGTTTTTGCACGCATACCTATACAACTGAGTTATTTTATTTGCATGCATATCTCTTTAATAATTATATATACATGCAAGAACAATATTTTTGTGGTTGTCTTTAGATATCTTTGTTTGTAATCGGAGGTTTCTGCAGTTGATGTTTATGTAGCGGAGATATTGCTAAGAGAATGGCATCCCACAATTCTTCCTGAATTGACTCTAGAAATCCCAGGGTCCTATCCCAACTCGCTTACGCCTTGGATGGAAGCATGATGAGTCATCCATTGTGTTAAACGCTTCAGTCAGTGCTAAGTACGGCTTCTCTGGGGAAGCTGTTAAGCTTGAAAGCTTGCCTTTAATGCATGACAGATTATTCAATGAAACGGCGGACGTTTAGTTTTGCTTTGTACCACAATTGGTGGTACATACGTGGACATTCTCCTGGTTTTCCGCTCTTTATCTCAGTTTGAACACCGGTAACTTTCGAGCAAAGGTATGCTGACAACTTTTTCTTCAATAGGCGCAGCTTCTGGCCTTTAATTACCAGAGTCGGACGTTACTTAAAGAGATAAAAAAAACAAGGAGCTAAGCACAGCGAAAGAGAGAGGCAGGGATTGGCCAAAGGCCAGTGACTTTTAATTAATTCAGTGGAGTCTTTAATAACATATTTATAAATTATATTTTTTAATTCAATGAGATCATTAATAAAAAAAATTTTACATCACTAATAAAAAAATCTCAGTCAAATAAGATCACAGGACTAGAATCCACCGGTGCCGAAGGTCCAATGTTTTTGCAACCAATGGGTGAATACCCTACTCACAAGTGCATTCTAACATCCAAACTCTCCTCATGACGTACGATAAACCTGTCATACCTATACTCTAGCAGAAGGCAAAAAAGGAAAAATTATCCAAACTAGCTAGATCAACTGGCCACGAGTTTCAGTGAGAACTTCACTCATTTTCATTTATTTATTTTCTCCCCTTAGAAAAAGCTTTTTTTCTCCTAATTGTAGAAAGGTATATATAGGAGACGCCCCACGTGGGAGGACGGAGGCAGGGAATCTCTATCCTGCAACTCCTCAGGAGTTGCATTATGGAGTTGCGGGCCAACGAGAACTGGCGGTCAAAAGCTGAGTTGGACAAGTACACGTGAGGCCGCGAGCAGCGCGCGGGTCGTGCCGATTAAGGTTGTCAACGGGTCCTACTTAAAAATGGAAATGATATTTTTTACATTTATTTTTAATAAAAAATAATAAATAATAAATCGGCATAGGAGAGTGGACATGATATTTTTTACATTTATTTTTTCATTCACAAATTAAGGAGAAACCAAAATTTTAATTTATAATTTTCAATATTAAGAAATAAAATTTTAAGAATATATATTTTATAAATAAAATAAATTTATATATTATCATAAATAAAAATACAAAAATGATTATTTCCGCATTCATTAAAAAAATAAAAAAAATTAGAAAACAGATATGTATTGACAACCTTAGTACCAAACAGTGTCATCATTGAATTGAGGAGACAACAAGGATATGCTATTTCCTTTCGCCTACCAAGCTGCCATGCTGCTAAAACTCTCTCTCTCTCTCTCTCTCTCTCTTCTTCATTACTGATTGCGGTTCTCAGGCTTTAAACTCAGGTTCTCGCAGTCAATTATGGACCATAACGAATTACAAACTTAAAACTCGACCTTGATGTCAGGAAAGTACTTAACAATATCCATTTATTCTTCCTCTCCATGACAATAGAATTTAATTAATCGAAAAAGTTTCAAGTGCACACTGCGTAGGTGAGATCGATAGGCCAGTCCCGACCCGGAAACATTATACACCTTTCCCGCCTATATCTCAACAAAATGGGTGGGCGAGGAGGAGGGGGCCGCAGATTCTTTCAGATCCTCGAGCACCACGTCGAGTGGGCAAAGATAATACGGTACGCTTGAGGGCAAACACCTTGGCGCCTGTGGATGAAAAGCCCTTCGGTACTCTGTTCACACAGCCCCGAGTTTGCTTAATTAGTTGAACTTAAAACACCTGCAAGCAGATGGTAACATTTGTCATGCCACTGCGTGCAAGCGTTGCACAAACATAAATGAGAACCAACTTTTCCCTTCACGTTCTCCATCCTACCTTCACCCTTCTATCGGCAAGTGAGGCTGCCCCATGCCCAGGAGAGGTTCCTTCAGCCACCACCTAAAGTCCCCCCTCCTATAAATCTCTACCACCCTCCATTGCCGGCAACCCCTTCCGTTCGCTTGCTAGGAGATCTGTGTTTCTGTCTTGTCATTTGCTTTTGCAGGTTCTTGTTCCTCCAGCAGCATTACCATGTCTTCGGTCTTGAGCTTCTTCCCCAATGGCCTCCGGATCATTGTGATCGACAGCGACGAAGCAAGCCTGAATGATGTTGTCCAGAAACTCCAGGAGTTCAAATACTACACAGGTATACATCTACACATATATAGATACATAATATGGCTTCGGTGATGATTTTTAATTAGTATATTTTGCCTTTTCTTTCTCTCTCTGGTCAATGATCTGGCTTGTTCAGGTCGTATATATGAGATCCATCTTGTGTGTGAAAGTTTCATTTTTTTCCTTTTGATTTCCATGGTCTATGGTTTTTGGGTCATCGAGCCTTTTTTCTTATAAAACGGTAATTTTCTTTTTCACCTGCTTTCCTGTATGGTCTTCACCCTTCCACGGTTCCACCCATAAAAGTTTTTGTTCAACTATAAGTCAAATGCAAGCGCTTCCCGTTGCAAGGGTACCCACAGTAGTATTGTTTACCCTTCTTAGTTCTTATAGACTCCGCCCAATCCAGGGGGATTCTTCAAAGGGTTCTTTAATTTTAAGCCGATCACAGCGCCCCGTGACACCTTGTTTTCGATCTTGACATATTCACCACCAGTCCGAATTCGGTTTCGTGGAATAGCAAGTACACAATGTCCTTGATCAATATCAAATACAATGTCATAGAAAGGAAAAAAAGATTGCTGTTTCGCGGCTAATATGCGGTAGCTCTAAAATAATTTGACAAAAATGATAAACCAAGTCTGTCTATGGTCACCTAAAGTGTAACTATATTGTGAATATGTAACTTCTATTCTATATCCAAAGTTTCGCTATTCTTATTAGTTTAATCATTTTTGATAAAAAAAAATTATTGACACTCACGTGTTAGCTAGGATGATTTAACTTAAAGAGAAATAAGAGATTTTCTTTCAAGAACGGGTCATCCATAGTTAAATAGATAAAGCATAACTTCAAGTCACGGCAATGGCATATATAAAAAAAAATTCTATTTTCAAGTGGCATATTTGATGATATCTGAAAAACAATAGCACATTTGCTATTTTTTCATGTATCAATGATTTATGTGAAAAAACACATTCTACGATAAGAAGTTAATGCTTTAGCCAAAGCGAAGCTAAATACTCAAACGTTGTGTAAGTACCATTTCCTAATGAAAAGGACTCACTCCGTCCATGGTGAAGGACATGTTATTTCAGAATTTATCTTCTAATTATGATTTCAATCAGTAAACGATTGTGTATTTGAAAAATAATTTCATGTTTAATGCAACGTTCTGAATAAAGCTTCTTATGCTTTCTTTTGGCTTATTATTATCAATATTTAAAATGTTACATGTCCATCTAATATCCATATCCTTCACAGAAAGAAACGACATACAAGGCACACTCGACACTCAGCTTTTCTTTCAATCTAAACAAGCTTTAGTTACTAAAGTTAATTATTTTTACAGATTTCTACTTAAAAATAGTTTGTTTTCTATTTGAAAATAGTTTTGGGAACTTAATACACAATATAATCCGGTGAATGGTCATGCTTCAACAACATGATGAACGCTACTAGGGATTTCAAATGTAACTTGTATAGTTGTATATATATATATATATATATAGGCCTATCTAAAAAAAAGTTACGACATATAATAACCGATTAAGTATGATATAAAACTACCTTGCAGGGCCTATCTAAAAGTAGCTTTCAGGGCATTCAAAGTTAAATAAAACTTTATAATTCAAAACATAAAGTTTAAAAATTAGAACAAAACAATGTATATGTAGTTAATCTATCCGAGCCATCGGAAACCATCTCTAGATGGGAACCACTTCTGCAGCTCAATGTTTAGGAAGACTAGTACTTAATTAAGATGCCGTGCCATGTCATCTACATTTGAGAAAGTTCGCCATCGTTCTTTCAAAAGTGAGTGTTTGGCACTAAATTAAGTTACTGCTACAAGACATTGTTAAAAAACGGAAAGAATTGCCTTGTATGTGACACCATCTACTTATGCCACTGAAAGGAAGTCTATGAAATGCCAAAATAAATTATAGAAAATTTAATTAAAAGTCCTTGATTGTAGTAGGGAGGTTTTTACTGTAACATGATTTAATGCATATTGTAACTAAAAATAATATTTACTGTAATGAGTTATAATTCTGTTAGGGACTAAAAAATAAATCAAATATATGTTAAAAACTCTTAATTAATTTGTCCTAAATTATATTGTTACATTATATATTAGCATATATGTAATATAAATTTTATATATTAGAACTCATACAGTATAATACAATATATAGAGTAATATAATATAAGCATATATAAATATATATTGGAACTCGTACAATATAAATGTATTATATATATATGTCATAATGTACGACAGAAATATGTTTTTATATTGTATGCATGCATATCAATCTAAATATTGTATATATTTAAAATTAGAAGTGTTTTCCATGTGAATGCTCCGTAGAGTCATTGCTTGGATTATACAGCCGACAGGCAGCATAGACAGCCACATGATAATGCGCATCCGCCCGTTCCAGCTCGTAGAAACTCTTTGAAACATATCCTTTGCACGTACGTCTCTCTATCACCATGTTTGTCCGAAAGTTTCGACGTCGACCGACCATCCTTTCACTTCACACCGTTACAAACTCGGGGAAACAGTGTAGTGACACTATTTTATAACAAATATATTTGATGTTATTTATATAACACAAATTTTGAAGTATCACATATATTTTAAAATTTATGATATGTGAATTATGATGTCAAAGATATGTGTCCAATAAATGTGTTATTAAACTTTTTTACTAAACGCGTGCAATTGCTAGTGCCTAGTGGCGCTTTCTAAAAGAAGAAATGCTCAACTTAAGCGATACTGCATGCGTTTCAGTGACCCCATGCACCAAGGCGAGCTCTGCGTTGGACATCTTGAACCATGCGAGGGGCGCATTCGATCTTCTGTTCACTGAAGTGTGCATAGAAGACATGGACGGCCTCTCGCTCCTGCGACATGTCCGAGAAAATTTTGAGGTCCCGATCGTCAGTAAGTCGACTCCCATCCAGTCGTCCAAATTAATGATCGCACTAATTCCTACTTTCAGTCGTCTGTCACCTTTTGCTTAATTACCCAATTGATGCAGTTATGTCAGCTAAGCAAAAGACGGAGCTAGCAGTGGAATGCCTTAACTCGGGGGCTTGCTTCTACCTAGACAAACCTGTCGAGTGTTCTGTCCTGGCAACTATCTGGCAGCACGCGGTCGTTACGAGGAGGCCCAACATGTGCATCGACATGAGGAAGATCGAGCAGGTGTTGGGACAGCCAAGTTCCTGCTCCGTGACCGGAGAGCTGATCAACGAGCAAGGAAAAGAGAGGATGCCTGGGACCTCTCCCACTGAACAACTACAAGCGCAGGAAGAAGAACATCGAGTACTGGAAGTAGAAGTGGAACAAGCAAACGCAGACGACCATGACGAGGAAGATGATCATCAGGAGTCGACTAGTGATGGTGGTAATGACGGTGGGGCGGAAGCGGGCAACTGCGAAGTTGATGTCCACGTCGACGATGAGAAGGAGAAGAAAGCCCTCGATGGCAAACTCAAAAAGCCAAAGAAGTCGAGAGTAGTGTGGACCGGCGAGCTGCACCAGCTGTTTCTGGAGGCCATTGAGAAACTAGGCATCGACAGTGAGAGCCCGACCACTCTCTCTCCGTCCTTTTGTCTTTCTGTTAAACTCTATCTCTATCTCTTACTAGATGCCTGTCACACTAATCGACAATTTGTCACCAATTAATTCTCATTTCTTCCATTCATATGCACAGAGGCTTGTCCTCGGAAGATACTGGAACTCATGAACAGACCAGAGCTGACAAGGGCACATGTCGCCAGTCATTTGCAGGTTCGTCACAGCCCTACTCGTCCTTCTCAATTGCCTCCAAATAATATTGATAACATCGCTTGATCATTGTGTCTGTTTTTACGGACCTGTCAGATGTGATCTAATTCTGTGTATCCGGAGTTCAGATCTGGGTGATTCGGATGTCTTTTTTTATAGACTATGCTGAATGTATCTTTATTTCGTTACTGTTTCTGGAGAACAAGTTCTCGCCTGTTAATTGGAACCTTTTGTCAGCTTTTCTTGCTGTTATAATATATTGTAATACATGCCTAATGTCCTAAAGTAGTTTTAGGAACTAATCAAACTGTGTAACTTAGACATGACCAGTTATCAGATAGTCTTGAGGTTTCCCTCATATCATACGATAAAAAATGATGGCTTCACTAATGAGATGGACCATTTCTCAACAATTAATAATGTTTAAATTTAGAGAAATAGTTTTGTAACACCATTTGGTAACATCATTTGGTAACATCACTATTAAAACTGGAGAAATGTTATGCTCCCGGCACTGCAGGGAGCATAGCTGAGCTGGGGGGGCTGCGCCCCCCCACACGCGCGACGCGTGGAGGGGCGGGCCGCCCCGCATTAAATGCTTTGTTTTGTTTTTTTTCATTTTTTTGTACTAGTTGTGTGCACAAATGATGTATTTGTGTGCACAAATACATCATTTGTGTGCACAAATTGTAAAAAATATATATATATAGCATTTAATGCTGGAGGGGCCCGCCCCCTCCACGCGGCGTGCGTGTGGAGGGGCGCGGCCCCTCCAGCTCATGCTACGCTCCCGGCTAGCTGGGAGCATAGCATTACTCTTAAAACTGTGCCACATCAGCAACTGAAGTAAAAAAGTTAAAAACACCTCATAAATGATGATGATGTTGTGGTGCACTTTGATCGGTGATGTTACCAAATGATGTTATCAAATGATGTTACTAAACCATTTTCCTTAAATTTAAGAAGGTAAAAAAACCTTCCCTTTGATGGTGATATTTCAATTGAAATATCACCTTCCTTCTGATGCCAATACTCTAATCTCTAGTCCGAGGATTACAACTTATGTTGTAAACACCTCATAGAATATACAGTCTTTGCAATGCAGAACCCTACACATGGCTAGAGATTTTTCTAAATTAGAGAAAGGGAAAAAGCATGCCATGCCAGCTAGCAAATGAACTCATAAAGCAACTATTCTAAAGGGAATAGGCGAAATAATTGCTATGTTTTTCACCCCTTGGTTAAGATTAGATATAAAAAATGATGAATAATGCAGAAATAAGTGCAAAAAAATAAAATATGCGAAGTGATGCTATGAATTGTAGAGAGTAAACTAATCAAGTGATCTAAGAACCATTAACCTCTCCTAACACCTTCGATTGATGGTGATAATGATGAGCTAGTAAGATGCAAAAGCTGCCTAATCACTTACACCAACATGTAATGGTCACATTGTACCATTCATATTCTCTTATCGATTAGGCCTATCTCCAACTACCTTATGTGTCCTTCAAATTAGCCCATGGAGCTATCACATGCCATTTACGGACTTTGGGGACATATATAGTAAGAGGAAAATGATGGATGGAGGCAAACCTTGATGATTATTTGATATGCAATTCATAGGATCTTTCTCAGATCCTCAATTAAAGTACATTCTCTCGAAATAACATTTATTGGGCAGTGGCTCCTTCAGATGCAATATTGTTTAGCCCTACTATTTAAATCTCTTTATCTGCAGCTTAGCCTTGGTATCTCACATTTGACCATATTTGGCCAAGATGACCTCATTAAGCCTTACTAGAAGATTTTCATTTAAGCATTTGTTTTTTTAGACCATGAATATATAACTTGGCCATACAACACTACTACAAAACATATTTATACCTACAACAGAAAACCGTCAGTAATGTGAAAATGTCATAGGTAAAGATTTGTACCTACGACAATAACTACGGTTTTTGTCGTAGGTAATATTATTTCCTACGACTGTGCCGTAGGTAAAATACATGAACTTTATCTACAAAGTTGAATATCGTAGGTTATTTATACGTACAAAGTTAAATGTCGTAAGTTTTTAATACCTACACTTTCTTCCACATGTAGGCAATTAAAAATATCGAAGCCCAACACTCACATCATATTCACACATTTCATATTTTAAGAATCACAATTCATTGGTACATCCACACATTCACTTTACACCATATCCACAAGTTCATTCACTCATGCACATTCACATATATAATTATCTCATTCATTCATACACTTCATCAACATAGCCATATATGATTGAGACTTCACAATACACATATACACTTTGTTCTCATTCATTTGCAACACATTCATTCATAGTTTTATTTTTCAAACATCCAAAAGTTGTAATGAAAGAAGTTTAATAACTTGTTTTTAGAAACTCATCCATTCAAATACATAATAAAAGAGATAAAACAAGAACATGCTTCTAAGAATCATATGATATGCTAATTATCAAACATTCGACTCTTTTGAAGATCTACTTACACCTGCAAATAAAAAAAAAGAGACAAAGCAAATTAATAAATACTTTATGTAAGTATAAGAAGCATATAGAGTATTAATAAGACATACTTGAACATTTCCTAATTGAAACCAGAATTGCCCAATAAAAAGTGAAGAAATAAATAAGTTTGTTGTTTTCTACTAAAAAGAAGATAGCATAATGCCAATCTAACTAAATTGAAATGCTAATATAGGGGGGAAAATAACATACTTGAACAACATGGTTTCCATATTAGTCTTGCGTCAGAGCGCACACAGCTTGCAGAATTTCATTCATCATGATCCTTTGAGTCATTTCATCATCATAATGCCTTAGCACCCATTGCCAAGAAGAGAAGCTTTGTATCTCATGTGCTCCTCTTAGAGGTCTCTTGGGAAACACAATGATCTTTAAAACTCAAAACATTGTATGTATTAGAAAAAATATGCCTTGATGTCAAATATTGGGAGAAAAAAATGCAAGATGGTTCAAAAATGACAAAAGGAAATACATGCATCCATCATCCATAAGGAATACTAACAAGACGTAAGAAGGGCAACCAAGTCATGCTACCTGTTTATACTTCTATGGACTTCTTTTTTTTAAGTATCATAAACTTATCATCGGTTACCATCTAGATTGTATGATAAGGAAAAAAAAGTCAAGTACATGATCACTTGATAAGTGATCCTTTTGAAGATCAATCCAACAATATATAAGGCAATTATAAGATACATATTTTATCACAGGTGAACCCAGCAAGGAAGAGTTTAGAAGGATCCGTCTCCAAATGGCCCTGCAGGGGATTAGCAGATTCGCCCCAACCGTGATGGGGTTTCAAGAATCTGCCTGAAAGTCATTGTTGCCAGCAACATGGAGCTCCCATTGCTTGTCGACGTAGTACCTATCGTACTTCTTACACATCAAATCAACTCGTGTCAGGATATCAATCCGCTCACAAGGCGAAGGGAAGGGGAAGGAGCGAAGAAGGAAAGGAGAGGAGGAGATGGGGCAGCAACCAAGCTTACAATGTGAAGCGTAGAGGGGCAAGGACGCATCACTACAACGACGACAAGGTGGCCCGACGGTGCCGAGGGCGACAAGGCACAGCGGCCTGACGATGTCGAGGGCGACGAGGCATGGCGGCACTGAGGGAGACGAGGCACCATGGCAGCAACGTTGGTGGGGTAGAGCATAGGAGGGAGAAAGAGAGAGTGCGAGAGGGAAGAGGGAAAAGGGGAAATAGCAAAAGGGAAGGCAGGGCTTCGAGAGGAAATAGGGGGAAATGGGGGGGGGGGAGATTAAAAAAGGGAAAAAAAATATTTATACCTACTACTAAAATCTATTGTTGGTATATTTTTATGTATACCTACGACTCAATAAATATAATAATTTATATATTTATTCGAGCATAGGTAAATCCTTTCCGTACCTACAACTATCTAACATGTAGGTAAAAGGTGTAAGTAAAAGTCATTTTTCTAGTAGTGTGCAAGTACATTGCTAAAAATGAGACAAACATGAATATGACCACAATGGTCTACAATGATTTGACATTAGGAAACCAAGCCTATCCATGTTTTCTTAATGATGTATATGAACTAAGATCAACACGAGGCTGTGAACAACTCATTTATCTACCTAGTGTATGAAAAATTCACAAAATGATCAACTAGATGATTGTTGGCATGGTAGGCTTAGAGAGCCAAGTTTGCATCTCACTTGAGTAACATTACATGGCATGCGACATAGAGGGCCAAGTCACAGAATCTAAAAAGTCTAATTATCTACAATGTAGTTTATAGCCAAGTTAAAGGAAGAGATGGTGATCTCTACATGCAACTCGAGTTTTGACATAGTGGTAGGATAATCCTAATAACAAGTGGTATTAAAGAGAAGTCATAGATTCAATACCCAAGAGTGTCGTTAAGGAGGCTATTGTTGGCATAGTGACGAATCAATGTCTCTCTTAAGTAACATTGTGTGGCATAAGACTTAAGAGCTAAGTTACAAAATTTGACAAGTCCAACATGCAATGTGGTTGATAACCAAGTTAAAAGGAAATATGATGATCCATACACACAACTCGAGTTTTGGCATAGTGGTTGCTTGGTCTAGGTAACACAATTAGCTTGGCTTG
This sequence comes from Colocasia esculenta, assembly GCA_014218235.1. Lineage (NCBI taxonomy): Eukaryota > Viridiplantae > Streptophyta > Magnoliopsida > Alismatales > Araceae > Colocasia > Colocasia esculenta. The sequence continues at coordinate 94,695,350 of CM024762.1, read as the reverse complement.
GTAGATCTCATGCCCTTGTCGCTAAGGCCCTCAAGTCATTTAGAAGGTGGATAGCTCATGAGTTATTGAAGCTTGAAGTACAAAAGTCAATTCTTGTGTAGAAGATGGATCTTTGTTTAAAAGAATATTAGCCTTATATTTGACAATCAAAGGGTCTCAAATGGACCACCTTAACTATAAGAAAATGATATACTAGGTATCTAATACATGCCTTTTATATACCTTAACCCCTAATTGCAAGACATGTGCACTCAATATGATCACTTGCACTAAAAGAGAAACAACTAATCAAAATTTTCAATCGAGTGATTTTAATCCCTAACCTTATTAAGAGAGGTAACTAATTAATTCATTTTGCTAAATCCCCGTGTCACACCCTCACTCTACCACATGGTTGATTCCTCATCTCCTAACTTTGTTTCCTAAATTATATTGTGATTCACCTTTTCCAAATGGCATAACCTATGAATGACATATTAAGCCCATTTGGATTTTGTTATTCAAAATCATTTTTTTATGAGTTCTAAAATTGCCTAAAACTTTTGAACGGGCTTTACATAATCATTTATATGAACTAGGGTTGTGATACGATGAGGGGTTTGCATTTCTACCATGTTCATGGTTATGCTCCTATATGTTGACTTTGGCACCAATGCAACTATAAAGAGAATCCAAGTAATAGCATGTCACTTTTACAAAGCCCATTCACTCACAATAAAGGGAACAAGGGTGTGCAACGAAGAAAGATGATCTACTTGAGTATTTGTAAATCTTACGAGTTAACGAATGTGATGATTGATTTTTTTATTGTAATCGAAATTTGTATGTCAAATCATTATCATATTTTAATTGTAGATTTCCAATTCTCTTCCCTGGCATATTCTATCTACAACACTCCCTTCTATAATTTCATCTTTGTCTACAACAAAAATCATACTTTTAGAGGATACGGTATGATCTTTGGTTCAACTATGCAATTAACCTAACGTGATCGCTATTAAGATAAACACTAAATGGCTTTATCATGGAAGAAGTTCATTAGTGTTTAGTCCTTTACATATAAGGCCAATTGTTGCCATAAAGAGTAATAGTGTTTGTTTAATTTGGTTGAAACCATCATTTTCCTTAAGGAAGCAACCAATTTCATATAGACTTTTATTTGAACATAAAGGTAATTTATTCCAAGTTTCCACCTTATCTATCAAAACTCTTCAACCACTTTTTCATACATGTTAGGATCAAGCCCTAATCGTTGTGTCAAAAGATAGAGTTGATGATGAAGTTTGGTGTATTTCCTTTATTTGGTAGCTCATAACCTTACATATAAATATGCCGTGGGTGAGTAAAAGTGGCTTCAACTTATAAGGGAATTAGTCTATATGGTAGGATAGACTATCAAGCATTGATGCCACTATATGGATCCCATTATCTATGTAATAACAATGAATATAATCATACAACTTTTTCTCATAAATACTCATGGGATGAAAAATAGAAACCTTACTCTAATATCAATTGTTAAGATCAAGATCCAACTATTGTGCCAAAATTTAAAGCTCAACCATATAGCGGAGGCATGCCACACTTTGTTTATTTGGCAGTGTAGAACCTGACATCTATACGTACTATGGGTGGACGTCAAAGGCTACAAACATTTTGCCTCCATGATGAGAAGAGTTATAGTCAAGCATTGTTGTCATTGCATGGCCCCATAGTCTAAAGATAATTGTTTCACAACAAGATGTCTAGAGCAGCTCTGACCTAATTTCTCATTTTGTTGCTAAGTTCAACATAAGGAACTCTAACATGTACTTGCACTAACTTGTGGTAGTTATCAATCCTAAGCCATGATATCTATTTTTAGAAAAAAATACTTGTTATCTAGATGGCCAAGTAAAATGCCATATTGGAACTACCGTGAGAAAGATTAATGGGCCATGTGTGCAGCGTGTGAGTCTCACCAACTTTTTTCCCTTTTTTATAATATGCAGATTCATATTCTCAATACATAATGCTATTTGTCCCCCTTAGTAGGTTATTTTTACTTGGGTGAATTTGGCAGGGAGTATGACCCGAGTTAGGGGGGATATGGGGTGGGTTAAGGGAGTGGTTAAGAGAGTGACAAATAACTTTATGGTGAATGAGGTAGGAACATTTAATACTTCAATGTAAGAGCATTAAAGTGCATCAAATAGTTTTACTAGGTGGGGCCTGTATGGATTGTTGCTAACCATGTAGCCATATAACTAGTATTTCTCAACAATTACTATTGAGAAGGACCCCCTGCCACTTAGCACATGCTCTTCTCAAATCCAAAGTAAGGTCCCATGCTAAAAAAATACATAAATGAATGTAAAGAGTTTAGTTTAATATCACTATCAATTTCTCTAAAATTAATTATCTACTAAGAAGCTCACATGCCAAGGACTCATGTGAATGACCCAAAAGGTCTTCTTGACACTAAACTTAATTTATATTGCATATAACAAAAAATTTGAAGTTAACAAAAAAAGGCTGCAAATTGGCAACAACATCACCTTGTCTTGCTCACATCCAATTCTTGTTATACAATAATAGTTGTCTGCAGTGTATAGATTGGCTTATAAGTAAGTTACAAATAATGGGGAATGTGAAGATCAAAACGACGCTAAGATGAGATGTATAAAAATGAAAACAAACATGCAAAGGAAGATTTCTTTATTAGATATAAACAGGGAAGATAAATAAAAAATATTCAATCTAAGACTAAACTTTCAATAGCCTTCATTGAAAAGATCCAAATTGTTACAATTGATGGTGTGGCACAATAAGAAATGTTGAAGTCCAGACTAAGTTTGCAATTATTGCATTAGAGCACTCAAAAGGATTTTAAGGAAATTAGTGGAATGGACTCCAAGCATGAAAAAGTGAAAAAACAATTGCTCATTGTTTTTGGATTTTCTTTTTTATTTTTGCCTTCCATAACTCCTCATTATCTAGAGTGATTTGATGCATGAAAACCCTAGATAATTAGGAAAGGTAGTCAATATGTACTCCAAAGGTAGTGAGGGAAGGAGAGGAGAAAAATATGCAAGAAGGGGCAGCACAAAGAGTGGTGGAGAGGAAGGAGAGTTGGAGGAGATTGCCGCATATAGGGGAGGGAGTAATCGCAAAGCGAGTTAGCGGGGATAGAGTAGCAACATAGTGGAGGATGTAGCAACCGATGAAGGTGGTGGGAATAACTCTAATTATATGGTGGACGTGAAATCTTTTAGTTAATAGGAAATTTCTTGTTTCTTAAATTTTATCCTTTTATGTGAATCAATCGTATGAATAGGTACAGGATGACTAAGCATTTGTTACATTTTATGGCGTACAATAAGAATTACTTGTTTTCGATGTCCATTTTCATATGAGCTATTATGATAAATCTATTTGTTTTTTGTTCTGAATTGCTCAAGGGAATATTGCCAATGAATTTCTTCACTTTCACAGGTTATTAATTGAAAGGATTTGTTTTATGGAAGGTTACTCAAAGTCACAACAAAATATAACATCATGGGGCTCATTTCCCTAAATTATATTATTGTAGGGATTGAAACTAAAAGGCCCTCATAAAAAAAATCCATGTCATGTAGATTGCTAAAACATGAACCCTGTTGGGGCAAGTAAAGCCTCAAATACACCATATTGCCTGGATTGAAATAAAAGATTCTTGCTTTCTTTTCACCTAGAGAGCAAACATCGTGACACAGAAACTAATCAAATTTCAAGCTACTCACTAATGAAGAGACGTGATTTTAAGTGTATCTCTTAAGAGGTATTGTCCACATACTTGGAGTTTTATCCTTTAAAAGGGATCTATTGGGAGAAGAGGTGAGACTCTTGCTGATAAGTACACACTTGTTCTCACTATCTTTCAATGTGGGACTAAAGAATACCTCTACACAGCCCCCAGTGAAGATAAGGGTGTGCGGATCTCATGAAGATGAGACGCTCGGATAGAACGCATGGCCTCTCGTTCGTTCCTACAGACGGGGCCAATGAAGAGACGTGATTTTAAATGTGTCTCCCAAGAGGTATTGTCCCCATACTTAGAGTTTTATCATTTAAAAGGATCCTCTTGGGAGAAAAGGTGAGACTCTTGCTAATAAACACACACTTGTTCTTACTATCTTTCAATGTGGGACTAAAGAATACCTCTACACTAACAAATCAACAAGATTGTGTTCTTTTATTTTCAAAATAAACACCACATAATGAAGTACTGTGCCGTGCAGTCCTTATCTATGAAATCATTTGCACATAATACTAGCATTAGTTGCTTTGTTTTTTTCCTAGAGTACTAACTAGTTGCCCAGTTCTTGTACTCAAGTTAATTGATGCTTCATTTGATTCAAAAATTGCAACTCGGAAATGTGTCTCCTTTAGGACCATGGAAAAGAAAGACAGACAAATAATTGGCACAGGCAGGGGATTTCTTCATGTCATCGTCTACCTAGCCTAGCTATCTATTTCTTTGTGTTTATTTCAGAATAGCACTGTATGCATTATTTTATGTGCTGTTGCCTTTTGTTATACAATATCTTGCTAAGTCCTTTATTGAAATATCATTCTTAATTTATCGCAGAAATATCGTCAATATTTAAGAAGAAAAGCGGAAGGAAAAAAACCTGGTACTGGAAGAGCATCAAGGTTCCCTGTGAGGAGGAGGAAGTCCGTGTTTGACTCCGCTCCCAATAAGCCGATGGACAACTTGAAGAACCAGATGGACATGACGAACAAGGCGCCTGCTCCTGCTTCCTACACCACAACCCCACAATCTACTTTCGATCGGTTTAGTGCCTCCTCATCGGCGTCGTCGACCATATCAACAATATACATGGGATTCTCTCTCGCACCCCAACAGCAGCAAAACCAGTGTGTCCAGGGATTAGGGAACACCCAACCAAGGAGTGATTTTTTCGGCTTCCAAAGCCAAGGCAGCTTCTCGGGTTTGTCATCTTACGGCATGCACTATGCTTCGGAGCAGTGCCCTCAGAGACAACAGACTCCAGCCTTCAGCACCATGCCAACTGCGGGAAGTATTCAAGCTGCAGGATCCCTCAATGTGTCAAGCCTCCTTGGGAACACCAACAACAACAATGCTACTGCTACCTTGCTGACTAGAGACAACCCGTTGGACATGTCTGGGTTCGGTCTACAGTCCTGCCAGCAGCCGGCTAATGCAACGGGTCATACTACCAATTACGTGGGTCTGCAGATAGAACCTACTACTGGTCAGCTGGGCTTCGGTCCGAATAGCTCTGTTTGTTCAAGTGATTTGTTTTCGCAGGATGTCACATCTGAACCAAATATGGGAATCGATTATGATTTCCTAGACCAATTTATCCAGGCTGACCTCCCAATTGTTTCTGATCATAAGGGAAGAGTCGACAATAATACCGAGAAATCTCTTGAGGTTCAGGCTACTCCCAAGCAAACAGATTCGAGCATCTGTCTCGGGCAGAACGACTCAAGTATTAACTGCAGCAACATCCTCCCAGCTGAAATCGCCAATGTTCCTCCAGAGCATATTGTCACCGAGCAGCAGAACAGGATATCAATTAATGACTTCACAGGAATAGGGTTCGATCTAGAGGAAGGTGTCACCTTCGAGAGCTTTACGAGCCTTCTCTTTGATCAGGTAATTAACCTTGCATAGCCATAGGAACTGAATATCTCATTTGTTATCTTAAGAAGTTTCTCAATTAAAATATGACTTGTTCGATCCATTGAGAAAACATAGTGGACTTGTTAAGGGGCTGTACGTTCGGGGGTCGACCATTAATTATTTCTGACCGGTTTAGTAGTATAGATATATATATGTCAGATCTTTGACCACTCATTTGTTCTCCCCTCATCTCCTTATTTCTTTTCTTTTCATTCAGTACTATAAAACATACAGTTTGTTTGTAAGTTGGAGTTTCCCTGGGAGGCATAAGATCAGGAAATATATATATTAGGTTCATTCGTTTCTCTAAATTTCTCTAGCAAGTAACACATAACAGCCCACGTTTCTACCAGTGTTAAATCCTCAATATATTATACATCCACCCAAGGGAATGGTGCATTTTGAAGGTAGCATCTATATATGTCAATCATATCATCATTGACTGCGAAGAAATGACGTGTTAGTCTGATCATTTCAAATATATATCGCATATCACATCAAATCATGCAGCAGTTATCTACTCTCGACGTGCACTTTTAGAGACAGAAAAGTAACATATATTTACGTTACTGATCATGTGCTTATTTTCTTTTGGTTCTTGGAGTAGCAGGAACACGACGGCGTTACTCTTGCTGAAACGAACACTAACTTCGCCGGGGCCGGAGATGACAAGCAGGGAGAAGATCAAACAAACGCCGCCTTGGCAGTCTGATAGTTAACAATATATATACCAGAACCATATTAAACAAATTTATAAGAAGGTGGACGTATATGCCGTGGACTTCCTCCTAATAAATTCATGTCGCAGTCTTCCCTCCTCGATCCCATTGATCCTTTTTCTGATTGAGCGTAGCTCTAGTCGCGCTAGGTTTTTGCAGGTTGAAATGGCTAGATGACCCTTGCCCATGTATATCGTTTCAGCCATGGAAATGTTTCATCGTCTTCACTAATATGTATGACCATATATATGGTACTATCTCACTTCTGCTACAGGTTGCCATGTCGATCTTGCTGGTGTGATCAACTGCAGTCGGTCACATATACTCATTAAAGTTTTTTTTCCCAACTGTGTGGATTCGTATCACATTAAATGGTTGTAGTGGAATTTGAGTTTAGTCGCATGAGAAAATTTTACTATACTTGATAATTGCATTTTCTCGTACAGTACTTTAGCTTTCTTATTAGCAAACATATTAAGGGTATATTGTGTCTGTCCAATAAAAAAGTAAGAAACACAAGAGAAAGTACAATTCTTAAGTGCAGTAAATTTTTCTATAGTCGCATTAATGTCATTTTAGCTTCGCTAATTTTTCATCCATGCATGTTTGAAATTACACCGCTTCTTTAAATCTATATGCAAGTACATCAGCCACTTCTTGATTTGTTGTTGCACCGAATTTTGTCTGGCCCCCCAAAGAAAAGAAAAAAAAAATAAGGAAGAAACGAAAAAAAGGGGAGCAAACAGAACAAACAAACAAAAAAATGGAAGAGAAGAGGGGGGGTATCCTACCTCTACCTCTGCCTGGCCCTCCTACGACGAGAGGGAGAAGAGGGGGTGAAGGAGGGGACACCGCCGCTAGGCCTGCCTCCCGCCATCGCCAGCCGCAGCTGGCCCAGTGCCACCACCTGTCGGCCCGGACACCACCGCCCCCAGTCCCTGTTGCTGCCGCTAGGCTCCCCGCCGCCGCCTCCGGGCCCAGTGGCTGCCGCCACCGCGGCCCTTGCCGCTGCTGCTGGTCCGCACTGCCGCCGCCCTGCTGCTGCCCGTGCCCCTGTCGCCACTGCCGCCCTGTTGTGCCGCTGCTCGTGCTGCTGCTACCCAGGATGAGCCGCCATCGAGAAGGGGGAGAGGAAGAGGAAGGAGGGCGCGCGCCTCCTCCTCCTTTGTCTGGCGCGGAGCCCAACTAGGGAGGGGGCGAACAAAAGAAGGAAAGGAAAAAAAGGAAAGAAGAAAAAATGGCGAAGGGCCAAAACGCAAATTGCCAACGATAATTTTCCAGTGAAATTACGTAAACCCCCCTGGGGAGGTGCGCAAACCTCTCGGGGGAGGTGCACGAACGTCCCGGCCATGGTCCCTCCCCTATTCACTATAAAAGGAGGGGGGCGCCCAAGCCAAAGGGGAGGATTTTTGGAGTTTGAAAAACCAGAGCAAGGCTTTGAGAAAGACTGCAAGGCGGTCTGGAAGAAGGGTCTGCAAGGCAGCCCTAAAGAACATTGTGCAAGGCACAATTTTGATTTTTCTCAAGCCTCAAGTAAGGTCCATTGAGCTTCCCTTATTGGGCCAAATTTCTTATTGGGCCTCAAATTGCTTATTGGGCTAGACTTATATCCTTTATGCAAATGATTATGATGCTTCACGCTTAATGCGCCTAATGATGCTTAATTGGGCCGTCATTTGATGTATTCTCACATGTGATGTTTAATGGGTCTATTGGGCTAATTTTACTTATTTAATTATGCATTATATGAATAATTACATGTAGTGTCACATTTTTTTTAACTTTTCACTACTTGATTTCTTAATCAAAATCAACCAATTTTTCAACAAACTTTAATAAAATATTTCACAAACATTGTTGTTTAATTTTCAATAACATAAAAATAACAAACAAATCATGTCTCATGTCATTTTTGATCCACCTTAAGTAAATCTCCCTTTAAATCAAATAAATAAATGAAAACATTAATTTAATTCACATAACCATAATTTGACGAAAATATTTAAATAAATGAAAATAATATTTTAAAAAATACCCAAAAATGAGAAAACAAATTTAAAAATCAATAAAAATGAAATGAATATTATAAAATTATAAAACATTAGATTGCATGCTTGCAATTTTGTTTTCTTTCTAGTATAATTCTTCATTCAATTGTAAGTCACGTTCTTCTATTCCAAAGGGGTTGTCTGATGGTTAATCAAGCGTGATCAGCTTTGTGCTGATATAATTAACACTAACCGAGGTTAGTGGGGGAGGTCAAACGAACTAAATAAGACTATGTCCATGTAAATAAATAAAAGCCAAATAAATCAAATTCAATGATAAAATTGAAAATTTTAAAGTGCTTAAAAAATGGTTCTCACAGAGATGGCGACTCCACTGGGGACCTCCCTTCCCTTCATCTCCATCAGACAACACCCTAACAATAAGATGTACTCACATTTTAATTTGTGTGTAGGTTATAACTCTATAATGGCGGCTACTGCTCATACTCCGGGCGTGTTCTTTGGCCCACTTGTCATCCAGGACCACATAAGGAACGACTACCTCACTTCACCAACTAGGTTTGGAGATTTTCCCCCGGTGGTGGAGTCTCCATACTTCCTAGGCGTGATACCGGTCGTACTACCTATTGCTGCCAAGGCCCACGAAGCAAAACAAGCAAAGGAAGAGCCTCAAGCTCAGGAGGCCAACTTGATACAAATGTTTGCAACCTATGCCATCACCTTTGTCGAGACTCCAACTACTGGAAAGAACAGAAGGCGCAAGTCTAGCAAGAAGCCCACAACACGTGGCATTTCAGGTTCGAGCAAGACTGTCCGAGTTGGCGATCTCCGGATCTCCCTGGACGGGAGTGAGACCTTAATGATACCGGAGTGGCATGTAGCTACCGTACTGGTAAAGAACAGCTTCGGCATACTGCCTAAAGTGCGGCAAGACAAGTCGAGTTTCAAGGTGAAAAATATGAAGAAGTAATGGAGAAAAGCTGAAACCAAGAACCACAAATTTGACAAAATTGGCTTCAAGAAATACAAAGCCAATGTTGGAAATGATGAGATATATAGCCCGCCCCGTGTTAAACAGGTGTGGGTCACCATAGAAGAAGCTCATGAACTCCGAAGGACAAGGGCCCTGAATCTCTTGTGGGGCGGAAAAATGTAAGAATGGTCATGAAGCAAGACCTGACAAACTGGTGAACCTTCGGGAGAAGAAGTGTCCCAGACAAACAAAGGGCATCTTCCCAAGAGTCGCGGACCAAAGAATGCACTCCTTCTTTATCTGTTGATCTGCAAAGAGGATCTAAAAGGAAAGGGGTATATCAAGAAAGAAGACAAGCAAGCCCGGAGATAGGGCAAAACTTCAAGTCAGAAGAACACAAGAGGGATGATGATACCCCTAGAAAGTCAGTTTTCCAACGCCTGGGTGTCACTGTACGCCCTAGGCAGAAGAAGAGAAGAACAGTACAGATCACTGAAGAAGGCATGAGGATATACACATGCTATGCCTCTAACATCAATCTTCCTGCAATAGCTGACCAGACAGAAACCTCAAATATGGAGCAGCATCCCACGATATCTAGTCGCAGAAGAGAGCAAGCTCGACCCTGGCTTGACCGGGTAAATGTGGAGGTGTACTTACCACCTCAGAATGAAGGAGGCATGGGGGACGCCGATATTGCCACCACATCAAATCACCCTCTAGATCAAAGTCGATCTACTGAAAACCCTAATATCAAGGTACCCTCATTCCCAAATTTAGAAATGGTAATGCAAGAAAATCAAAAGCTAAAAGCCATGTTAGAAAGCCTTATGCAACAATTGGGAATGGCGGCAACACCGCCACCACAACCATCACCACCACTACAGCCTCGCAGCCAACACAACAGATACTGCAGCCTCAGCAACTTCAACAAACAAGCCAGCCATCATTGCCTACAGTGGCACCCCAGCCTGGGAACGTGCTACCAAGTACACCCCGTGCAGAATTCACGTTTAGGCAACCAATTGAGAATCCAAATTCAAGCCATGAGGAAACTCAAGAGGTGCATGTTACAGAACAAAGGCATGATGCACCACAATTAAATACTCCATTTGAAGGAACTATGGTCTCTCAGAGGGCCATGATTGAATAAATAATTGAAGCAAAGATAGTTGAGCAGAACGAGGAGTCTGCCACCTATGACCTATATAGGGTACCATACCCTGTGCACCATCTCTTTAAAAAGCTCCCAGCAGAACACCCAAAGGTCCCTAAATTCTCAAAATTCAATGGGGATGGGTCCCCTCATGAACATATAGCTCATTATATGAGCATCATAGGAGAGTTGGCAACTGAAGAGTCATACCTCTTGAGGTATTTTTCTACATCCCTTACTGGGTCGGCCTTTCAGTGGTATGCCCGACTGAAGCCCAACTCAATAGTTGGTTGGGAAGACATGCAAAGAAAATTCTTCGAACGCTTCCGAGTGACGGAAAGAAGAGTCACCCAAGCAGAGCTCATATCTTTAAAGCAAAACAAAAATGAGTCTGCTCTAGACTTCATCAAAGGATGGCATGATATGAGCATGAAATGTGAACAACCACCGGCACATGAAGATGCGGTGAAACTATGCCTAAGAAGTCTGAAGCCAAAAATCAAGGAAAAGCTCCTAGGGGCCAATATCTGGACATTTGAACATCTCAACAGCACAGTGGCAGAGATAGAAATCTTCTTTGCCAAAAATCCCACTGCTTCATATGGAAGGGGTAAACCCCCTAAAGACGAAAACGCCAGGTCACGAGAAGTAAATGTCGTGGACTTTTCGGCAGCCCTCGAGAAAGCTGGGGGCAAGGGAGATACCCCCACCTCTTCAAATTCAAAGAAAGAAGAAGGGAGACCAGCCCCCACCCTAAGTGGGAGGCTCAACACTTATTATTCATTTACCAGGGAGCACACAAGAGAGCTGTTGGATATGTCTCCAAGAAATTCTCATAACACTCCCAAAGCCCAAGCGCCCAGAAGAAGTAGCAATGGTGGACAAGCCCAATTATTGCCCATATCATCGCATGCTGGGTCACGCTCTAGAAAATTGCTATCTATTCAAAAATTCTCATAACACTCCCAGAGCCCAAGCGCGCAGAAGAAGCAACAATGGTGGACAAGTCCAATTATTGCCCATATCATCGCGTGCTGGGTCACGCTCTAGAAAATTGCTATCTATTCAAAAATTGAGTAGAAAAGCTAATCTAAGCAGGAGTTATAGATATGGGGGAACACATGGTAAACCCACCAAAGCCACACCAACAACCAAAACTCACGTTCTCTGCCAACATGATCCATGTTATGGCCCAGGCTAGGTCCCAATGAAGGCCAAGCACAAATGGCACAGGCAGGATAGCTAGATGAACTGTCCAGAGTCGCCGCATATCACTCCCGAGGGAGGTAGTGGAAGGTGCTATTCAGACAACATTCCACCATGAGCAAGAAGAAGCTACCTGGACCCTGGTGAATACAAACAATAGGTCAGCCCCTAAGAAAATCCAAAAGAAAGGACGACCTAGAAAGTCATGCCTCAGTGGTGTCGCCCCACCTAAGGAAATAGCAAAAGAAACAATCCTCCAAGAATTGGCAGTCTGAGAAGGAAAATAAAAAAAAAACAAAAGAAGAATGAGAAGAGGAAGAATCTGCTATTGAAATAAATAAGCCAATGCCCGCAGTGGTAATAAATGAGAAATCATCTCAAACACCACTTAAGGAGGAGGCAAAAGGTTTGGTACCCCTCGGAGCTGAACAACTTCCTCTAAAAAAAAACGAGAGCAGGAAATGGGCGACAATGTCGCAATCCTCCCTCCACCACAGCCATGCAAGGGTTTAGCAAAAATGATGCCCCTTTAACAAGACAAACAAAGGCAAAGAAATGATGGGGGCATCTCCAAAAAAAAAAAGGAAAAATCACCGTCAATAAAGAAACAACAACGACATTAAAGCTCAGTATGCAGTTGGAGGATCCTGAATGAAGGCCATTACAGCAGCATAGGCCCATTGTCAACCTTGGAACTAATGCCATCAGTCAAGTAATAGAAGCTGGCATACCACTGCCATTAAATCATATACAAACGGCAATCCCTCAGGAGGTCCACACACTAGAGCCTCTAAAATTCTTTTTGGCTTTCCATGCTGAAGGTCAACCAATAGTGCTCTATAAAGGGAAGCATGTACCCAAACAACCTTCAGATGATTTTGGCTAAAAGATGCCACTATTAAATTGAATGAAATTGTCGAAGATCTGAAATACATGCTAGAGCATATAAAGGCAATATGCTGGAAGCAAAATATTCAAGTTCAAAGTCAAACGAGAGCCAAGCTATATCAAGCAATGTGGTACGCTACCAATGTCAGGGGGCAACCACCATTCCCCCACAATGACACAAGAGGTCTCGAATGGTAGACACGGGAAGATCCCGCAATTACTAGTTGTAAATATAGTCAACATACAGCTTCTAATAATTGAAGCAATGATGGATGAGAATGACGCCCAGATGGACAAGAATCTCTCCACAAATGAAATAAGGGTTGTTCAAAACCCCAAAGAAAATTCAAGAAAAGGCTTATCCTTCCGAGAGCAAGAATGGAAGGTATCACCTTACATAAACTAACAAAGAAAGGAGCCCTATTCATATGGGACGACGAATGTCATAAAGTCCTTGACAAAATCAATATTTGCTCAATCCTCCTATGTTGGGGGCACCTATCAAGGGCAAGCCTTTAATTGCGGCCATGTGTGCATCATTGGGGGTATTACTAGCTTTAAAGAGAAAAAAAAAAGAGAGAGAGAAGAAAGAAAAGAAAAAAAAGAAATGAAGGGAAAAAAAGAAAAAAAGAAGAAAAAAAAGGGGCAATGCATGGAAGAGTGCTTAACAACTCATCCGCTGCCAGAAGACTCCTATCTGAATACATAATTGATTGATGAGGAGGTGCTCCCTGCTCAAGAAACTTATGAAGCACAAGAAACTCAACTTGAATATTGACAATTATATTTTGATGGGGCTGCACGAGCTTCTTTGAAGGCTGATGGCACATCAACAAATATGGCAGCGGCAGGAATTGTCTCCGTGACCCCATAAAAAAAGGGATATTGCATTACTCATGTGCTCTAATGGAATCCCTCACAAATAATGAAGCAGAATATGAAGCCCTCATAGTTGGCTTGAAAATTGCCCTAGAAATGGACATAAGATGTATTAAAGTGTTTGGCGATTCATTACTGGTCTTCAGACAAATGTTGGGCATTTTTGAAGTTTGAAAAGAAGAACTGAAGGCCTACTTTGAGGTAGCTACAAGGCTCAGTGACAAGTTCTACCACTTCAAAATAGAACATGTCAGAAGAAGCCAAAATTCGCAGGCTGACGCATTGGTCAAACTCGAATCTACCTTTAAACTTCCCCCGGAAGGTGAATTGGGAATTACCATAAAGAACAGAAGATTGCTTCCAAGCACTTTGAATTGCCATGATGGTTTGACAACCTTCGAGGCAAATTTACTAGAAGAAAATGAATGTTAAAAGGAAGATGATTGGTGTATTCCCATTATCAAGATCAAAAATGGTTGGCTACCAAGCAAAAGAGGGGAGCGAGTGCAATTGCTGCGAAGAGCTGCTTCCCACAAATTGATAAATGACACATTATATAAATTCACACCTGAAAAGGACAAGTCAGTACTGTTGAGATGTCTCTCTCCGAAAGAAGCCAAGATGGTCATGCGGGAGGTACGTGCAGGACTGTGTGGAGCCCACCAATCTGGCTCAAAAATGAAAATCAACATAAAAGGCAAAGGCTTCTATTGGCCAACAATGTTTACAGATTGTGAGCGATTTGCTTGAACCTGCCCTCAATGCCAGGCCTACGGGCCCGTGCCAAGAAAACTGCCAAGCAAGCTCCATCCAACAACGCCTACATGGCCATTTGCTGAATGGGGAATGGACATAGTGGGTCCCCTCCCCACATCATCCAAGGGATACAAATACATACTAGCTGCCACAGATTATTTCTCAAGATGGGGTGAGGCCATACCTTTGAAAGAAACTATTGGAGAAGCGGTGGCTCACTTTGTCTGACACCACATCATATATCAATTCCGGGTTCCGAGTCGAATCATATCTGCTAATGGCACTCCATTCAAAAATCAGACAATATATAAATTGATATCAAAATTCCATATTTAGTGGAGGACATCAACGGCTTATTACCCTCAAGCCAACGGGTTAGCCGAAGCCTTCAACAAAACTTTATGCAAGCTCATGGTCAAATTGGTAAATGGCCAGAAGCGCGATTGGGACGAAAAGATGCATGAAACTCTATGGGCCTATCGCACCGTCTACAAACTCCTATAGGATGCTCGCCCTTTTCCCTAGTCTATGGGACCGAAGCGGTCATTCCTGTTGAAATTAAACTCTCATATTATAGGGTAGCTCTCCATTACAGGCTCCCTACTAACGAGGGGAGCGAAATTGAAAAACGGCTTAAAGAGTTGTCAAATTTGCAAGAAAAACGTTTGGTTGTATACCAGCGACTTTAAAATTATCAAGCATGGATGTCCCACGCTTTTGACAAGCTAGTGAAAGAAAGAGCTTTTAAAAAGGGAGATCTTGTCATGGTCAAGCAAAAAGACGTTATGACCTCTCGACCTAAAAGTAAATTCATAGTTAATTGGCTTGGCCCATTTGTGGTCGACAAAGTGTTTGAAGGTGGCGCCTACACGGTAGTCGACCAAAAGGGAAATGTTATGTTTCCGCCTTTAAATGGCAGACACATGAAACTGTACCATACTCCCGAGTGTGAGTACATCTACGCAATGCAACAGGTGGATCTGGCTTCGGTACACATTGAAGATACAGAAGTGATCTCGCTGCAAGATCTTCTAAATGAATAAAAAAAAGGAAAAAAAGAAAAACGGCTTAAAAACGAGGTGCCTCAGCAGACTTGATCCATTACTCTCTTAAGGTGGATCAAGGTAAAAGGCTTAAAACCCAGCTGAGGTAAAAACTCGAAAGGGCGCTTCAGGCAAAAAGGGAAACTCCTCTGCATGAAAACCCGAAAGGGCGTGCAGGCAAAAGTAAGAGGGGGCTAATTGTGGTGAAAACCAAAAAGGGCATCACGATTGGTATATCAAAAAAAAAAGGGGTACTCTCTCGACCTTTATTAGAGTGAGATTGAGTTATCCCGCATTCCTTATAAAAGGAAAGACACAAGAGTTGTCAATGACGAAATAACCCCCAGGTTCATTCGAACGAATAATCCAATTCTGGGGCTACGACTGAGACAACGATGACTGTGTCTTTTCACCCTTATAAGAAGTGTGAGAAACTCGAACTCTGCTGGAAGAAAGAGAGAGAAGGTGAATCCAAACAAAAGAGAAAACTATCATTCCAAAAAAAAGAAAAAAGTCAAATCCCGAGCTTCTTTGGCTAACAAGCCGTCAAGACCAGTCATACGACGACCCTCCTTATACCGGTACGATTATACCAATCCATGTCGGTATAGTGAGTCTCGTCACAGTGGGACATTTACCCAAGCACTAACACATATGATTGAGATGTACACAAATATGAATACAGAGTTGCGGATGTAAAAGAACTACTGTCTTTTCATTTCATCATCCATATTAAACATACATGATCCATATAGCAATTTAAGAAACTAAGTCCACATAATGAAATACAAAATTCAAATTACATTGTTCGTCCACAATTTACATAAGCTTCAATTTCATAAGTCTCAATTACATACTATGAAAAGAAAGTACAAGTCTATAATCCACCACAACTACTCTCCTCGCTCGGAGTCGCTCTCAACGGTCTCCTCCAAGGAAGTAGGATCCACTGCTAAACCTGTACGCTGAAGCAAGGGTGAGTCTAAAAGACTCAGCAAGTAACTTCCATACACATCATACATGCATACATCACAAGTAAGTCCTACATTCAATTTCATTAAGTCAAAACATATAGCATGGTTGAAACAATGATAAGAAACAACCTGTCATGATATTTCTACATAATTCACAACACATGATACATGGTTTATGTCATTCCAAATTAAAATACCTACCACATGCTTTCTACTTATCTATCCACATGAGAGCTACATTCACAATTTAAGCTACAACATGATAGCAATTTAGCATGGGATTTTCACACACATAAAAGGAAATGCTCCTAACATGGATTCTACATATTTTTGCACATGTAAAACATTGTTATAAACACATTAAGGTTGCTATTTTGACATGAATCTAACATTTTCATATCATAAATAACAATTTCACATTCTAACACATGGTGTTCACATGTTTACACATTTACACATTCACATTGTTTACTTTTACACATTTCACATATACACATGTTCACACTACACAATTTGCACATATACACATTCACATTTTCACATTTAGATGTCGTGACACATAGTCCAAACCACCACTAGAAGGACACATTCACATAAACATAACACATAGATGCCACCTAGGCAACACAGTGACGGCTCTTGGTACTGCGCAGATCGGGAGAAGTAATCTCCACCCTAACCAGTGGTACTTGTCCACCTCAGGATTTCATCCTAATGCCCATAGGATTCTAAACACATTGACTTTCCCGTGGAGACTTTTCCACGGTACGGTTCCACAGCCCTCTATGGAAGCAGTGTCACACACGGCACATTTTACACATTTTCCGATTTATTATACACATAGTTCTCACACAATGGACACATAACTTACATTTCACCATTTGGCATATGGTTCAGTTTTCCCTACATGATGTTACTGTTAACAGAGTTTAAACACTCAGGAATCTACACTCATGTTGGAAACTCATTAACAATCCATAACCATAATAAGCATGTTTTAATCACTCACTTTTACATGAAAATTCACAATGTCATCTATTGTTGCCCAAATCACACGAAATTTTAACCACATGTTGTTTGCAGGTGTCAGATCACACATACACATTCTCATTTTTCTGAGCAACATTGATTTTACAGAAATTAAAATACTCATTCACATGCCATTCATAAATCAGTTTATCATAGAAGCACAGTGTCAAGGTTGGATTTAACAGTTCACTAACCTGCATCTAACATTCATCTTATCACAAGAATTTTCCCCGAGTTTATCAAGCATCATACAATTTACTGAAATTTAAAAACAACCTACACATGCTCCCTATTTTCCAATACAGAAATTATCACAAATTTCATAATCATGGGAAAATTTCCAAATTTTCAGGACAAGGACTGACATACATACACATCGTCTGAAAATTTTATGGAAATCCAATTACACATGAATCATATGAACAGTAAGCTACCATATCCAAGATCTTTATCTCACATGCATTTCACATAATTCTAGCAATTTATACAAATTACAAAAAAATGCATAGAAATCTCACAACACATTCCTTTATCTATTTTACATAACATATAACATTTACAGTATATCCTCATGCGAAGAAATCCAAAAAATGATCATATATAAGGAAGAACAGCTCACTGTTCTATCTTGAAGAACTAAACGTCAAAGTCTGGCCGTTCAAGGAGGTTAACGGCAGCATCGCCTGCCGCCAACTGAAGAGCTTAACAACAAGGGATCTTGCCGTTAAGTTCCTCTCTGTGCAAAAACACAGACCAAACTCCAAAGATTGGTGGATGTAGGGGTTCCAGGACACGAAATAAATCCCATAAAATGCCTAAGACCTACTAGGCATACACATGGACGACGGGGATGAGTTACTTGCCTCAGTAAAATTCTCCAAAGGGATCTAAATGGCCGGAGAAGCTCTCCTTGGGCAGTGCCAAGAAGCCTCCAAAATCCTCTTGCTCCGGGTTCTCTGTGGATGTAGACAATAGCCCGGTGTTGGAGAAGCCTTCCCCAACGTGTAGACTTCCTCCTAGTCGGTGTAGATCGCCGAAAGAAGCCTCAATTCGCCAGATCAAAGCCTCCAAAGGTTCAAGTTTTCTCTTGTTCTCACAGCTAGGGTTTTCCTCTTTTGCAAAGAGCCAAGAGAGCTCTCCCATTCACAAGGAGGGCTATTTTATAAGCCTTGGCCTTGGAGTCCCACGCACAGGTGATGGGAAGGATGGATAGCCGTTGGGGACATCTCCCCAATCGGTGAGCAAGGCAAACCCGGAATTTCTGGGTCTGCTGCGCACAGAAATTCAGAGAAGTAGACGTCCATATAGATGGCTGTCTACTTTAGTGTTGGCGTCCATAGACATGGACGTTTACTCATCATAAACGTCCACTGATGTTGCCACCAATTTGCTCTTCGGCCAGAGCATTAAACCATGCAGAAAACCATATATACACTTATATATATATATATATACATGCAATATATATAGTATAGTATACACACTACTACACCATACAAACAACCAATAATTACATCTAAACATACCCATGCATACATAAGTACACCCAGCTAATATGTACGTAGATATCTACATATGCATACATAATATTTACACACAAGCACGAATCCACACACACAACAAAATAAAAGGACAAAATTTGAGGGTCTTACACCCTCTCCCTCTTAAGGAAACTTCGTCCTCGAAGTTTAAACAACACTACTCGAACAAACGAGGATACTTCTTCCTCATCGCATCCTCAAGCTCCCAAGTAGCCTCCTCTCGCGGGAAGTTCCGCTATAGAACCTTTACTGGCGTAATACTCTTGTTCCAGAGATGCTGGACCTTCCAGTCAAGAATAGCTACTGGCTGCTCCACATATGACAGATCTGGCTGGATCTCCACTGGCTCGTGACTAATAACATAAGACGGATCTCGAACATACTTCCTGAGCATAGATATGTGGAAAACGGGATGAACGCCAGCTAAAGCCAGAGGCAAAGCTAGCTCGTAAGCCATGCTACCTAAACGCTTGAGAATCTCATACGGGCCAATGAATCTGGGACTTAATTTGCTATGCCTGCCAAACCTGACGACACCTCGAGTAGGTGAAATCTTCAAAAAGACATGCTCACCCACCTCGAACTCCAAATCCTTCCTCCTGTTGTCGACGTAGCTCTTCTGCCTATCCTGTGCCGCAACAAGCCTCTTCCTGATAAGCTGAATCTTATCCGAAGTCCCTGAACTAACTCCGACCGATCAACTGCCTATCGCCGGTCTCCTCCCAACATAAAGGAGATCTGCAAGGCCTTCCATACAACGCCTCAAATGGAGCCATACCAATGCTCGCATGAAAGCTGTTGTTATATACGAACTCCACTAGAGGTAAATAGCGCTCCCAATCATCCTTCCAATCCAGCACACACGCCCTCAAATATCCTTGAGCGTTTGGATAGTCCTCTCAGACTGTCCATCTATCTAAGGATGAAACACTGAACTGAGCTTCAGCTCCGAACCTAAAGCATCCTGAAGACCCTTCACAACCTCGAAGTAAATCTCGGATCTCGATCCGAAATGATCGACTTCGGCAAACCATGCAACCTAATAATGCTATTGACATACAATCTAGCCAAGCTCTCTACTGACTGCTTCTTCTTCATAGGCAAGAAATGTGCAGTCTTCGAGAATCTATCTACGACTACCCAAATCGAGTCATTACCCCGTCTAGATCGAGGCAAACCTGAAACAAAATCCATAGTGACAGCTTCCCACTTCCAAACTGGATCTCCATCTTCTACATAAGACCAGATGGTTGCTGCCGCTCGGCCTTCACTTGCTGACACACTAAACACTAGATACATAATCGCTACATCCTCTTCATGCCGGACACCAAAAAGGACCTCTTCAAATCCTGGTACATCTTAGTGTTACCCGGATGAATAGAGAATCTCGACCTATGAGCTTCTGCTAAAACATGCTCACAGACATCTACCATGTCAGGGACACACACTCGGTGGTGGAATCTAATCACACCATCCTCATCACGAGCGATGCCTGCCTTGCCCACTAGCTCTTGGAGTCTAGGGTCGGCTTTCTATTGCTCGATCACCTCATCCAGCACCGAAGACCTAAGGGATAACTGAGCCACAAAAGCCTGACATAAGGGCTCTAACTCAGCCATCGAACACGTCGCATCCTCCAACATCTTCCAATCCTGCTGGAGCGAAGACCTCCTCCTGCTAAGAGCATCCGCTACGACATTCGCCTTTCCTGGATGATATTGAAGATCGAAGTCATAGTCCTTGAGGAACTCAATCCATCTCCTCTGTTGTAGGTTTAGTTCCTTCTGGGAGAAGAGATACTTCAAGCTCTTATGGTCAGTGAACACCTCAAATCTGACACCATAAAGATA
Organism: Colocasia esculenta; assembly: GCA_014218235.1. Classification (NCBI taxonomy): domain Eukaryota; kingdom Viridiplantae; phylum Streptophyta; class Magnoliopsida; order Alismatales; family Araceae; genus Colocasia; species Colocasia esculenta. The sequence goes on along the minus strand of CM024762.1, from coordinate 94,674,635 downwards.
GTGCCTCCAGATCTTTAGTGCATGAACCACTGCCGCAAGTTCCAAATCATGAGTCGGATAGTTACGCTCATGCTCCTTCAATTGGCGAGAAGCATACGCCACTACCCTTCCTTACTGCATTAGCACACAGCCTAAGCCAATTCGAGATGCATCCGTATAAATGGCAAAACCTTCAGCACCACTAGGTAATACCAATACTGGAGCGGAAGTAAGTTTAGCCTTCAATAATTGAAAGCTACTCTCACATGTCTCGGACCACACAAACTTTCACCCTTTCTGGTAAGCTGAGTCAATGGGGCGGCGATGGATGAAAATCCCTCAATGAATCGTCGATAGTAACCAGCCAAACCAAGAAAACTACGAATCTCCGAAGGGGTCTTGGGGGTCTCCCAATCCATAACTGCCTGGACCTTTGCTGGATCAACTGCTACACCAGCACCGGAGATAACATGCCCAAGAAAATGAACCTCACACAACCAAAAATCGCACTTGCTAAATTTTGCATACAGCTTGTGCTCATGGAGAACCTCTAACACTACCCTCAAATGCTGACGGTGTGTGGCCTCATCCGGAGAGTAGACCAACACATCATCAATAAATACCACAATAAAGCTATCTAAGTACGGCCTAAAAACCCTGTTCATGAGATCCATGAATGCTGCAGGGGCGTTGGTCAATCCGAAAGGAAGGACCAAAAACTCATAATGTCCATAACAGGTTCTAAACGCCGTCTTAGACACATCCTCACTCCTAATCCTCAACTGATGATAACCAGATCGCAAATCGATCTTAGAAAAGATTGATGCATTTTGCAGCTAGTCAAACAAATCATCAATACGAGGTAAGGGATACCTGTTCTTCACTGTCACTTGGTTTAACTTCCTATAATCGATGCATAACCTAAGTGATCCATCCTTCTTCTTTACGAATAAGACAGGTGCGCCCCAAGGGGAAACACTAGGGCGAATAAATCCCTTAACTAGCAATTCTTACAACTGCTTCCTTAACTCGGCTAACTCCGCAGGTGCCATCCGATATGGAGCCTTCGAGATAGGAGAGGTGCTCGGAAGCAACTCTATGGTGAACTCTATCTCTCTACCCGGTGGCAATCCAGACAAATCATCGGGAAAGACGTCTGGAAAAACCTACACTACCTCGATCTCTGCAAGAGTAGGTGACTCACCAGCCTCGAGTATCAACACTACGCTGGCAAGAAAAGCGTCACAACCCTGTTTACCATGCGCATCGCCTTCATGGCAGGGATGACCAACTTTCCCGCCAAGTTTCTTGGCAAGGGATGAGAGAACTCGTCCTCACCAAGAATGTGGAAAACAATCCTCTTTCGACGACAATCTACTAACGCATAGTGCTCCTCTAGCCAATCCAGACAAAGAATAGCATCAAAGTCCTTCATCTTTAGCAAGAAGAAACACCCTTCCAGGACTCTATCCTCAATGCACACAGATAATGACGGAATACACTTTCCAGTCGATGCCGTACCCGCGGGTGTGTGTACAGACAACGGGACTTCTAAATCTTCAGACTCTACGCCTGAATCTAGAGCTAAGTGCCTAGCGAACCACTCGAAAATGAACGAGTGAGTGGCACCCGTATCAAACAAAACCCGAGCGTGCACACCTAGAAGTAAAATTGTACCTTCGATAACATGCTCCGCCTGCTCGGCATCCTCTCATGCTAGGGCAAACACTCGAGTTGAGGCTCGAGGCCTTCCTGGTCTTCCTGTAGTTGGCGCTGCTGCTGCTACCACTGCTGGGGTTGGCGCTCCGCGCTGGACTCCCTGCTGAAGTCTTGGACAATCCTTGATCTTGTGGTCGCTGCTCCCGCACTTTAAGCATTTTCCCGCTACCATCCAACACTCCGTACCACCGTGTGCCTTCCCACAATGGAGACACTCCTTCTTCACACCAGGGGAACGTTGAAAAGGTACCTGAGTACTGCTGGCTGCCACTGGACACTGCGGTGTCTAGTACGCTGCCTTTTTCTTATCCTGCCGCTGGAAAGGGGCCGCAGGTCTCTTCTGCAAAGCTTTCTTCTCCTCAAGGTACTGCTCCATTTCACCCTCCTGCCTACAAGCAGCGCTAAGGGCCTCGTCCAAGGTACGATGATCGAATGCCACTAGCCTCGTCCTCAGTGATGGCTTAAGGCCCATCACAAACTTCTTTGCCTTCCTGCGCTCATCAGCTACTATGTGAGGTGCATACTTAGATAACTCAGTAAACCTGGCCTCATACTCGAGTACAGTCTTGGAGCCCTGAGTCAAGGAAAGGAATTCCTGCTCCATCCTGTCCTGGATATGCTCGGGGATGAACTTGGCCCGAAAGAGCCTCATGAACTCGTCCCAAGCAACATTAATAGCACCGTCCTCGAATCCGGTACGCAGTAAGGAAGCCCACCACACATCAGCTCCCTCCTACAACACAACCTTCATAAGCACCAACTAACAACTCTAGTTTAACAGGGTAAGCAAACATATAAAACTAACACATACCTGTAGCATATAGGTGGCTAAAGTAGCCTTGTCCTCGTCCGCACACCTAACAGCCTGGAAGATCTTCTCGATCTCCCTCATCCAGCTCTCGGCTAGTAATGGGTCGCTCTCCCCCTTAAAAGAGGGTGGCAACATCCTCTTGAATCTTTCCATGATGGAGGGTCCACCATGGTCCTGAGCCTGGGGAACTGGAACCTGAGCCTACTACAACAGACAAAAAGCAATGCATATTCAACACAATATCATACAATTAAATAAAATAAACTACTCTTTATTTTTATTATTCCAACCTGAGCCTCCATCGGAGCCTGGAGTGCAGCCTAGGTGTGGGCCTACGTCTGCATGGCCTGCACTAGACCCTGCATGAACACTCCATAATCCACAGGTGGCGGTGGGGAAAGTACAGGACCCTGAGGTGCCGGGGCCTGTTGCTCAGTCTGCTCCTCACGCCTAGGCTCATCTCTCCTCTGCTCGCCATCACGAGTACGTACACCACCACGTCTACCGCGTGAAGCCATAAGCTGTAATTAATTTAATCACTATTAGAAACTACGTTATTTAGTCCCTAATCACTTTCTTATCTATTTTTCATTCATTATTAATCAATTCTACACATGTGGACAACTCTATAAAGACTTAGCATGTAATGGAGATGATGACTTATGTATATTTATGTACAATCTCAACCAGTCGTCTCTGATACCAATCTCTGCGACGACCCTCCTTATATCGGTACGATTATACCAATCCACGTCAGTATAGTGAGTCTCGTCACAGTGGGACATTTACCCAAACACTAACACATATGATTGAGATGTACACAAATATGAATACAGAGTAGCGGAAGTAAAAGAACTACTGTCTTTTCATTTCATCATCCACATTAAACATACATCATCCATATAGCAATTTAAGAAACTAAGTCCACATAATGAAATACAAAATTCAAATTACATTGTTCGTCCACAATTTACATAAGCTTCAATTTCATAAGTCTTAATTACATACTATGAAAAGAAAGTACAAGTCTATAATCCACCACAACTACTCTCCTCGCTCGGAGTCGCTCTCAACGGTCTCCTCCAAGGAAGTAGGATCCACTACTAAACCTGTACGTCGAAGCAAGGGTGAGTCTAAAAGACTCAGCAAGTAACTTCCATACACATCATACATGCATACATCACAAGTAAGTCCTACATTCAATTTCATTAAGTCAAAACATATAGCATGGTTGAAACAATTATAAGAAACAACCTATCATGATATTTCTACATAATTCACAACACATGATATATGGTTTATGTCATTCCAAATTAAAATACCTACCACATGCTTTCTACTTATCTATCCACATGAGAGCTACATTCACAATTTAAGCTACAACATGATAGCAATTTAGCATGGGATTTTCACACACATAAAAGGAAATGCTCCTAACATGGATTCTACATATTTTTGCACATGTAAAACATTGTTATAAACACATTAAGGTTGCTGTTTTGACATGAATCTAACATTTTCATATCATAAATCACAATTTCACATTCTAACACATGGGGTTCACATGTTTACACATTTACACATTTACATTGTTTACTTTTACACATTTCACATATACACATGTTCACACTACACAATTTGCACATATACACATTCACATTTTCACATTTAGATGCCGTGACACATAGTCCAAACCACCACTAGAAGGACACATTCACATAACACATAACACATAGACGCCACTTAGGAAAACAGTGACGGCTCTTGGTACTGTGCAGACCGGGAGAAGTAATCTCCACCCTAACCAGTGGTACTTGTCCACCTCCAGGATTTCATCCTAATGCCCATAGGATTCTAAACAAATTGAACTTTTCCGTGGGGACTTTTCCATGGTACGGTTCCATAGCCCTCTATGGAAGTAGTGTCACACACGGCACATTTTACACATTTTCCGATTTATTATACACATAGTTCTCACACAATTGGACACATAAATTACATTTCACCATTTGGAATATGGTTCAGTTTTCCCTACATGATGTTACTGTTAATAGAGTTTAAATACTCAGGAATCTACACTAATCATGTTGGAAACTCATTAACAATCCATAACCATAATGAGCATATTTTAATCACTCACTTTTACATGAAAATTTCACAATGTCATCTACTGTTGCCCAAATCACACAAAATTTTAACCACATGTTGTTTGTAGGTTTCAGATCACACATACACATTCTCATATTTTTCTGAGCTACATTGATTTTACAGAAATTAAAATACTCATTCACATGCCATTCATAAATCAGTTTATCACAGAAGCACAGTGTCAAGGTTGGATTTAATAGTTCACTAACATTCATCTTATCACAAGAAATTTTCCCGAATTTATCAAGCATCATACACTTTACTGAAATTTAAAAACAACCTACACATGCTCCCTATTTTCCAATACAGAAATTATAACAAATTTCATAATCATGGGAAAATTTCCAAATTTTCAGGACAGGACTGACATACATACACATCATCTGGAAATTTTATGGAAATCAATTACACATGGATCATGTGAACAGTAAGCTACAATATCCAAGATCTTTATCTCACATGCATTTCACATAATTCTAGCAATTTATACAAATTACAAAAAAATGCATAGAATCTCACAACACATTCCTTTATCTATTTTACATAACATATAACATTTACAGTATATCCTCATGCGAAGAAATCCGAAAAATAATCATATATAAGGAAGAATAGCTCACTGTTCTGTCCTGAAAACTAAACGACAAAGTCTGGCCGTTCAAGGAGATTAACGGCAGCATCGTCTGCCGCCAACTGAAGAGCTTAACGGCAAGGGATCTTGCCGTTAAGTTCCTTTCTGTGCAAAAACACAGACCGAACTCTAAAGATTGGTGGATGTAGGGGTTCCAGGACACGAAATAAATCCCATAAAATGCCTAAGACCTACTAGACATACACATGGACGATGGGGATGAGTTACTTGCCTCAGTAAAATTCTCCAAAGGGATCTAAATGGCCGGAGAAGCTCTCCTTGGGCAATGCCAAGAAGCCTCCAAAATCCTCTTGCTCCGGGTTCTCTGTGGATGTAGACAATAGCCCGGTGTTGGAGAAGCCTTCCCCAACGTGTAGACTTCCTCCTAGTCGGTCTAGATCGCCAGAAGAAGCCTCAATTCGCCAGATCAAAGCCTCTAAAGGTTCAGGTTTTCTCTTGTTCTCACAGCTAGGGTTTTCCTCTTTGCAAAGAGCCAAGAGAGCTCTCCCATTCACAAGGAGGGCTATTTTATAAGCCTTGGCCTTGGAGTCCCACGCACAGGTGATGGGAAGGATGGATAGCCATTGAGGACATCTCCCCAATCGGTGAGCAAGGCAAACCTAAAATTTCTAGGTCTGCTGCGCACAGAAATTCAGATAAGTAGACGTCCACATAGATGGCCGTCTACTTTAGTGTTAGCATCCATCGACATGGACGTTTACTCATCATAAATGTCCACTGATGTTGCCGCCAATTTGCTCTTCGGCCAGAGCATTAAACCATGCGGAAAACCATATATACACTTATATATATATATATATATATATATATATATATATATATATATATGCATGCAATATATATAGTATAGTGTACACACTACTACACCATGCAAACAACCAATAATTACAACTAAACGTACCCATGCATACATAAGTACACCCAGCTAATATGTACGTAGATATCTACATATGCATACATAATGTTTACACACAAGCACGAATCCACACATACAACAAAATAAAAGGACAAAATTTGAGGGCCTTACAAGTCAAAAAGCTCAAAATCCAGACCTCTCGCTAACAAGCCGTCAAGGCCAGCCAAAGGTCAAAACTCATGTCTTTTGGCTAACAAGCCGTCAAGGCCAGTCAAAAGTCAAATTCCGAGCTTCTTTGGCTAACAAGCCATCAAGGCCAGTCAAAAAGCTCAAAATCTAGACCTCTTGCTAACAAGCCGTCAAGGCTAGTCAAAAAGCTCAAAATCTAGACCTCTTGCTAACAAGCCGTCAAGGCCAGTCAAAAGTCAAATCTCGAGCTTCTTTGGCTAACAAGCCGTCATGGCCAGTCAAAAAGCTCAAAATCTAGACATCTTGGCTAACAAGCCATCAAGGCCAGTCAAAGGTCGAAACCCATATCTTTTGGCTAACAAGCCGTCAAGGCCAATCAAAAGCTCAAAATCCAAACCTCTTGGCTAACAAGCCATCAAGGCCAGTCGAAGGGTGAAACCCATGTCTTTTGGCTAACAAGCCGTCAAGGCCAGTCAAAAGTCAAATCCCGAGCTTCTTTGGCTAACAAGCCGTCATGGCCAGTCAAAAAGCTCAAAATCCAGACCTCTTGGCTAACAAGCAGTCAAGGCCAGTCAAAGGTCGAAACCCATATCTTTTGGCTAACAAACCGTCAAGGCCAGTCAAAAGTCAAATCCCGGGCTTCTTTGGCTAACAAGCCGTCAAGGCCAGCCAAAAAGCTCCAAAATTCAGACCTCTTGGCTAACAAGCCATCAAGGCCAGTCGAAGGTCGAAACGCATGTCTTTTGGCTAACAATCCGTCAAGGTCAATCGAAAGTCAAATCCCGAGCTTCTTTGGCTAACAAGCCGTCAAGGCCAGTCGAAAAGCTCAAAGCCAGATCTCTTGGTTAACAAGCCGCTAAGGCCAGCCAAAGGTCAAAACCCACGTCTGTTGGCTAACAAGTCGTCAAGACCGGTCAGAAGTCAAATCACGAGCTCTAGAGGAGCCTCAATCCTCTAAACACATTTACGGCTCTCAGGGAAGACTCTAATTCCCTACCATACCTAAATCCAAACTCTCAACCCATGGCTCTCAAGGAAGCCTCTAATTCCCTACCATACATAAACCTAAATTCTCAACCCACGGCTCTCAGGGAAGCCTCTAATTCCCCACCATACATAAACCCAAATTATCAACCCACGGCTCTCAGGGAAGCTTCTAATTCCCTACCATACATAAATCCAAACTCTAAATCCATGGCTCTTAGGGAAGCCTTTAATTCCCTACCGACTATTAAACCCAAACTTTTGGCCAACACACCGTCAAGGTTGGCCAACCCAATTAAAACCCAAGAAATAAATTCAAATTCCAACGGCTTTCAGGGAAGCCTTTAATTCCCTACCGCACATAAATCCAAATTATCAATCCATGGCTCTCAAGGAAGCCTCTAATTCCCTACCGTACATAAATCCAAATTCTCAATCCATGGCTCTTAAGGAAGCTTTTAATTCCCTACCGATTATAAACTCAAGCTTCTGGCCAACACACCGTCAAGGTCGGCCAACCCAGTTAAAATCCAAATTCAAATTATACGGCTCTCAGAGAAGTCTTTAATTCCTTACCGCATCCAAAAGCTCATAGCTCTCAGGGAAGCCTCTAATTCCCTACCGTACATAAATCCAAATTCTCAATCCCTGGCTCTCAGAGAAGCCTTTAATTCCCTACCGACTATAAACTCAAGCTTCTGGCCAACACACCGTCAAGGTCGGCCAACCCAGTTAAAATCCAAATTCAAATTATACGGCTCTCAGGGAAGCCTTTAATTTCTTACCGCATCTAAAACCTCATGGCTCTCAAGAAAGCCTTTAATTCCCTATCTAAAAAAAAAATTGATAAGAAATAAAATAAATAGGGGCTTAAAAGGAGGTGCCCCGACAGACTTGGTCTATCACTTCATCATAGATCAAGGGAAAAAAGGTCTAAAACCCGGCTGAGGTGAAAACTCGAAAGGGCGCCTCAAGCAAAAATGGGTAAACCCCTCAACGCGAAAACCTACAAAGGCGTGTTGGAAAAAGCTAGAGGGGGCCAAGCTTGGCGAAAACCCGAAAGGGCGCTGTGGTTGGTAATGTGAACAAAAAAAAAATCAATCAAATCAAATCACGTGCCCGAGGGAGCCTCAATCCTCTCACCCAAATCATGTGCCTGAGGGAGCCTCAATCTTCTCACCCAAATTATGTGTCCGAGGGAGCCTTAATCCTCTCACCCAAATCACGTGCCCAAGGGAGCCTCAATCCTTTCACCTAAATCACGTGCCCGAGGGAGCCTCAATCCTCTCACCCAAATCATGTGCCTAAGGGAGCCTCAATCCTCTCACCCAAATTACGTGCTCGAGGGAGCCTCAATCCTTTCACCCAAATCACGTGCCCGAGAGAGCCTCAATCCTCTCACCCGAATCACGTGACCGAGGGAGCCTCAATCCTCTCACCCAAATCATGTGCCCAAGGGAGCCTCAATTCTCTCACCCAAATCATGTGTCCGAAGGAGCCTCAATCCTCTCACCCAAATCACGTGCCTGAGGGAGCCTCAATCCTCTCACCCAAAATCACGATCCCGAGGGAGCCTCAATCCTCTCGTCAAAATTATGGCCCTAGAGAAACCTTACTTCTCTAACACAAGCATGTTATGGTCCCAGAGGAGCCCTAATCCCTAAATGAAATAGCTCACGGCTTTTGGGGAAGCTTTAAAATCCCTATTATCAATAAAGATCACATGTTGATGGTGAAACTCAGAAGCACAATGTATATAGCAAATAAAAGTCTTGGTCCCAAGACAGGCCCTTGGGATAGCCCAATAAGGAGAAGTCAAAATGAATGGATAGCATGTACTGATGCTAAAAACAACATTTCTCAAGCAAGCCTATGCTCTGGTGTTGCCTACCCTCAGAAGGTCAACCTGTGCAAAAAAATGGTACAAACAGCTCTGTCATGCATAAGTGAGGTCGTCATCTCACGCTTTTTGTAGAAGTTATATCATTCTCTGCTCATAAAACGGCCAACTAGGTCTCCATGATTTTCGGCTCCAAGTAATCTCCTTCAATGTCATGTACCTGATCCGACTCTGCAAAGGTCAAAACAAGAGGAGATCATATTTTTTCCACAAAAGAACGAGGAAAGAAAAGGATAAAGCAGCTTATCAGGAGATAGATATTGCAGAAAAATCACAATTCTCAATACATAAAGTAAAATTTTGGCATTGTTGTCATGAGATGATGGCCACTGGTACTGTAAGTCCAAAAGAAATGGAAAGTTTACTACAAGTATGTCATAAGCTGTGACATATCAAATTCACAAATATAGCATCTCCAACATGGATCTCAACAAAGTCAAAATGGCTGAAATGCATTGGCAGGATACATGAAATGGACCCTCTAAAGGGCGACATATGCTAAAATACAACTGGAAAGATTCACACGAGAAAGTCGTACTATGTTTCACTCTCGGACGCCAGTCTCGTGGGGGTCATTTGTTGCACCGAATTTTGTCTGGCCCCACTAAGAAAAGAAAAGAAAAAAAAGGAAGAAATGAAAAAAAGGGGAGCAAATAGAACAAACAAACAAAAAAATGGAAGAGAAGGGGGGGGGGGGGGGGGGGGGGGTATCCTACCTCTACCTCTACCTGGCCCTCCTACGACGAGAGAGAGAAGAGGGGGTGAAGGAGGGGACACCGCCGCTATGCCTGCCTCCCGCCATCGCCAGCCGCGGCTGGCCCAGCGCCACCACCTGCCGGCCCGGACACCACCGCTCCCAGTCCCTGCTACCGCCGCTAGGCTCCCTGCCGCTGCCTCCGGGCCCATTGGCTACCGCCACCGCGGCCATTGCCGTTGCTGCTGGTCCGCACCGCCGCCGCCCTACTGCTGCTCGCGCCCCTGTCGCCACCGCCGCCCTGCTGTGCCGCTGCTCGTGCTGCTGCTACCCCGGGATGAGCTGCCGTTGAGAAGGGGGAGAGGTAGAGGAAGGAGGCCGCGCACCTCCTCCTCCTCTGTCTCGCGCGGAGCCCAACTAGGGAGGGGGCGAACAAAAGAAGGAAAGGAAAAAAAGGAAAGAAGAAAAATTGCCAAGGGCTAAAACGCAAATTGGCAATGCAAATTTTCCAGCGAAATTATGTAAACCTCTCGGGGGAGGTGCGCGAACGTCCCGGCCATGGTCTCTCCCCTGTTCACTATAAAAGGAGGGGGCGCCCAAGCCAAAGGGGAGGATTTTTGGAGTTTGAAAAACCAGAGCAAGGCTCTGACAAAGACTGCAAGGCGGTCTGGGAGAAGGGTCTACAAGGCAGCCCTAAAGAACATTGTGCAAGGCACAATTTTGATTTTTCTCAAGTCTCAAGTAAGGTCCATTGGGCTTCCCTTATTGGGCCAAATTTCTTATTGGGCCTCAAATTGCTTATTGGGCCGGACTTATATCCTTTATGCAAATGACTATGATGCTTCATGCTTAATGGACCTAATGATACATAATTGGGCCGTCATTTGATGTATTCTCACATGTGATGTTTAATGGGCCTATTGGGCTAATTTCACTTGTTTAATCATGCATTATATGAATAATTACATGTAGTGTCACGTTTTTTTTAACTTTTCACTACTTGATTTCTTAATCAAAATCAACCAAATTTTCAACAAACCTTAATAAAATATTTCACAAACATTGTTTTTTAATTTTCAATAACATAAAAATAACAAACAAATCATGTCTCATGTCTTTTTTGATCCACCTTAAGTAAATCTCCCTTTAAATCAAATAAATAAATGAAAACATTAATTTAATTCACATAACCATAATTTAAATAAATAAATGACGAAAATAATTAAATAAATGAAAACAAGAATTTAAAAAATACCCAAAATGAGAAAACAAATTTAAAAATCAATACAAATGAAATAAATATTAGAAAATTCTAAAAAAAATAGATTGCATGTTTGCAATTTTGTTTTCTTTCATGTATAATTCATTTCATTCAATTGTGAGTCACGTTCTTCTATTCCAAAGGGGTTGTCTGATGGTTAATCAAGGGTGATCTGCCTGTGTGCGGATATAATTAACACTAACTGAGGTTAGTGGGAGAGGTCAAACGAACTAAATAAGACCATGTCCATGGAAATAAATAAAAGTCAAATAAATCAAATTCAATAATAAAATTGAAAATTTTAAAGTGTTTAAAAAATAGTTCTCACATTTGTCTACCTCCTTCCAGGCAGACTTGGGTAGCAAAAGAAATAAAGGAAGTATGTTTCAGGTTTAAAGGACCTCCAGAATATCAATGATCCCCTAAATATTGATAGTCAAGTGGAGAAGCATTAATTCTTAGTCTTAGCCATTTACTGTAGATTAATGCTCCAAACTCACATGGGTAGCACTTCACTTAATAACATGTGGGCGCCTCAAATTTCCTAATGGGCCCATTTCTATGGCCAGCCCAATTCCTAAAAGAGATCTCCACAAAACAGAAAATACCCATTTAAATGGCCCATGCTCAAAATCTCCAAGGGCCCCCCATCTCACCCCATAAGGAGGTGAGACTAAGGGAATGCAACACCTCCCAAAAAGGTTTTCCAAAAGTAGAAAAAGTTGTTCCTGCGCAATGTGTGGTGGGGGGGTCTTTTGGGCAAGTCTTCTAGAAGTCTCTTGGGTGGAGAGGTCAAAAATGGGAGGCTGCTGCGTACCAGAGAGAAGAGGAAGACAATCTGGGAGAAGGGAAGAGACTTGGGAAGAGGGGAGAGCTCTCTTCTTCTCTAAGCAACCAAGGAGTCTGCTGCGTCTTTCTCCTTGGAAGGCCATCCCGTGAAGCACCTGCAAGAGGAGCCAAAAAGAGACAAAAGGGTGAAGAGAAGAAGAGAAAAGAGAGAAAGAGAGAAGGGAGAGTTACCCCCTTTCATGAGTAGTCTTGTCATGTGAATAGAAGAGAGAGAGGAGAGAAGTGAGAGGTGGTGTAGTGTTCTCTTCCCCCTCCCCTTTCTTTAGTTTTTTTTTTTTTTCATTGTATTCTCTCCCTCTTCTTAACAATAAAAAAGTCTTATCCATGTGTCCTCCATCCCTCCCTTTGATGTGAATTCTTTGCTTTTCATTTAATGCATGTCTTGTTCTCATCATGTGTAAGTTTCTTAAGTCTTCTTTTGCTTGCATGGAAGAGGGGTCACGGGATGGTGAGAAGCCACCCTTTGCATGGTGGGTCTTCTCTTATTCCAAGAGACACACATGAGGTCTTCCACCCATTCCCATCTCTCAATAAATAAGGTTTGAGAGGAAATGGAGCTTATTGGGCCTTACGCAAGCCCCTTTGGGGAGCATGTTTTCCTCACTGTTTTTACTCCATTTAAGAGATGGCTTTCATTATTTTAAGTTTTTTAAAACAAAGGTTCTTCATTGCTTGGGCCGCCCCTCTCTTTGGAGTATGCATTTGTCCATTGTTTGCTACCAAGAGAATGAGGTTTTCTCCACTGTTTTGCCCTTTTAATGAGAGCTTTATCACTGTTTTAACCCCCCCCCCCCCCCCCCTAAAAGGAGTGGTTTTCATTGCCTAAACAGCCCTCTTTGTGTGCATTTTAGCCTTGGGGATATGCTCCCTTTGCTAGCAAATGGGTTGAACAATCAATGTTCATGCCCAAAGCTTAGCATTCCTTGCAAATGGCCCATTAAACCCCTTGTTTTGGCTCTTTCAAATCAGTGCTTTTCCACTATTTAAGCAGCCCATTTAAGAGTTTTTTTTTATGATTGGGGCAGGTCTCCTTTGCAAGTCAAGGGTTGAACAATTAATGTTCATGCCCCCATGCTTAGCACCCATGGTGAACAGCCACAAAGCCTATTTCTAGCCCAAAATTGCCCCTTCCCATGGGTGAGCCCAGTTTCAATAGTGCTGGCCCACTACCCACAGGGAAGAGACCTCAGCTGCTAGTTCACCTGTTCTGTGGGTAGCCCTGTTGATTTGGCTAGCCTGGATAGGTCTGTCGATTCGGCAGGCAGCAACCCATCCTTGGCCGAATCATACGAGCTAAGCCATGCTTCATGTGATTTAAGTCAAGGAAATGAACAATGGACTGATGAGAAGCCCATTTAAACCCCGGGTTAGACAATGTGATGTCTATGCCCAGGCATATGGGCCCACACATGCTTTATTTGCCGACCAATATTTACGTGGTCATGATGCCATCCATGTCCTTAAAGGCTTGCCTTGGGGATTAGTGTCATGTGCCATTCGGGTTATGTCGTCATTCGGCATACACCCTTTCTTTTGGTACCATCTCCATTTTGGTGGGCGTGTTCCGTGCTCTCCCCTATCAATCAAGATAAGGGGAGATGCTGCCGGATTTTCTCTGTGCGCTTCGAATCGGCAAGAAACTCTTAAAAGAAATCCTCAAGGCTTAATTGATTCAATGGTATCTCCATAGGGTGCCGATCCAGCCCTGGCTGTCGATTCAACTCGGGCTGCCGATTCGGTCACACCCTGTCGATTCGGCCCTAGTTGCCGACTCAACCCAGGCTGTCGGTTCGGCCATGCCCCACCGATTGGCTATCTGCATTGTTGTTTGCATGCCTTGCCGAATCGAATAGGCTGTGCATACCCTGCCGAATGGGTCCGCCTCGCCGAATCGAATGCATCCTCCCGAATCAAATGTACCTGCACTGTCGATTGACCACCCAATGACCCAGCAGTGCAGAATCGTGAGCAGAACTATAACTTGCATGTTTCAAATAGAACAAAAGTGCAAATTAAAAGTATCCAAGGACAAAAGAAATTAAAGAGCAAATATTTTGTTTCATATTTTACATGTTTCAAATAAAACAAAAGAGCAAATTGAAACTATTTCATGATAAAAAGAAACAAATGAATAAAATAGACGAAAAGATCCAACAATTAATAAGTAAAAGATCAAGTAACATTGAATAGACATCATGCTTTCTAATACTTCAACCTAAATTTAAATTGCATTTTGCACCCTTTCATCGGATGTCTCCGTTTTAGGCCACAAGACCTTCTATTCTGGCGATTAATGAAGAGTTTTCCCTCTCAGAGGGATATAATTAACGTCGTTGCGCTTAGGAAACGGCGGGATATTGGTCCAGGATCTGACACCTATTTTCGTTTGACGAAGTCAAACGGTATGCACAATAGACCCAAAGTGTAACGACCCTCTTCATACCGGTACGATTATATCAATCCCCATCGGTATAAAGGGCGTCGTCACAGTGGGACATTTACCCAACACTGGTCGATAGGTTGATATGTACCTGGATAGCAATAGAGTACAACGGAATAAAATAAACAACTCAACTCTTAATCCGACACCAACACACATTCCATAATCTAAATAGCGAGATAGAAGGACAATGTCCACATTAATACAAAATAAAGAGAGTTACAATGTCCAAAATATTGTCTATACAATAATCCTTTTTGTGCAAAAGAAAAGTACAACTGGTAACAGCTCTACAAAATAGTCTTCTAATGATGATCCTCGCCACGCTACCTTCTAGTGCACGATACCTGTCAACCTGTACGCCGAAGCAAGAGTGAGTCCAAAGACTCAGCAAGCGACACTACTCATGATATACACATACAAGTCTTAGTGGTTTCTACATGCACTTTTACAATTAACAACACATAGCATGCTAGTCAATTCAAGTTTTCTACCTATCATGAAAGTTCTACAATTTTATACATAACTCATGCTTTCAGATTTGTAAAATGAAATTCACCTATCACATGATCTCTATTCCATTTGCTCAGGAACTTTAGTCTTTTAAAGAGCTAAAACATGAAAGCTATCAACATGAACAATTTACACACATGAAAGGGAACACAACTAGCATGGATTTCACATAGTTTTAAACACATACACGAACCTTTTCACATGCTTTAGATTGCTGATTTCATATGATTCAATGACTATAAATCTACACATGAGAGCTACAATAATACATAAAACACATCATGTGAACAAGTAACCAAGCTATCTTGCAATCATTTTCACTAATTATCCCTAACATGGATTCTAGGCATTTATGCACACATAAGCATGATAATGACAACATGAGTTTACTGATTTCACATGGTTTCCAATAACACATTCTCACATTCTCGGTTTCACATGATTTCATACTTACTCATTCACGTTGTTCACTTTTACACATTTGACACGTACACATGTTCACACTTATACAATTTACTTATTTCCACATCATTTTCTCTTTCACTTTCACTTATCACATATCACATCGATTGCACTTACCACGTGCATTTTGGGCACTTACCACGTGCCATATTCACATATTTCACATTTTACTCATTTTTCATTACTTAAACAATTTGCCATGACACATAGTCCTAACCACCAGTAGAGGACACTGACAATATCTCATAGCTCGTGCTCATTCCTTAGCACAGCTCTCAACACAACTCATAACACAACACATGACACAACACTTACACAACTCATACACATACTCACCACCTAGGCAATACATCGATGAATCTTGGTAACTGCGCAGACCAGGAGAAGCCCTCTCCACCCTATCCAGTGGTACTTGTCCACCTCCGGGGTTTTCCCAATGCCTTTGGGACAAACTTATATCACATGGAGCCTTCTATAGGGACTTTTCTATATACGGCTCCCGATGCCTCTAGGGTAGCAGTGTCACATAGGCACAACTTTTACACTTTTACACATTACCGTTTTACACATGGTTTTACACATAACTCTTCTCATTTCATTCACTTTCTCACTCACATGAACATTTCTGTTTTTCCTTAACATGGTACTACAGAATTTCAAGAGTTTAACATACAGTAACCACACTAATCATGTTGGTTTTAGACCATAACAAACCACATTACAATTATATGCACGAATTATCACATTTCACATGAAAACACATAACGTTTTATTTACTGTCCAATTGACCTGAAATTTTAACCACATGCTGTTTTCGGGTTCAAAAGCATACCCTCAATGTTTCAGATTTTTCTGAGCTAAATAGGATTTACAGAAAATCAAACACCTAATTAGCATATTATTCACAACTTAAGCTAATATGGGTCTAACACATTTTGCAATTTATCCACTTACTGTTTTGCACAGAGACTACTAATATATGCATGATTTTAGAATACAATATCACCCTAATTCATACATCTATAAATCAATTACCACAAACCATTTTTGCATGTTTTTATTTTACCGAACCGAACTTATTTACAATTTCTCCAGCATGGATAAACTACTAAATTTTGCAAACACATATGCTGACCCACTATTCTTCATGATCAAACCGAAACCAAGGCATTCACACAAACCCTAATCATAAATCATGAATTTTACAAGATTGTCTACAAGTCATGCTCACATGTTTACAAGATATCATTATCCCACATTCACCAACACAACCCACATTCATCCACAACCACAATGCACAATATACATAGAGTATAAGGTGTACAATATATCCTCATCGCATAAAACATACCGAATTTAATGTATAAGAGGGACAGAACAGCTCACTATTCTGTCCAGAAGAACTAGACGGCGGTCTCTGGCCGCTGACTCAGGGTCAGCGGCATGATCGATGGATGCCAAGGATGAACTGGGCGTCCAGGGACCCTGCCGTCTACTCAGGTCTGTGCAGAAACACAGACCCGAGCTCTAAATCTTGGGTGAATAGGAGGGTCTAGGACTCGAGGAAAAATCCATAAAAATCATAAAACCCACCTAGACTCATACGGGGACATCATAGATAGGTCACTTGCCTCTCTAAAATTTCTCCAAGGGATTTATGGCTCGAAGAAGACCTCCTTGGGCAGTTCCAATAAGTTGCAGAAGTGCCTCCAAGATCGCCTTCCTCCGGGTTCCTGGGTGATCTCCACGCCGAGGGGATGATGGGGAAGCCTTCTCCTTTGCTTCAGCCTCCTCCTTGTTGCAGTAGATCTCCAGATCCAGCTCCAAGGGGTCGGATTCGAGGGTTCTAAAATGGGGTTTTCTCACAGAATGCTCTAGGGTTTTTCTTTCTTCTCCTCTCCTCTTGCAAGGGTGAAAATGAGAAGTGGGGAGAGGCCAATTCGGGTTCAGGATGTAGGAGAGCCCCTCACCCACTCACCATGCCGATTAGACAGCCTTAGATCCGTTGGGGGACATCCCCCAATGGGTGGCCATACCTTGCTCCCGGATTTTCTGGCTCTGCAACGCATGCAGGTCAGAGACGTTGACGTCCACATCGCTGGACGCCTGGGTCAGGCTTGGCGTCCATGTCTGGACGTTGACTCACCTCGGCGGCCAGAGGTTGACGCCAAGGTGGCCTTTGGCCAGAACCCTAATTTATGCAGAAACTATGCATGTAATGCATGTATTCATGCATTATGTATATAGTAGGGTATACATACTATCACCATTCATCGCATAAATTATTTACATTTAATATAACCATATGCACATTAATTATACTAATTAATATGTATATAAATATCTATATACATACACAAGCATACATAAACATACTAAGATAAAATGTACGTAGACACCTACCTGTACGTACGTGATATTTTACATAAATATGACTCAACACACGGCAAATTAAATGACGAGGATTATGAGGGCTTCGCAAATCATTAGGAGGTGATATGATTTATGCTAGCTAGGAATAATCCATTCGATAAAATAGTCCTCGCATACACACACTTGGTTTGACATATATATATAGTATACACACACTGGTATAGCATACTTATGTACATTATGATTGAAACAGATGGGTACAATATGCGCACGGTAATTTGATTAACTTACACAACTTTACCTAACATTGCTTAAGTATTACATGTATAGGATTTCTTAATATACACTATATGCATAATTCGTCCAATTGACTATTCTCACCTAATCATCATAAAGATATATGCATGTTATTCATGAGGAGTATAGAATCCCAATATGACCACTAATTACACCTACTATGCTTGAACTTTTTACGTACATGAAACGCACGAAGTACAATGTACACATTAACTAAACCATGCAATAACAACGTTTACAACCAAATATACATATGCATACGCAAATACACCAAGGTGTTATGCATGTAGAATTAAGTATACAATTGTCACACATATAAGATAACATACATACGTACTTACACATATGTACTTCATACACTTCATACAAAGTTCCATAAAATAGGTAGTATAGGATATTCTTCAATATTTAGATAGCACGTGCATAGTGTTACTCAAGTATCCTAAGTCAGAGACTCTTGGTATTCATAATACACCTCTAATTGTCTAGTTGTTCAGTTCCACATTAATTATCGTATACCCGTATCTATACATAATATATACAGATATACGCACATGCTCATATTCAAGGGAAGGATAAAACTTATAGTAGGCACAATGAACTACGCATGCTAAGCACACAACAACCGAACACCCAACACACCATTCATATACATACAGATATATAAAGAGAGTAAAAATCCGGGGTCTTACACAAAGCCCTTCGACTCTCGGAGGTAAACCATTTGTTGTCACCTAGGTGACTGGTACGTCTACATTCTGCAATTGTAGGGTCATCTCTCGTCACCATTACTCGTGTGGCATCCGACGGGATTTGAATCTATAATGCGCAGTCATGAGAACATGAGAAAACATGATAAAAATAGATTTTAACAAGATTAAATATTCCATTTCCACATAACATTATCATCCATAATTGTTGATTGTTTGTATAAAGTCCAACTCCTACGTGGTGTGCACATTTGTCAACATCTTGGGAACACACTGAAGTAACTACTACTATACCCCGGAAACCAACTCTCATAACTTTCAAATTGAGATCGGATGAATAAATAAAGAAGAGAAAAAGGTCATTTCACATTAAAAATATAGATGGATTTTTTACATGGTTCAATAGTTCAGAGAAAGTGTATATTTGCCCATATGATCCATGGCTAGATACAGCAAGATTTTCGCTAGAAAATAAAATATCAAAGTACAACAAAAATATTTACCCCTTATATATCAAGGAAACTATAGCTAGATAGATCATATGTGTCTTAACAACAGGCACAGTGTCACACACGTAACTATATATCCAGAAGAAAAATTACGCACGCACAGGTCGAAAACCATCCTAGCTAGCTAGATGGGTTTCGATTAATAACAAGACAATATTGGGCCGGGCTGACGGAATACATAAATATAAATAAGAGAGGCTATAAAATAAAGTAATGTTATGCGAGTCTAAAGATAAACACCCCCCTATCTGCACAACTTTTTGCAGACAATAATCTGCCTGTCACTGCCGCTAGCGTCTGCCTTGGACACCCATGACCCAAGTACAGTTCTTCTGCAGCTGGCAGGCAGCAAGAATTGATCAAGTAACGTATGTCAAGAACATGCTTGCAAATTGTCTAGTTTCGAGCGACTTTTTTATTTTCTTAATCTGAAGCTGGTATTCCAAATTAGTTGCATTTAGCTTTTAGACAATTAATTGCAATATTCGACGTTCTTTAAAAAGTATGTTCTATCATTGTCGTGCACCTAACAAGCTGCGACTTGAGCCGAATGGCAGTTACAAAATCACAGGAAAAAATTTCAATGATCTGATATATGCTTCCTTCAAAGTAACTTTGCTGGGACAATCCAAGGCTAGCTTCAATCGCAAGTTTCCCATAAAAACGAAGGTAACTTGAGTATGGTCTAATGCATTTCTTTTACCTGCTGGATGCACTCATGAAATTGATCAAATGCTTTGCAAGTTTTTTGGAGTGGAACAGGGGAAACGAATTCATTGCACATGGTTAAATGGTCGCACATCTGTAAGCCTAAAGATGAAGGAGGTCTAAATCTCAGAAGCATCACTGAATGGAATAAGTCTTGCATGATGAAACACCTTTGGGATCTCATTCAAGGAACCAACTCCCTTTGGGCTGATTGGGTCAAAGGTAAATATTTGCATAGCAAATCCATTTGGAATATTGATATTAAACCTCATTACTCTGCTGCAATAAAAGGAATTTTAAAGGCAAGAAATTGGCTCCTCAATCACATCATTTATGATATCTCCAATGGGGAATCCATTAACATGTGGTACGATCCTTGGGTTAATGGAAAGAGTATTTTCAGATGTATGGTGACAGAATAAGATTTGATTTGGGTGCCCCTAAAGACTTGACGGTTTCTTCCTTCATTCAGAATCATAAATGGAGTCTTCCTCATCCAATATCTACTGAAATGTTTAACCTTTGGCCCCAAATTACTGCAATTCCAATTGTTCACAACAGATTTGATAGAATAAGATGGGTTCATGACAATGGAAAATTCAATGCTACTTCTGCTTGGAATCAAATAAGGAATAGAGGAAGGAAATGGGAGTTCAAAAATTGGACCTGGGACAGCCCTACTGCTCAAAAATTCTCTCTTTGTACTTGGCAAGCATTGTTGAATAAGCTCCCAACTGTTGAAAACTTACAAAGGAAAGGTTACACTATGGTGAATAGATGTGCTCTTTGTGAGAAGGATATTGAAACTACTGATCATATCTTCTTTGCTTGCTCCTATAGCAATTGGATTTGGAAGGAAATTCTTAAAAGATTTGACTTCACAAGGGATCCCTGCAGCAATATCATCCAAGAAATCAAAGCAATGATTTTATCCTTTCCTTCATCTGGAGTTTTAACAAAACTAGCTCAAAATGCTCTTCGAAGTGCTATTTGGTGGATTTGGAGGGAAAGATGCATTAGGATTTTTGAAGATCAGAAAAAAGATAAAGTTCACATTCTCATTGCCATTCTTTCAGATACAAGAAGCTGTATGGAGAATTTGTGAAAATCAGCAAGCTGAGGAAACGTGAGAAAGGGGTTTTAAATAGATTCAACTTTACCATTAACTAGTTAGAATGACAGTCATTAAGCTTAAATTCTTCTTTTATATGTGTGGAACTTTTAATCTTCACTATTTGGCTATTTCCTTGTTTGGATCTTTGCTAACATTGTCAGGTTTAGAGGATGCAAACCAAAGGAAAATTGGACCAGCTTGCAAGTTCAGCCCAAAGGACTCTTTCTAGTTTGAAAACTTTATTGTTTTTCATCCATAGTCTACAGGTTGTGTAGTCATGGAGTTTTAGCTTTCTAGCTTGTTATCCTAGGGTGACTGTTTGGTGGAGTGAGAACATTCTTCCTCTTTGAGGCAAGGGTGCACTCTCCTGAACTCCTCTAGGTGACTATTGCCTTTAAATCATGACTTGTATGATCAAAGGCTTTTGTACATATTATTTCATTAATTCCATCTTTACTTACCGAAAAAAAACTTGAGCGAGTGAGAAGGGTGCTACTTCTGTTCAGTACTGACATTTGCAAGCAGCAAACTCTCAAGCCATGCATCACAATATATTTGATAGTGGAGTCTCCACCAATGCCACGGTAAGGGGCCGGGGAGGATGGAACAAGTTATAAAGAGTCATCATTCCCCTCATGCCCTTGACAACACACGTACGTGCTATATAATATTGGCCGAAGACAAGGGGTTGCGATCCCGTGAGGGTGAACTAATTAACCCCAAAAACCCGTCATTGCAAATCCAATTCCAATTGATTGAACATAAGATTGCTGGGATTTGGAGAGTAATTAAAAAGACACGTATTAAAATAGATAGAGAATAAATTAAGAAGATCTCTAAAATTTATGTGAATATATTTTTACTCTGTTACCAATCTATTCTGACCTAAAAGCATTGGATATAATGGTTCAACTATGTTTCGAGAGTTTTACTTTTACGCTCCAAATCCCACAACAATATTGTCATATATATAGATCCAAGTGTATATATTATGCTGTACACAGACAGAAGATCTGAGGCAGGAGTATTTCAATCTAATATCCAGCATGTCCGGGCCCAACAGGTTCTCCAAGTTGAACTCAGCTGTCCATTAACCACCATCCACTAGCACAGACCTCACAGGCCCAAAAACACTCGGCATTAATTGCTGCTACTCTTCACGCCGCAACAGAGCGTTCTTCGACCCGCCACCAGCGCCGCCTCACCTTACTGTCAAAACATTTGGTGATGCAACCACACATAGGAAGGCTGATCGATAAAACATGAAATGCTATAGATTTTCAAATGATTACAGCAAGAATAAATCTTCTTTTGCACATTGTGCAGTCCTTGCACAGTGGGGAAATATTTTCTCTCTTCCTTCGATGGGTCTAAAATAACAAGATATATGAAAGCACAACACAGCTATAAAAGTACCTTCTGGTGGCGACCGGCAGTGTTGGGAGGCAAAAATGCCTCTTTGCTCATCAGTCATCACTCTACTCTCTATAACAAACGCTGCTCTAAAATTTGACAAACAAGAAAACAGCTAAGGGAGTCTCTAGCCAGCAGTGTCTTCTTCCACCCAAACAATGCATCAATCATTGCAGCAGTTACTCCTAGACCCATTCATATCAAGTGTTTCCTTTCCACCCTAAGTATTTCTTCTTGCCACTGATGTTGTTATCTTATTACGTGTTCAACACAGAAGATTATGTTATGTACACAGGAGGAATCCATCAACTTAACCTGCCTTGATTTCTCTTCGCTTCGCTTCGTTGTTCGCGTCGCCACCTTCAGCCGGCGCGCAAAAGCAAGGTTACGCCTTAGATGTTGGTGCCCGGCAGGCCGTAGTCCTCGGGAGTGAGGGCGTGGCGGAAATGGCAACGGTGGCCGTAAGGGCAGGTACCCCCGGAAAGGATCATCCGGCAGATCTCTGTCTTGTACCGGGGGTGGCGGATCACTGGGCGCAGCTCCGCTATGCCGTGGGCGAACTGGCAGTGTTGCCCATAGGGACACGAACCCGCCTCCTGCCACTTGTTGCACAGCTCCGTTTTGAACATTCCCTGCCCATACACCTCCAACTCCAGCGTCGCCGCTTCCGTCTCTTTCTTGCGCCCGTCGACCTCGCCCTCGTCTTGCTCCACCGGCACGAACACCTTTTGCTGCACCACCCCCCCCCCCCCCCCGACACACACACAAAACACAGGGTACTTTAGAATTAAAACGATTAAATCCTCTAAAAAACGACAGGCCAGCATAGCGAACCCCCCCCCCCCCCGGTCCCGGTCCATCAAGGAAGCACAATTTTCTTGTGGAATCTAAAATTCTACTCTCTCCCATTGACTTGAAGTAGCAGTAGCCTCTCCAAGAAGAAAGCTCGACTCACCGATCCAAGCAGGACAGGGTTGAAGACGCGGGTACGCCCATTACGGCTGCTTGCGGGCACCTTCATGTAGCCGCTCGACCGGATCGAGATACTTTTCGGCAAGGTGGACCGCTGCTCAGGGAACGGTGCCTTTCTCGTCAGCCTGTTCTCCTGCCTGTAGTCCGGAACTCTGGTTGGACACGAATCGGACGGTGGCGAGTCGCTGCCCAAGTGGAGCCGGTGCAACTCACTCACCAAGTTAGAGGGGTAGCCAGGTGAGGCCTCCATCAGTCCGCCGCCGCTGCCACGCTTGCCATAGGGTGACAAGAAGGATAGACGCCTAGCAAGCTCAGCGTTGGCGATCCGGAGTTTCGCATTGTCCAGCCGAAGGGCCTCTGCCTTTTCGACTGCTTCCTCGAGGTGAGAGAGGCAGAGCTCGTAGCGGTCCAGCATCTCCTCGTACTGGAGCGTCAGACGCGCCAGATAGAGGCGATGTTCCGTGGCTGCAATTTCGTTGCTCTCATCCTCGCAGGAGACGGAGGAAGGGGTGAGCGAGACGGATGTCGAGTACCGGAGTTGGTTCGAGAAAGGAAACGGTGACGATTTCTTGGAAGAGAATAAGGAAGGGTAGGCCATTGCGAATTCCCCACTGCTACAGATAAACGGGGGCGGTGACGAGTTTTGACTGTCAGGTGTCGGGAACAACGATGGCGATGAAGCTGCGGCTGCTTCGGTGCCGCCATTGGTGGAGTAGCTTCCCTGCTGCATTTGAAGGTGAGCGTGCCGCTGGAAAGAGGGGACAGGAAAAACAGAGAAGAACAACATTTCAGTAGAAAATTCTACCATTAGATCTCTTACTTCTTTCCCAACTACACGAACCAACAGAGACGAAGCAAACCATAAGTTGGAACTCCCTTTGAATATCAATATCATCATTATTGAGCTTCTGTTACAGTCCACCATATCAAAAGTTTCAAAGGGGACGCCAGTGAATTTGCAGAGAGCAGAAATAGACGAGATCAACCATTAAGCGACATTGATGACCCAAAAGGAACAGAAGGAGAAGAACATCACCTGAAGCAACGACCTCGGAGTCTGCCACTGGAGATACTCGGTAGGTTCCCTCAAATTCCACTATCCCCTCTGCAAGCAGAATTAGCCGAATTAACAAAAATTATAAGAAAAGGAGATGCAGCCAATCCGAAATGTCCATGGCACTGTGATCAGCAGCAGATTCTAACCAATTAAGTTCACTTAGAGCAGAATCGAAGAGGAACCACGAGAACAATTTAAAGAAACATCAGAAAACACCGTTGCAAGAGTGGAGAGATCCCTGACTAGCAGAGATCATGCTTCAGACCTACATCGAATCTACATTTCCGGATGAAGCCCTCCAGAAGATAGAACAATCACGTGGATGAAAAATATCTCTCCATTACCTCATCGACAGAAGCTTCGAAAGAAAAGAAGCGCGGAGAGAGAGATAGAGAGAGAGAGAGAGGGAGCAGAAACCGAATGAACGGCGGGTAAGCAGTGAAGAAATGTGGCGACCGCCTATTTATATGCCGAGGGAAAAAGCTGTGTATGCTCTGCAGGGGTGGAGGCGAGCAGAGAAAGAGAGAGGTGGGTGTTAGGCGCGTAGGGGACCAGCTGGGGCAAGGTTCGTGGAACCGTTGTTAGGAGATCGTAACGGAATGGGGACGGACGTCGTTGGGGAGCCATCGACCTCTGCAAATGCGGAGGTGGCTCCGTCTGGTGTACTACCGTCCTTTCGTTGTCACTGACCGTTATCTGTTCGGGGAGGCCTTTTTCTTCCCCGCTTCCACCCTACTACGTGGCCTCGCCAATCCCGCTCCCGGGTGCGCAGCACTTCTCTTGTATGTATCCGCCTTCATCCCAACATTAACACATCGATCACCGATTCACCATCCATCATCCCAAGCAACTCCCACGACCGTCTGATCGAATCATAGGGTTGCAGAGGACCAGATGAAAGAGGTAGAGTTTAATGATATCTTTTTACTCCGGGCCAAGTACAGTACAACGTAATTAAGTTTTGAATCCGCAAGTACAAATGTGGGTCCCTGTGAGCGGGTGGTAACCCTGGTGCGAGTGGGACACTGAAATATCATAGCTGCAGATGCCGAGGATGAGCAGGCGGGGATCCGATCGATTCTGCCGGTTCATATCAGTCCGACTGCCCCTCCCCCATATCCGAAATACAACACCATTGGTAATAGAAATATTTATTGCAAGGCTTTTTTTCAAAAAGATTGAATAAAGTTGATGTGAATTGAAAGAAAAATAAATCACTAAAATATGGACGAAGAACTTTAACTACGAAACCGTTCAATTGTGTGCAACTATCCGCTCCTCTGATCACCCTGCTCTTTTTCTGTTAAGTGAGGATCTTGGACGCCGACTCTCGAGCTAGCACGAAGAGAACGAAGTGATTGTGGTGATGTACGTAAAAAATGAGCACGGCAGACGAATATTCTCAACAGTCTCAAGCATCAAGAACATCTCATTGATTTGGGAGCAGGTTAACGAGACGATATACCGATCATCTACAGTACAACTCATGTGCTGTCCCACAACTGTCGATCGAGGTACAACACTCTCTAACCGGCCGAAGCTGCAATCAAATAAATGCCCCTGGGCTGAATATATATGGTTCCAAATAATTATACTACTTTTTAAGGAGGGTAATAAATGTGATAGAACAAATGATTTTATTAATTTATAGAGAGAGAAAAAAGTATTATCAATTTTTTCAAGCAATAAAATTATTTATCAAGAAATATACATCTCTTTTATTTCCCTTCTCGAAAGACATTAAGCATTTCGATTCCCTTTTTGGTCGTCTTAACTTACTCACACATTGTGATTGAGTGCCTTCGATTTGAGATGGTGGCTCAGGATCAGGAACGATACAAGGCTCCTTGTAAACCAGCGTGCGTAGTGGCGGAGTCACTTTGAGATCAATGAGGTCCAGTGATCTTATTGGATTGAAATATTTCTATTAATAATGTAGAGTTTCATCATTAGTGACTTCATTGGATCAAAAAAATACGTCTAAAAGTACATTCACTGAATGAAAATTTTAGGTCCGCTACTGAATGTGCGTGTGTTTCTGTGTGTGTGTGTGTGTGTGAGAGAGAGAGAGAGAGAGAGAGAGAGAGAGAGAGAGAGAGGAGAGAGAGAGAGAGGGCGTTGGCGGTTGGGGAACTCGGTGTGGCGGCACCGGGAGAAGATTATGTTTGCTTGGCTTGGAAGTGTGCTTTCTTGCGTGAGGGAGGAAGTGATCTGGTGTAAAAGGGGCCTGAAGGGTTTTCCTAGTGTCTCGCCAACCCCCTGCCCACAACACACACCAAACAAAAAGGGGAAAAAATAGTAAATAAAATGAGAAGAAGAAAACACAGACAGGTACGAAGCATAATGTTGTACCTAATCAACGGTAACTATTACGTATACATGGTTATTATTAGGACGTGAAAATGTTACGCCCAAACGTGAATAGATATAGGTGTACTGAACATGGGACGTTGCTTCCTCGTCAAAAATTGTAGCTGCTCTATATTTTCTGTTCTTCTCGTTTAACCTCTTAAGATAACAGAGGCCTACCGGGCACTTTTCCGAATGAAGCAGCATGCTCTGCCGCCAACTGCGACCGGTCACAGTGGCACAGACTATAACCCACCCCCCCCCCCCCCCCTCCCCGGCGGTTGGTGCGGGGGGCACTCAAGTAGCTAGCTGCAGCTGGCGGAGGAGCACTTGGGGAAAGCGGGGTTGGTTTGGTGAGCCATACACACATCACTGGGAGTTGGCGGGTGGAATCCATTGGGATGATGCGTGGATTGCATGGCTAATGGTAGTGATTGCACCCATCTTTGATTCATTCAAATGTAAGCTAGTTCTATATAAATATATAAATATATATATATATATTTATATTGTTCATGTTTCCGTTGAAGAACCGGACGATTATGGAAAAGGATGTCTGGAGGAACGTCACTTCCAACATGGTTAGGATCGATGGTCGTGGCTGCATTGGAGCGTGCGTGGGGTACTTGCTGGTTTTGTAGGCTATGCATGCAGATCTACCTCCCTTATATGCCGCGTCCGCCCACGTAATGTTCGATGCTATGTCGCTGTTAGCTGCTATTGTTGTACGTCATGGGGATACACCGTTGATTGGGTAAGTAGGTAGTGGCAAGTTTGAGCAAAATGAGAGAGAGAGATTGTGTAATTGAGACATCCACTTGTCTGGGTTTGCGCTCGAAAGATGAGCAAATTCTAAAAGACACCTTTTCTGTGCAGATCTGCCAATAGAAATAGGGGTGTCAATGGATCTGACAGATCCGAAAGTCCGATCTTGATCCGGAGGCTAAAATCGGATTCGGGTCATATGTTCTGATCCGAAAAGATATTTCGGGGCATTTCTCCTGCTCCAAAATCCTCAATCGCCGGTTCTCATTCTGGGGCACCCCGATTCGAAGAAGTCCAAATGCAGAGGATGAGGGTTCTCCATTTCCCTCCTCCGTTGCCATTCTCGTCTTCGCCTTCTTCGCACAGCGGAGATGAAGCGGCATTCTCAGAGCAGGCGCCACACCCCCACCGCCTCCGCCTCGTCTTTCTCCTCTTCCAAGGCGGCCTCCGATTCCTGCTACTAGGAAGGCGATGTGCACCGACCCAACGTCGCCGGCAGCGATGAGACTGGGCTATTTGCCGACGAAGACGTGGCCGCCTCGGTCGCAGCCCTCGAGTCCCTCCTGGGTTACACCTTCCGCGACCACTGGCTAGCAGAGGAGGCCCTCACCCACCCCTCCACGCAGCACCCCTCCGCACAGTGCCGCATCTCCTACCAGCGCCTCGAGTTCATGGGAGACGTCGCCCGCACTCGTCGGGGTTTGCACTGTCTCAGTCTGGAAACCAAGCCCATCTTAGCCAACCGGAGCACGGCGCCGTCACGAGTGTTGCCCGTGCTATGGTGCGTGCGCGGCAGGGTCACCTCCCCACCACACACTCCCACTCCCCCCTCCGCTCCCCCTGCCGCGGGGGAGAGCCAACCTATTCACTGACCGGGTGATGGACGCAGTCGCCATCGCCGCCGCCGGGACAGTCCTCGTTTCATGTCAAAGCCTTCCCGCCTCCTCTCCGGTGTCAAGAGGTTTACTCATGTTTGCTCGCCGCGTCCAGTTCGACGGCTCACCGACGCTCTCGCCAAGGCTATCCGGAGCTACGGGGGCGACCCCGGATGGGAGGAGACTCTGGACGAAGTCGTCGCCTCCTGAGCGGGGGAGGACGAGGACCCCGCCGCCGTTGCCGCTACCGCCACCCCTCTGGTCGTCTCCCAACTCCAGGACATAGACTCGGCCCTGGCCTTCTTCGGCTGGGTCCGGGACCGGGCCGGTGGCTCTCTCCAGCCAACCTCTTACGCTGTCCTTCTGAAGCTCCTCGCCGGATCGGGTTCTCAGCGTCGAAAGTGGACGATCCAGTGCAGGCGAGGGAGGGAAAGAGGAGGACGATGACAGCGGCGACTGAGGTGAGAAATCGGATTCGGATCTTGACCTGAATCCGAAATTCAATTTTGGATCTTAATCTGAATCCGATCCGAAATGTATTTTGATTTCGGATGCGATCCAGATCCGGTCTGTTGACACCCCTAAATAGAAATAAGAAGATTATGATAGCTCTAAATCTTGTGTGTATGGCAAACATATATGTCTCCTCTATTTAACTCATATTTGGATTCTAATTTTAGCGTGAAAATCATTAAGTGGGAAGATTTATATGAATTTATTATGTTTGGAACGGTATCTGAAAGCCAAAATGTGCATCTATATGTTTATGAACTACAGTAAATAAAGATTTTTTTTGGGTATGTGCACGTCATTAAGGGCAAGTTAATTTAGAGTGTGTTTTCTGATCCGTGTGGCAGCTCCACCTCCGCCACCATGCCGCTCCTCCTTTGCTACCTGTGTTTGAATAGGCGTCTTTCCCCTTAAGGCCGTTTTCACCTCCATCGTTGGAGCACAAAAATTTACATCCATATGATGAGCAATCATCATCCATATGAGGGATTAAGTTTACTACTCTTTTCATTTTTCATTATATTGTCTCCTGGCTTTTTCGAACCCTTGAAGTTTTCAATCACTATTCTCAGCATGAAGATGTTAACCTCGTCCACACCTCTTAGCGATGTTGTTATTCCACCACCGTGCATGGGAGGCCTCTGTTTTCCTGCTTAGAGGTTGCTTGTTTTGTTGTAATTGCTGTAAACATTGTAACATGCTGCTACATGATGTATTCAGTTAAATGGGCTGTGCCATAAATTGTAAACATTGTACAAACTGTACAAGGGTTTTGTTTTGTTATGCTTCCTTCAGGTGTCTTCAAGTATTTAGTTAAATGGGCTCTGTCGGGCCTTTCACAAACTTGGACCAGGTTAACAGGGTGGGTTAACAGTTGAGGTCTCAGACCTGGTGGGATTGGGCCAGGCCAAAATGCTGCCGGGCGCGTTTGGCGTATGCCTTTCAATTGGATGACTTATGGGATTTTATAAACTTTGGCTCAATTATTTTGCGTAGAGAGCGATGTTTCGAAGTCATCTATGTAGGTTTCGCGGCCATTTTTAACGTTTAACCAGAAGTTACACTTTACAGTTTCCTAACTTGCAAGAAAAGTAAGCCTGTTAAAATAGAAAATTGTAACCTCATCTCAAACATCTTTAGAATGTATAAGATTGATATTACAATCTTGTCATTATTATTATAAGATTGATATTACAATAAATATTTCTCGTATCCATTAATCCTCATCTCAACCATCTTTAGAATATGTATATTGAGCAAAAAAAGACAGAGTACATCTAGTGGCCTACATCCTTGCCGTGTGAAGGATATGGCCAATCGTCTCAGAATT
Organism: Colocasia esculenta; assembly: GCA_014218235.1. Classification (NCBI taxonomy): domain Eukaryota; kingdom Viridiplantae; phylum Streptophyta; class Magnoliopsida; order Alismatales; family Araceae; genus Colocasia; species Colocasia esculenta. The sequence goes on along the minus strand of CM024762.1, from coordinate 94,644,196 downwards.
CTCTCACCGAGATTTTGGATGGCCATTATTCATGAAATCAATTACCGGAACTATCTTTCAAATTAGAAGTCTAGATTTATGCTATAATTTGAAGGCAGATTTAGGGGACGGGGCAGTGATGGGTAACGAAAGTCCTCCGGGTTGTCCGAATGTCTACTCCATCACAAGCGAGGGACTCTTCTTCGCCGTGAGTTGCAGAAAACACCGCCTTGCAGCTCTTCAACCGTGCACAAGTTTCGCCTCAGTCGCCCACCTCTTGCACCGCTGCCAAAGTCCCTGGTGGACTTCCTGCAGGCGGCGGCTCTGCGGCAGGTGGAGCAGCAGTTGAATAATATATATTGGACGACAAGTGGAGGACCGACGAATCTCAAATTTTATTTTAATAGTATATCTATATAAATTCAGTGAAATTATTCAGAGTGAAAAAGTATCTTTCTAATATAAAATTTTTTATTCAATGAAATTATTTATAACGAAAAATTATTTTTTAATATATATATATTTTAATCTAATTAGATCACATGATCTCACTGAACATATAAGATCCACCCCTACCGATAAAGAGACGTTTCAGGAGCTGACGATCCTCAAGGGGTGCTTCATGTTTGAGATCATCCAGGCCCACGCCGGCGTACTCTCCATGGGCGACCTCCTAAGCAAGGCTGCGTACGAAATGACCCAATCTTTGACTATCAGATGATCCACCACTCAGAACGCGTGCTACGTTGGCAGGGACATGCGCACGGCTGGTTGAGTACCAGTTGCCTCTCTTAGTTCTTCGGAAGCTGGATTCCGTCGAGCACGGCATCGATACACTTGCAGCTAATTATAATTGCCTACATAATTTATTTCTTATCATTGGTGATTAATTAGTCTCGAACTCAGTTTAAGGTCTAATTTGGCAGACGATATGGGAGGAGTTCGGAAGAATTAGGATATATGAGTCGATTTGGTACACGATTTGTCTAACCCGGTTAAAATTTGAGTTTTTTGAGATAGGAAATGGTAAGAATGGGGTTAAGTTAATTATCTCACTTCTTTTGAAGGGCCGGATAATTTTAACCTATCTAATCTTTTTTATCTACGGAACTCACATAACTCTTCTCAAAATAAAAGGTGTTAAATTATGAGTTAAATATTTTTTAATTAAAATAATTAAAAGTACCTAATCCCCGACCCAAATCGGCCATAAATAGCCGACATTTTAGCAGTGAGTCTGAACAAACGTGCATACATACATTTATCTATTTCTCTCTCTATATATATATGGGCAGATGATATGGTCCTTTCTTCTTCTTTTTTTTATTTTTGTTAAGGCTGGCAGCGTACGTTTTCACCTTCTTCTCCGCTGGATGGACATCTAATGGCCCTGCTACTGATCCCGTAGGCCTTTACCCATTCCCATGCATGGAGCAAAGTCCCATGCATGGGGGCTCCGGTAGTCATCCCCTTCCACCGTTATTTATTTTATTTTATCTCTCTTCTTCATATGTACGTGTCATCTTTATATGTACGTGTCAAGGTAATATAACTAGATCTTGGAAACCTTCTAAAAAGAGACCACCAAAACGAAAGAGATGAGAAACAAGAGAGGAAAAAAAAAGGTAAATTAATTAACAATCTTTAATTATAATAAGACAAAAAAATCTTTATTATAATAAAGTTTAACGTATACTGTAATAAGAGATAATATTTACTGTAATGAGTTAAAGTTCTGTTAGAGACTAAAAAATAAGTCAAATATCCGATAAAGACTTCTAATTAATTTGTCTAAAAAAATAAAAAGAAAGAAACAAAAGATAAGAATAAATTGTTGGTCTTTCTTATCGATATAAGGAGCATGGTTCGTCATGCCAATGTACCGCGTCGACTCATGTTTCTTTAGGACAGTATAGTACACTAAGTACTGCAGCGAGCCCCACCTCCGTCTCACCCCCCACCCTCCCCCTCTGGTCCCCTCCTCCCCTCTGTCTCCCCCCCCCCTCTCCATCTCGCCCCCCCCCCCCCCTCTCAGGTCAGCCCCTCCCCCTCCGATCAGCCCCTCCCCCTCTGTCTCGCCCCCTCCCCCCTTGTCTCGTCCCCCACCCTCTCCCTGTGTCACGACGGTGAGGGCAAGGGTGGTGCATCGCGACAGCAAGAGGGCATTTTGTCCCAATGGCGAGGATGAGGACAGATGGCGTGGTAGCGAGTAGCGAGCTAGGGCGATGTAGTGCGGCAGCGGTGGCGAGGACGTCGGTTTCTCAGGGGCAGCACAACAACAGTGACGACGGCGGCGGGGCTCCTCCCTACGGCGAGAGAGAGAGAGAGAGAGAGAGAGAGAGAGGAGAGAGAGAGAGAGAGAGAGAGAGAGATGTTGCCCAGCTAGCTAGCCCAGAGGGGGGGTGAATAGGTTATTAAAAATTTGATCTTTGATTGAAACCTGTTCACTAATAAGATTACACAACAACTTAAACGAAAGTTAGAGTTAGAGGAAATGAAACAGTAAACGCACAAAACACAACCACAAGACACAAGGATTTTATCCTGGTTCGGAACTCCTATCCACAGGAGACCTACGTCCAGTCCCTGAGCAATACCTCAGAATATCACTATCAAGGGTACTATCCCCCTCACTGATCCTTACACCCAGCCACAACCAATCTTCCTTCAACCTGAAGGGAAAACAACCACCCTGGATACCACCAGGTCTTCCTTCACACAGAAGGGAATACAACCACCCTGGATACCACCAGGTCTTCCTTCACACAGAAGGGAATAAAACTAATAAAAGTAAGCACAAGAATAGGCTTCAGGAACTAGTTCAAACAGCTATAGTCTGAAGCAAATAAGCCTCAAGAGAGAAAGGATTTTGACACTGGTTTCTCTCAAAAGACTTCACTAACTCTCACAGGAATTTCTTTTTCAACACAGAGAGCTAAAGAGCTGAGATCTATTGGAATGGAGTGCTTCGCTCTTGTTTTCAACTACTGAAGACTTGAAGGATTGGTTATTCCCTATCACAGAATGTTGTTCTCTTCAAAAGTATGTCATTCTCAGTCTTGTAGTCTTGTATTTAAGCTTCTACTTGAAATTTGAACGTTAAAGAACCGTTGTCTCTCATTCTGGTGTACGTTAGACTGGTCTGCAAGGAAGCTTCGGATCTTCAGTCTTTTATCCTTTAGTACACGTCAAAGAAATGTTTGATATCTTGTATCTTTTGTGTCCAACGTTGTACAGATAAATCTTGTCAGGTATCTGCAAGCATATCACAAATACATAGGAGACAGCTAGGGCTGTCACTGATTGTTAGTCACAGTTGGAAAAGATATTGCTATATTTAGCAAAGCTCCTTTCTGTCAAAATAAATATGTAGACAGAATAGCACAATAGTGGAAGATATCATCTGCATGCATGAGAGATACGTTCAGAGTGCATTGAATGCATAGCAGTCAAATAGGCGAGACACGACTTTGACTATTCAACGTTTATTAAAGAATATTGATAAAATCGATATGAACAGAGCCGATGCCTTATGACTTATGAAATCGTTATAAGTTGATAAGCAAATTGTTATGACAGAGAATCATTAAATCATAATGAAATCATTGTAAGTACTTATGAAATCGTTGTGGTAGACAAATCGTTATGAACAATACAGAAATCGTTATGAGTTCTACAGAAATCGATGTGATCACTTAAGAAATCGTTGTGGTAGACAAATCGTTATGAAGAATACAGAAATCGTTATGAGTTCTACAGAAATCGATGTGATCACTTATGAAATCGTTGTGGTAGACAAATCGTTATGAACAATACAGAAATCGTTATGAGTTCTACAGAAATCGATGTAATCACTTAAGAAATCGTTGTGGTAGACATATCGTTATGAACAATATAGAAATCGTTATGAGTTCTACAGAAATCGATGTGATCACTTAAGAAATCGTTGCGATAGACAAATCGTTACGAGGTCTTAAGAAATCGTTATGACAACTTAAGAAATCGTTGCGACGAGCAAACTGTTATGAGGTCTTAAGAAATCGTTATGACAACTTAAGAAATCGTTGCGTCGAGCAAATCGTTACGAGGTCTTAAGAAATCGTTATGACAACCTAAGAAATCGTTGCGACGAGCAAATTGTTACGAGGTCTTAAGAAATCGTTATGACAACTTAAGAAATCGTTGCGATGAGCAAATCGTTACGAGGTCTTAAGAAATCGTTATGACAACTTAAGAAATCGTTGCGACGAGCAAATCGTTACGAGGTCTTAAGAAATCGTTATGACATCTTAATAAATCGTTGCAATGACTTGAAAGAAATGAAGTGAGAGTTTTAGCTGACTGTCTTTGAACTTCCATTTACTTTTATTTCCTGTCCTCAAGGCTCAAGTAATTTATTAGTATTGTTTTGTTAATCATCAAAACTAATGTATGCATAAGTGAATTAATTTATATGGGGAAAGTTTGGTCATCAATCTCCCCCTTTTTGATGATGACAAAATATACTAAACAGCATAAATGAAACAGACATGTTTTTCAGAGTTGCTTTAGTCTTCTCCCCAATTTTGTCAATAAGCAAAAACATAGTCTATGAGACAAATAAGAGAGAAAGCTTTGGATTAATTAGGAGTAAGATAATACAATGGAGACAAAAGAGAGGCATGCTGGGAAATGACAGCCCATGCCTTGATCTCCATATCTTCAAAAGTCTGGTGGAAAACACCAGGAGCAACTGAGAAGGAAGAACCCATGGCTAGAGTGATCCTTTGAATGTATAGCTGCCGCTGCTCTTCCAGGAATTCTCCATACTGATCTCTGTCCAGTATGAATCTGAAGTAGGTGCTTTTTCCAAAACTGGCACGATGGAGAAATCTATCCAGAGAGATTGGATAGAGAATCTTCTGATCAAGAAGATCCTTCTTTAAGGCATAGAAGGCAGTATATCTGGCTGCCCACTGAACATCTCTTGAATGAGATTTATGGAGTTGAGATCCAAGAAGGCTTCGGCTGATAGAATAGGCTTAGCTTGACGGATCAAGGAACTGTTGATGGCTTGCAACTGAAGATGGGGTTCCTTGTAGAGCATTTCCCATATGGAGAGAGAAAGCCTCTCACACTCAGAAATGAGGGGAGCCAAAACTTGGGAGGAAATGCGGCCAGAGTGATATTCTCTGAAAATGAACCGCAAAAAGGAAGGCAATCTACCCTACTTAGCTGACATTCTGCCCATCTGCTTAGCAAACATATCAAAAGCATGGGAGCCTGCATCTGAGTCAAACACTAAGGAGTGTAGCTTCGGTAGAAGAACTGGAGAGTCAACTTTGAGGTTTGCAAAATCCAATGTGAGGGGAAGATTTATTGGATGTTCTGATCTCAGCATCACTATGGCTGAATGAAATTGGTAGAACTGGACTTCAGGCAGCTTGTTCAGGTAGCAGAAATCACTGTACAACTGGAAGTTCTTGGCTATCCTGATCTCTTTCAGAATGAATGGGCCTCAAGAGGTCTTATGCCGAAGAAGGAACCACTCAGAAAGAGTGAGTGGGTGATCTCTATGGGTAAGGGTTTCTGCACGGCAGTCAAGTATTTAGAGTACTGAGGCTTGTTCCCTTGACACTGGCCCACTGTGCTTCAGTCTTGAACTCAGTCCCCTCATAGATTTTGGATTTTTGAAGGTGGGAGAACTGGCAAAGAGGAAGAATAATGTTTAGATGCTCAGAGAGGTTGAGGAGGGAATACCATAGATAGTGGAAAGGATACATTTTTGAAGGTATTCCTTATAGATGGATCTTCTCTGAGGGTCGAGGGTAAGAGAGTGCCAAAGAGGAGGAAATAATGGTGTGGAAGGGATGCTGAAAGAGGATGAATGTTTCCTCTTCTTCTTGGCAGGACTGGGAGATCAGTCATGTGGACATGAGTGGCAGTGGATAGTATGGAGATGAGGGTACTTCTCTCAAAGTCATCTGGAAGATTAGTGTCAAAGTCACTGTGAATTTGAGGTGATTCTGGAATGAAAGTGACAGAAGAAGGAGGAGTAGGAGGATAGAAGAGATGTTTGGGATTGAAGGATGAAGATGGGTGAACTGGAGTAGGTTAGAGAGAGGTGAAGATGGAGCTAAGGTTTGAGAGGAAGTGGGAGAGAAGGAAGGTTGAGATGAAATGATAGAGGATGAGGTTTGGGTGCGAGGCATAGGGTGTTTGAAGGTTGGTGGAGCTGGAGGGGCTGTAGAAGAAGATGAAAGTGAGGAGGGGATTGGAGTTGCAAGAGTAGAAGTTTCAGGGGCCTTGGTAGCTGCTACTGGCTCTTTCCCTTTTGCTTGACCTTCGCTGACAACTGCAGACGACCCAGATGGCCTAAATTCCTGATGAGATGGTCCTGATGACCCTGAAGCTTGCACTGATGGTCCAGATGGCCCTGACTCTTGTGCTGGTGGCCCTGGTGGCCGAGGAACAGCTGCTGGTCTGCTCTGAGTAGCAGAAGGAGAAAGTCCACCTGTCCTGGAAATTGTTGATAGCATGGTCTTCATGTCGGACAATTCCTTGTTGAACCACCTCATAGTATTTCGGACTGAAGACAGTTCAGAAGTGGCTGTAGCTTGATTGGAAAGAATGCCTTGGACACCACTACAAGAAAATGCGCTATTTTCGACGGACTGAATCCGTCGGAAATCCGACGGTATTCCGTCGGAAAAGGCACCTTTCGACCGCTTTCCGTCCAAAGCTCGTCGAAAACTGTCCGTCGGAAATACTTGGTCAGAAATTTCCGACGGATGACAATTCCGTCGGAATTCGGTCGAAACCTCCGACAGATATAATCCGTCCGGAAAGCCGTCAGTATTTTCCTATGGAATTGCCGACGGTGTTTTTCCGTTGGTAATTTATCAGTTCCGACGGATACTTATCCGTCGGACAATCCGTCAGTATTTTCTGACGGAATTACCGACGGTGTTTTTTCGTCGGTAATTTATCAGTTCCGACGGATACTTATCCGTCGGAAAATACACCATATATTTTTTTAAAAAATAGGCAAATAAAAATGATTTGTCAACATTGCTACAATGTCAAACCTGCTACAATATTCATAAATTTAACAAATACTCACAATCAATATAAAATCATAAAATACAATAAATATAAAATCATATAGAATAATGAATACAAAAATTAACATAGATCTGCTGGATCGTCTGCTGTCCCTACCTCGTCATCGTCTGGAGCTGGATCCTATATTAAAACAAATTAAAATGAGAAACATTAATAATAAATAAAATACATACATTATTTTCAAAAATGAAATTTAAAACATGTGATTATTTCTCAAGCTTAATACAATACTATTTTTAGATCCATCATTTTCTTGGGTGTTTTTAGATCCGTCCTTTGAATGTCCAACCCAATCCAGAGATCCAAATTGGATTCCGTCAGTTCCCACACGTCACTTTAACCCACCCGGTCGTGTCGGAGAAAATGGCACGTCGATCGCAACCCTATTTGGGATTTTAGACTCCCGGGTTGCGTGTTTTAACCATTTATATATGCTTGGCCGTGTTTTTAGATCCGTCCTTTGAATGTCCAACCAAATCCAGGGAACCAAATTGGATGTCGTCAGTTTCTACACGCCACTTTAACCCACCCGGTCATGTCGGAGAAAACGGCACGTCGATCGGATCCCTATTTAGGATTTTGGACCCCCGGGTTGTGTGTTTTAACCTTTTATATATACTTGCCCGTTTTTACATCCGTCCTTTGAATGCCCAACCCAATCTGGCGATCCAAATTGGATTCTGTCAGTTTCTACACGTCACTTTAACCCACCCGGTTGTGTCGGAGAAAACGACACGTCGATCGGATCCCTATTTGGGATTTTGGACCCCCGGGTTGCGTGTTTTAACCATTTATATATGCTTGACCGTGTTTTTAGATCCATCCTTTGAATGCCCAACCCAATCCGGGGATCCAAATTGGATTCCGTCAGTTTCTACACGTCACTTTAACCCACCCGGTCGTGTCGGAGAAAATGGCACGTCGATCGGATCCCTATTTAAGATTTTGGACCCCTCGGGTTGTGTGTTTTAACCTTTTATATATACTTGCCCATTTTTAGATCCGTCCTTTGAATGCCCAACCCAATCCGGAGATCCAAATTAGATTCCGTCAGTTTCTACACGTCACTTTAACCCACCCGGTCGTGTCGGAGAAAACGGCACGTCGATCGGATCCCTATTTGGGATTTTGGACCCCCGAGTTGTGTGTTTTAACCTTTTATATATACTTGCCCATTTTTAGATCCGTCCTTTGAATGCCCAACCCAATCCGGATATTCAAATTGGATTCCGTCAGTTTCTACACGCCACTTTAACCCACCCGGTCGTGTCGGAGAAAACGGCACGTCGATCGGATCCCTATTTGGGATTTTGGACCCCCGGGTTGTGTATTTTAACCTTTTATATACTTGCCCGTTTTTACATCCGTCCTTTGAATGCCCAACCCAATCCGGAGATCCAAATTGGATTCCGTCAGTTTCTACATGTCACTTTAACCCACCCGGTCGTGTCGGAGAAAACGGCATGTCGATCGGATCCCTATTTGGGATTTTGGACCCCCGGGTTGTGTGTTTTAACCTTTTATATATACTTGCCCGTTTTTAGATCCATCCTTTGAATGCCCAACCCAATCTGGAGATCCAAATTGGATTCCGTCAGTTTCTACACGTCACTCCACCCGGTCGTGTCAGAGAAAACGGCACGTCCATCGGATCCCTATTTGGGATTTTAGGCCCCCGGGTTGCGTGTTTTAACCATTTATATATGCTTGACCGTGTTTTTAGATTCGTCATTTGAATGCCCAACCCAATCCGGAGATCCAAATTGGAGTCCATCAGTTCCCACACGTCACTTTAACCCACCCGGTCGTGTCGGAGAAAACGGCACGCCGATCCGATCCGTATTTGGGATTTTGGACTCCTGGGTTGTGTGTTTAGACCCTTTATATATACTTGGGTGTTTTTTAGATCCGTCATTTTAATGCCCAACCCAATCCGGACATCCAAATTAGATTCCGTCAGTTCCCACACGTCACTTTAACCCACCCGGTCGTGTCGGAGAAAATGGCACGCCGATCCGAACCCTATTTGAGATTTTGGACCCCCGGGTTGTGTGTTTTGACCTTTTATATATGTTTGACCGTGTTTTTAGATCCGTCCTTTGAATGCCCAACCCAATCCGAGGATCCAAATTGTATTCCGTCAGTTTCTACACGTCACTTTAACCCACCCGGTCGTGTCGGAGAAAACGGCACGTCGATCGGATCCCTATTTGGGATTTTGGACCCCCGGATTGTGTGTTTTAACCTTTTATATATACTTGCCCATTTTTAGATCCGTCCTTTGAATGTCCAACCCAATTCGGGGATCCAAATTGGATTCCGTCAGTTTCTACACGTCATTTTAACCCACCCGGTCGTGTCGGAGAAAACGGCACGTCGATCGGATCCCTATTTGGGATTTTGGACCCCCGGGTTGTGTGTTTTAACCTTTTATATATACTTGCCCATTTTTACATCCGTCCTTTGAATGCCCAACCCAATCTGGAGATCCAAATTGGATTCCATCAGTTTCTACATGTCACTTTAACCCACCCGGTCATGTCGGAGAAAACGGCACATCGATCGGATCCCTATTTGGGATTTTGGACCTCCGGATTGCGTGTTTTAACCATTTATATATGCTTGACTGTGTTTTTACATCCGTCCTTTGAATGCCCAACCCAATCCGGAGATCCAAATTGGATTCCGTCAGTTTCTACACGTCACTTTAACCCACCCGGTTGTGTCGGAGAAAACGGCACGTCGATCGGATCCCTATTTGGGATTTTGGACCCCCGGGTTGCGTGTTTTAACCATTTATATATGCTTGACCATGTTTTTAGATCCGTCCTTTGAATGCCCAACCCAATCCGGAGATCCAAATTGGATTCCGTCAGTTTCTACACATCACTTTAACCCACCCGGTCGTGTCGGAAAAAATGGCACGTCGATCGGATCCCTATTTGGGATTTTGGACCCCTGGGGTTTTGTGTTTTAACCTTTTATATATACTTGCCCATTTTTAGATCCGTCCTTTGAATGCCCAACCCAATCCGGAGATCCAAATTAGATTCCGTCAGTTTTACACGTCACTTTAACCCACCCGTCATGTCGGAGAAAACGGCACGTCCATCGGATCCCTATTTGGTATTTTGGACCCCCGAGTTGTGTGTTTTAACCTTTTATATATACTTGCCCATTTTTAGATCCGTCCTTTGAATGCCCAACCCAATCCGGATATCCAATTGGATTCCGTCAGTTTCTACACTTCACTTTAACCCACCCGGTCGTGTCGGAGAAAACGACACGTCGATCGGATCCCTATTTGGGATTTTGGACCCCCGGGTTGTGTGTTTTAACCTTTTATATACTTGCCCATTTTTAGATCCGTCCTTTGAATGCCAACCCAATCCGGAGATCCAAATTAGATTCCGTCAGTTTCTACACGTCACTTTAACCCACCCGGTCATGTCGGAGAAAACGGCACGTCCATCGGATCCCTATTTGGTATTTTGGACCCCCGAGTTGTGTGTTTTAACCTTTTATATATACTTGCCAATTTTTAGATCCGTCCTTTGAATGCCCAACCCAATCCGGATATCCAAATTGGATTCCGTCAGTTTCTACACTTCACTTTAACCCACCCGGTCGTGTCGGAGAAAACGACACGTCGATCGGATCCCTATTTGGGATTTTGGACCACCGGGTTGTGTGTTTTAACCTTTTATATATACTTGCCCGTTTTTACATCCGTCCTTTGAATTCCCAACCCAATCCGGAGATCCAAATTGGATTCCGTCAGTTTATACACGTCACTTTAACCCACCCGGTCGTGTCGGAGAAAACGGCATGTCGATCGGATCCCCATTTGGGATTTTGGACCCCCGGGTTGTGTGTTTTAACCTTTTATATATATTGGCCCGTTTTTAGATCCATCCTTTGAATGCCCAACCCAATATGGAGATCCAAATTGGATTCCGTCAGTTTCTACACGTCACTCCACCCGGTCGTGTTAGAGAAAACGGCACGTCCATCGGATCCCTATTTGGGATTTTAGACCCCCGGGTTGCGTGTTTTAACCATTTATATATGCTTGACCGTGTTTTTAGATCCGTCATTTGAATGCCCAACCCAATCTGGAGATCCAAATTGGAGTCTGTCAGTTCCCACACGTCACTTTAACCCACCCGGTCGTGTCGGAGAAAACGGCACGCCGATCCGATCCGTATTTGGGATTTTGGACCCCTGGGTTGTGTGTTTTGACCCTTTATATATACTTGGGTGTTTTTTAGATCCGTCATTTTAATGCCCAACCCAATCCGGACATCCAAATTAGATTCCGTCAGTTCCCACACGTCACTTTAACCCACCCGGTCGTGTCGGAGAAAATGGCACGCCGATCCGAACCCTATTTGAGATTTTAGACCCCCGGGTTGTGTGTTTTGACCCTTTATATATGTTTGACCGTGTTTTTAGATCCGTCCTTTGAATGCCCAACCCAATCCGGGGATCCAAATTGGATTCCGTCAGTTTTTACACGTCACTTTAACCCACCCGGTCGTGTCGGAGAAAACGGCACGTCGATCGGATCCCTATTTGGGATTTTGGACCCCCGGATTGTGTGTTTTAACCTTTTATATATACTTGCCCGTTTTTAGATCCGTCCTTTGAATGCCCAACCCAATTCGGGGATCCAAATTGGATTCCGTCAGTTTCTACACGTCACTTTAACCCACCCGGTCGTATCGGAGAAAACGGCACGTCGATCGGATCCCTATTTGGGATTTTGGACCCCCGGGTTGTGTGTTTTAACCTTTTATATATACTTGCTTGTTTTTACATCCGTCCTTTGAATGCCCAACCCAATATGGAGATCCAATTGGATTCCGTCAGTTTCTACACTCACTTTAACCCACCCGGTCGTGTCGGAGAAAATGGCACGCCGATCCGAACCCTATTTGAGATTTTGGACCCCCGGGTTGTGTGTTTTGACCCTTTATATATGTTTGACCGTGTTTTTAGATCCGTCCTTTGAATGCCCAACCCAATCCGGGGATCCAAATTGGATTCCGTCAGTTTTTACACGTCACTTTAACCCACCCGGTCGTGTCGGAGAAAACGGCACGTCGATCGGATCCCTATTTGGGATTTTGGACCCCCGGATTGTGTGTTTTAACCTTTTATATATACTTGCCCGTTTTTAGATCCGTCCTTTGAATGCCCAACCCAATTCGGGGATCCAAATTGGATTCCGTCAGTTTCTACACGTCACTTTAACCCACCCGGTCGTATCGGAGAAAACGGCACGTCGATCGGATCCCTATTTGGGATTTTGGACCCCCGGGTTGTGTGTTTTAACCTTTTATATATACTTGCTTGTTTTTACATCCGTCCTTTGAATGCCCAACCCAATATGGAGATCCAATTGGATTCCGTCAGTTTCTACACTCACTTTAACCCACCCGGTCATGTCGGAGAAAACGGCACGTCGAACGGATCCCTATTTGGGATTTTGGACCCCCGGATTGCGTGTTTTAACCATTTATATATGCTTGACCGTGTTTTTAGATCCGTCCTTTGAATGCCCAACCCAATCTGGGGATCCAAATTGGATTCCGTCAGTTTTTACACGTTACTTTAACCCACCCGGTCGTGTCGGAGAAAACGGCACGTCGATCGGATCCCTATTTGGGATTTTGGACCCCCGGATTGTGTGTTTTAACCTTTTATATATACTTGCCCGTTTTTAGATCCGTCCTTTGAATGCCCAACCCAATTCGGGGATCCAAATTGGATTCCGTCAGTTTCTACACGTCACTTTAACCCACCCGGTCGTATCGGAGAAAACGGCACGTCGATCGGATCCCTATTTGGAATTTGGACCCCCGGGTTGTGTGTTTTAACCTTTTATATATACTTGCCTGTTTTTACATCCGTCCTTTGAATGCCCAACCCAATATGGAGATCCATATTGGATTCCGTCAGTTTCTACACATCACTTTAACCCACCCGGTCATGTCGGAGAAAACGGCACGTCGAACGGATCCCTATTTGGGATTTTGGACCCCCGGATTGCGTGTTTTAACCATTTATATATGCTTGACCGTGTTTTTAGATCCGTCCTTTGAATGCCCAACCCAATCTGGGGATCAAATTGGATTCTGTCAGTTTCTACACGTCACTTTAACCCACCCGGCCGTGTCGGAGAAAACGACACGTCGATCGGATCCCTATTTGGGATTTTGGACCCCCCGGGTTGTGTCTTTTAACCTTTTATATATACTTGCCCATTTTTAGATCCGTCCTTTGAATGCCCAACCCAATCCGGAGATCCAAATCGGATTCCGTCAATTTCTACACGTCACTTTAACCCACTCGGTCGTGTTGGAGAAAACGGCACGTCGATCGGATCCCTATTTGGGATTTGGAGCCCCTGGTTGTGTGTTTTAACCTTTTATACATACTTGCCCATTTTTAGATCCGTCCTTTGAATGCCCAACCCAATCCGGAGATTCAAATTGGATTCCGTCAGTTTCTACACGCCACTTTAACCCACCCAGTCATGTCGGAGAAAACAACACGTCGATCGGATCCCTATTTGGGATTTTGGACCGCCGAGTTGTGTGTTTTAACCTTTTATATACTTGCCCGTTTTTACATCCGTCCTTTGAATGCCCAACCCAATCCGAAGATCCAGATTGGATTCCGTCAGTTTCTACACGTCACTTTAACCCACCCGTCGTGTCGGAGAAAACGGCACGTCGATCGGATCCCTATTTGGGATTTTGGACTCCGGGTTGTGTGTTTTAACCTTTTATATATACTTGCCCGTTTTTAGATCCGTCCTTTGAATGCCCAACCCAATCCGGAGATCCAAATTAGATTCCGTCAGTTTCTACACGTCACTTTAACCTACCCGGTCGTGTCGGAGAAAACGACACGTCAATCGGATCCCTATTTGGGATTTTAGACCTCCGGGTTGCGTGTTTTAACCATTTATATCTGCTTGATCGTGTTTTTAGATCCGTCATTTGAATGCCCAACCCAATCCGAAGATCCAAATTGGATTCCGTCAGTTCCCATACGTCACTTTAACCCACCCGGTCGTGTCGGAGAAAACGGCACGCCGATCCGATCCCTATTTGAGATTTTAGACCCCCGGGTTGTGTGTTTTGACCCTTTATATATACTTGGGTGTTTTTTAGATCCGTCAATTGAACGCCCGACCCAATCCTAAGTATATGAAATTAATACTAATACTGACCTGAGCTGCTGGCTGTGTGGAGCGTACTCCCTGCATTATTGAGATGAACTGCTGAACTATATCGCTGAACTGCGTCTGTAGCTGTACCCACTGCGTCTCTATCTCTACCCGCTGCGTCTGTAGCTCTACCCCTGCGTCTGTAGCTCTACCCGCTGTGTCTGTAGCTCTGCACGTAGCTCCTCCCGAATGATGCCTCTAATGTCCTCTACACCACTGACGGGCGCGCAAAAGATGAACTCGCGTGTGCCAGGGGAGCGATCGAACTGGCATATGAGGACAACACTCGATGAGTATCCAGGCTGTCCCCAAAGCTGTACACTCGACCCTTCCTCGGCACTCCTGCTGCCTCGACCCAAGCGTCCGCATCCAAATCTGGCTGGGGAGTGCCCTCTGTGTAGCGCTCCGCCATCGTCCTGTCGTACGTCTCCTGTAAAATAATTTAAAATTAAATTATTGAAAACAAATTACTTTAATATCATAATTGAATTCATAATTTAAAGCTTGACTTACAGCAATTGTGCGGCACTCTCGGTAACATAGTCATCCGTCCTCTTCCGCTTATGAGTCCGGTCAATAACTCGCGGAAAGTAGGGGCACGCTCCAGGTCGTGATGCTTAAAATTCAACAAAATTAGTTAGTTTCACAATAATAATCCATATGTATGTATGAATCGAACAATAAAATACTTACCAATTTTTGACTGTGGGTCGCATAAGATACGGATCCACTAGTATGAACATTCTTCTCCGGTTGAGTTGCTCTGTTTGCGTATTGCCGCCTGTGACCGCTGCTACCATGGTCCAGCAGCCCAACGCTCGCAAAGGGACTCCCAATAGTCCCTCCGCATCCAAACAGGACCGTAATCCACCCAAGCCATAGGATCCCGGTTGCCTGTGGTCTTCATTGCCTTGTCCCGTACCTCCCACATCGACTTTCTTAAATTAGTCTGGGCCGTAATCTCCCAGACGGCTCGAGCTCGAGGGAGATCCTCGGGTCTCGTGAACGCGAACCTCCGCTGTAAAGAAATAAAATTAATCAACGTTCTGCAATAAACCCAAATTAATAATAATTAAATAAATGACATCAACTCTTCTAAAAAATAAAAATACCATAAACATGTCAAATAATAAATCCCGGACTGACACCGGGAAGTCTCTCCATGCATCCACTGGTCCTGGAATATGTGCGTGGACCAATGTCGTAATATAGCGGGAAGCAGGACTGGGATCTATCTTCCCCCTGCAATTCCACATTAATTTTCTACATGAAATGTATATCCTAAATAACAAATACAGTAACACTGAGATGATGAACTTTACCCTGAGATCCAGCATGGATGTCGTCCTGGTAGTTGAGGCCCCTCCTCAGCTGCTGGATGCTGGCTCTCCACCTCTGTTGAAAATAATTTAGTACACTATTATTCTATAAATTGCAAGAGACCAAACATACTAATCTATTGAAACATACGTTTACTTGTGGTGAGGAAGAAGACGAAGGTGGCACTGCTCGGATGGTAGACAGGGAGGCAAAATTTCATACACATTAGAAATTATGAATTTCAAATAAACAACAATATAGAAATTTACCTATCACTGGGACGACGGGCGTGGACGGGGAGGCAGTCCCTGCAAAATTTCATACACATTAGAAATTATGAATTTCAAATAAACAACAATATAGAAATTTACCTGTCGCTGGGACGACGGGCGTGGACGGGGAGGCAGTCCCTGCAAAATTTCAGGACGGGCGTGGACGGGCGTGAACTCCGGACCAGCAGCATCGACAACCATGTCTACGTACGTACTTGTGGAGGCAAAGTAATAAGCTGGTGCAGACGACTGAATATTCAACTCACCATGACACGACCATAACTCATAATGGCCAACAAATCCTCTCGTATACAGATGATGCTGCACATCCATGTCGATATCCACTTTCTGTTCTTACAAGCCGAACACGAACATCGGATGTTACCCATCGGATCAACTGCTACTGATGAATTACTCAATGCAAACTCAATAAAACTGTCAACTCCGTCTTTAAACTCCTCGGTCACAACTCCATTCACTATTCCACGGTACATCCATGACTGATTCTCATAAGACATTTTTCCTACAGATTAAATGTCATGTTCCGAGTTAAAATCCAACACACCCTCACATCGTTCAAGTACCATACATATGATACATACGTTATATGGAGAGTCCCAGAGCTAATGGGTGAAATAAAGCGTTGACGTAAAGATAATGAAGAGTAAGCATACATGAATATCAAATAAATTTGAGCACTATATAAATACTTAATGGTATTGAACATTAAAAAGAACACAAAGACTATTTGTTCATACAAACCGTGATGTCTTCATATTAGGCCACCACCACTTGATCGGCTCTTTATTCACCAGCTTCTTATTAGATTTCCTAGGTTTTGAACTAACCACTAATATCCCTAAATATAGTTTACTAAATACATCTCTTCGTACATAATGGGAAGACATAACTTTCAGAATGTCAAGCTCTTTGACACAATTATTTTCCACAAATTTTGACCAGTCTTTTCCACTAAATATGTACATACTACCACACCAACTACGTCGTAAGATTACAGAATATCGTAGTCCTTTTTCATCTTGAACAATAACAGATAATCCAATTTTATTTTCTAAACTTTGTCTTTCTTCTTTCCGAATAATCTTTATGATTTTCTTCATCTTCTCTTTCACCAAAAGTAAACCATCATGCAATCTTCGAATATCCATCGGTAATATCTTTCGTTCAAATAAACACGTACTTTGATACGTTGGACATTTATTCTTCTTTGAGTCTAATTTCCAATCGCGAACTCTCATCACTAATTAGAAAAAAAATTATAACAATTTATTCATGAGTAATTTAAAATATGAAATTAAATCATAATATGGTAAATATGAAAGAATCAATCAAATGACTACAAATAAACAACGAGTAATGCAACACCTCATTTAATTACCAAAAGAGATTGGTACAAGATTACAAGTGCCATCACTAATATGAATTGGCTTATAGGGAACTCACTAAATGTATATCAGAGAGGAGTGAATAGACGCACTCGAAATTTTCAACAAATAATACAAACACATAATAAATGAACACCTAATTGCGATCAAACATTCACAGACTGTCCAAAATAGGACAATTCAAGACATTGAGTTAGATATACACATTCTCATTATTGAAAATAAGACTCGTGCACATCAATCTCATAGTCTTCAACGGAAAGGTTCATTGACGGCTTAACACGCTCTCGTGAGGTGTGTGCAGTGAAAAAATGCTATACATGCATTGATCAAATTTAAAACCCAAATAAATATGAAAGAAATATGGAAACAAAATCATACATGTGAACAAGTGCAATAATAAACCAAATTCATACATACATGTAGATGAATTGTATTAAAGTAAGAAATACAATACTAATCACTAAACTGAAAGTAAACAATTAAAAACAATCCATATAATAGTGTTATAATGAAATAAGTTTGAATTAATGATCTAATAGCTACAAGAAAGATTTTGTACTCATTTTTTTAAATCTTGATCAAGTCACATTACAGTTCCATGCCTTTAGCATTCAATTCAAGAGGGAGAATGGGATCATTGAGACCCTTCATGTGTTCTATAGATAAAGTCTCTGCTTCAGACCAAAAGATCGATCTAAACCTGAAGATTTCTGTTTACAAGGGCAATCTTAGGCTATGTTTGGTACCCAAAATTTTGGAGTTATAGAATGGGATAGAGTGAAAATATCTTCTAAATTTTGAAATTATAGACTGGGATAGAGTGAGGATATCCCTAAAATTGTGGGAAATTTTAGAGATATCCTCACTCTATCCTAGTCTATCCAAATACTAAACATAACCTAAGATTCTTATAACTAAACCTAGTAATTAATGATAAGTTAGTTTTGAAAATGCTTCAATGTCAAATTTTTTGATGATTTGGGGAAGGGGGCCGGGTGCAGGTGGGGGGGTGTACCCAGTTCAGTTCGGTTTCAAATTCTGAAACTGAGTGAACCGAATATAATTATTACTCAAACAGAGTCTAGCGTAGTTGGTTAGCGCATGCATATAAATATTTTAGCAGCGGCGCGGGTTCAAAACTCCCATCTTACATGTGAGTTTTTGTGATAAAAGAATGAAAAACATAGTTTTTTTTGTCAAAAAACATGACCCAACCTGAGATTCGAACCCATCACCTCCAAGGGGAGGTGCTAGGGTCTTAGCCACCAAGCCAACTAGACTTATATTTAAATTGAACCGAATCGGTTCAGTTCGGTTCGGTTCGCTACAGTACTTCGATTTAATTAGGCTTGTAAAAAATAAGAGATGAACCGGACCGAACCGACCTGTGTTCACCCCTAGTTAAAGGGGATCCAGTTGTCTGAATCGGAGACAATCTTCCAATGTCAAAGTCAGAGGTGATTGTGGAAATAAGACGTTCAAGGAGAGGGGTCTTTTTTGCACGTGAGCAATTGTGAGGGAGAAGTTCCACTTACCTCAATCCGAAGATCATCGTTCCTTATATAGGCGCAGGTCCTAAAAGATCTTGAAATATTTTCGATGGTTGATGTCTCTAGGATGTAATCGTTGGGTTTCCAAGATAAGGATGTCCACTTAAGACATTTCTAGGACTTTGTGCGACGGCTATTCCAGATCATGGAAGAGCATGCAGTGCAACCCCATTAAAGGTCGCTGGAAGGTCAAGGGTTGCCTATAAAACTCACAATTTGAAGGCGCCGAGCAGGAGTTTGGAGACTCTCAAATATCTTTGTAATACTAGGGGACACGCATAAGGGGAAGCTTGTTCAGAGTCCGTCTTGTGTCCGAGAACACACTGCTGATTAGTCTGCTTGGAGTTGTTTAGTGGCAACTCCCTATCTTTTTGATGTCCAAAGAAATGCGTCAAGAAAGACGTGCTTGGTAGCCATATCGCGTCCGAAGATGCATGGCGATCATGGCTTGTTCGATAATCGATAACGGGTCATAATGGGTCCGTGGGCTTAGGAGCCAAAATGGTTCCGGGGGATAGGGCTGTAATCGGATCCGAATAATATCTGGATCCGATTCGAATTCGTATCCGATTATCCGGATATTATCCGATTAACAAATATCCGATGGAGCGGATTTCGGATACGGATATTATCCGGATAATAAATGGAGCGGATACGGAAACGGGTGATCCGCTCCGTTTAAGATCCGCTCCGAAATAGAATTATTTTTTACCATTATATTTTAGATCTAATGATTCATATATAATATATATATTTATAAATATATAATATATCTAATGCTAATTTTTTGTTTAGAAAATATTTTTGACATTTATATTTAAATATATATATTTAATTTTTTTTATGATTTTTAGACCACTTAAATATTTTATTAAATTTATATTTTCGAAGCGGATAATATCCGTATCCGCTCCGAATCCGAAAATTATCCGATTAAATTTTTCGCTCCATATTCGAATTATATTCGGAGCGGATACGGATTATTCGATTAACTATACGGATATTATCCGGATAATTAACCAGATTCGAAGTTAAACCACTTGCAAACACTGATGCGTCCAAAAGTTGGAGTAGCAGTGGACCCATATCCAAATGCATATACTCGTCACACAGAGATAAATATAACTCTGAAGGATCAATCCGTAGATTAACTTATCTTAAATTCTTAATTAGAAACTATCAAATACTCTTGATTTAGATCTTCCTATATATAGCTATGGTATTTTAAAAAATGGGGGAAAAAAAAACTAGAAGAGTCAGTGGTGCAATTTACTATACCTTTTTTTAAAACCTCCTGGACAGCAAAAATACCCAATCCTTTTCATGCAAGACCTTGGTGGATGATCCAACAGATGCATGACCATGTGTAGAAATATTCGGAGGAAGCAGCTTCTTAAGTACATCTCAATAGACGCTTAATTAATAACAGCTTGTTTTGGTTTCTTAAGAAACTCAAATCAACAATATTAATAAAAACTACCCTCATCCGCTGCATGCATGCCTTCCAAGAATTTTGGAGTGGCCTACCATCTTTGATATTTAAAAATCTCACATTTATCGTCTCCTGCACGTACGTGAATACCACATAAACATATACAACGAGTAATGCACCATTTTACTGCCATCGCTAGCTAATTACCACCACCATTTGTCATTTACGAGTAGTAATATGTAAGTCCAAGTATATGTGCAATGTGATCAGTGTAGAAAACAACAACAACAACAACAACAAAAGGACGGGAGGGGTAGGGGGGGTCGACTGAGGGGTGCTCGGACGGGAGGGGGAGGGGGGTCGACTGGGGGGTGCTCAGACGCGAGGGAGAGGGGGGGTCGCCGGTGGAGGGGGAGGGTCGCCGGTGGAGGGGGAGGGAGAGGGGGGACGGAAGGGAGGGGTAGGGGGGGTTGACAGGGGGGCTTGGACGGGAGGGGTAGGGGGGCTTGGACAGGAGGGGTAGGGGGGGTTGACAGGGGGGCGCTCGGACGGGAGGGGGAGGGGGGGTCGACTGGGGGGCGCTCATACGGGGGGGAGAGGGGGGGTCGCCGGTGGAGGGGGAGGGTCGCCGGTGGAGGGGGAGGGAGGGTGAAACGGAAGGGGGAGGGGGGGTGGGACAGAAAGGGGAGGGGGGGTTGGGACGGGAGGGGGAGGTGGGGTCGATAGGGGGGGGGAGTCGTCGGTGGAGGGGAGGGGGAGGGGGTCGCCGGTGGCGGGGAAGGGAGGGGGGGAATGGAGGGGGAGGGGGGGGGCTGGGACATACTGCAAGCGGCGAGGCTGGCGGAGCACGGCGGCGACGAGCGGCGAGGCTGGCGGCGGCGGCGAGCGGCGAGGCTGGCGGCAGCGGCGAGGGGCTTCGATCGCGGCGGCGAGCGGCGAGCATGGCGGCAGCGGCGACCGGTGGCGGCGAGGGCGCAGCGGCGCGGTGACGGCGGTGAGAGAGAGAGAGAGAGAGAGGTGAGGGAGAGAGGAGAGAGAGGGGAGAGAGAGAGAGAGGAGAGAGAGAGAGAGAGGAGAGAGAGAGAGAGAAGAGAGAGAGAGAGGAGAGAGAGAGAAGAGAGAGAGAGAGGGGAAGAGAGAGAGAGAGAGAGGAGAGAGAGGAGAGAGAGAGAGAGAGAGGCGGGAGAGCGAAAGGGGGGGTTTCGCGGGAGGAGAAAAAGCTATTTTTTCGACCGTATTTCCGACGGAAATATGTCCGTCGGAAATCCGTCGGTCTACCGACGAATATTTCCGACGGACATATTTCTGTCGGAACTTCCGACCGATTTTCCGACGGATATTTTTAGTCGGAATATCTGTCAGAATTACCGACGGAAAATAATCCGTCGGAAACATCCCTCGGTAATCCCGCAATTTCTTGTAGTGCACTGGACTAAACTGATGATAATATATCTCCTTGAGCCTTTAGTATGTCCATAACAGGCTTCAAATAAACTTTCCTGTGGCCCTTTCCTTGCCTTCTGTGAACCACTCTCTTTATTTTTCTCTGAGGTACTGGTTCTTCAAATTCACCATGACCTGTACTAGGTCCTTCATTTACAGGGGCATTTTCAATGGGCTCCCCCTGTGATGGTGCTTCTTCTGTACCAAGCTCTTGCTCATCCTGAATAGGAGCAGATTTAACAACATTTTCTTGTTCCCCCAGAGTGGGAGCTTCTTCCAAAACAATGTCCTCACTGTGGCCTTCTGCCACTGATTCTGACATTTAAGGCTCACTTCCAATTGGCTCCACTTGGCTAGGAGCTTCCTCCATTTCAATGTGACCCTCGGCCACAGAAGTAGATACTTGAGACACACTTGCAATTTGCTCCCCCTCAGTAGGAGCTTCATCCATCACTACTTCCCCTTGCGCAACTGTTGGCTCCTCAGAATAATATTTTCTGCATTGGATCTTTCAATATGGCCTGGTGCCATAGCTTCTGTCTCTGTAAGTCCACCTATTTCTGAAGTAACTGAGGTGGAAGGAAGGAATCCAACACTTCTCTTAGAATAGAGGCAACTTTGGAGGTGGGCAAGGAATCTGCCAACCTGCTACTGCTTCTCCCATTGGAGTTTCTGGAGGACGAGAGTCAACCTCCATAACAGGTGATCCTGAAGTCTCTGCTTGTTCTTCCACTGCAGGTTCTGCTGCTGCTTGTTCTACTGCTACTGATTCTACCTCTAATTCTGCTGGTGGATCTGCTGCTTCTTCTGGAATCTCTGGAACATCTCCAATGATGGCCTCTCCCTCTGCCACAGAGGTCTTGGTCCATATCCTATTCTGCACTGAGAATCCACTTTTCTTTAGGTTCCTGGACCTTATAGACTGGCCCATCTTTTCCACAACTGCCCCAGATAGATTTACTCCAAAATGGTTGAAAATTGGTAAGTAGATGAGCATAGGGCAATGAAACATTCAATTTGCTCTTTGTATCCCAGATTTGATCATGGGCAAACTTCATTCTCTCCATCATGACCTCGGCCATGTTAATCCTTTTGCTGGATTACTCAGAACATCATATCCGAATCTGCCCTAGTACAAGTTGAGAAGGTGGCACTGCGGGGAACTATGATTTGGCAGATAATAAAATGAAGTAAACGGTTGAATGCAGTCATCTGATTGATATCTAATTTCCCGTCTCTCAGCCTGAAACCTGGACCTATAATGCCAAGACCCTTGCTTGATCGTTCACTGTGTGAACCCCACTGTGTCCAGAAGTCTTCACCCCAACAACAAGTGCAAAAGCTCATGATCTACTTTAATTTGGATACCCTTTACAAAGAGACAAGGGACCATCCGCCTCTGACCTTAGACAAACATAAAAGGCTTTCACCAGGTCGGGATAGCTTACCTCGGTGAAGGTGGCAATATCCATCCACTGCATCCTTCTCAAAGTTTCTGCTATACTGCTCATGCCATTCTTTTCCAGATTTGATACATCCACTGCTTTATTTCCGCAAACCTTCGTCTTGACGAATGTAAACCTTTCCTGCTGCTCAGGGGACAAATACTCAGCACTGTAGCCCCCTACACTTACGAAAATCACTGGAGCGGCCATGGGTAGAGAGGAGAAAAGGTTCTGGAGAAAAGAGATGATGGAAGGGATGGAAGCCCTCAAGGGATTCTTCGCGGGAAGAAGAGAAGGCTTCAAATCTTGCAGAGAGTCGATGCCGGAATCGTTAGGGCATCGGCTTTGGGCGAGCAGATAAAGGAGAAAGAAGGGTAAAGGTGGGAGATGAGTCGTTCCCACAACAATTTGACTAAATAATAATACTTTATTGAAAGAGGAGGCGCCAAAAGAAAAAACGGCAGAAAGCGACAAAATGGTTTGACGTGTCAAACTGCTTTAAACACACTAGCGGTCAAGTACAATGAATAAGCTGAGTTTTGCTTAATGCCAGAGGGGAGAGAAGATTTCATAATAATCTGAAAATTTTATATGCCAATTTAAATACAGAAATCTTTTCACAAATTGCACATCCCTAATTCCCTTCTAAGAGATGTAAATCTCTCTTCAGGTAGGGCTTTTGTGAAGATATCTGCCAATTGACCATTTGTATCTATAAAAGAAATTTCTAAATTACCACTAGCTACATGATCTCGAATGAAATGATATCTAACCTCAATGTGTTTAGTCCTCGAGTGTTGCACTGGGTTTGGTGAGGTGATGGCACTTGTATTATCACACAGTAGGAATTGACTTGATATGAATGCTGAAATCCTCAAGTTGTTGCTTTATCCATAGGAGTTGTGTACAACAACTTCCAGCAGCAACATATTCAGCTTTAGCTGTTGATAGAGCTACTGAGTTGTTTCTTGGAAGACCAAGATATCAGACATCCTGTAAGAAATTGACAACAACCACTGGTGCTCTTTCTATCTACCTTGCATCTAGCATAGTCAGCATCAGAATATCCTACTAAATTTATTTCACAAGATTTGGATACCAAAGACCTAAATCATGAGTTCTAGCTAAACATCTAAATATTCTTTTCACAGAAATTAAATGAGACTCTCTAGGGTCTGCTTGATATCTAGCACACATGCATACACTAAATAAAATGTCTGGTCTACTTGCTGTCAAGTAAAGTAACGACCCTATCATACCTCTATAGTTCTTTTGATCTACCTTTTCACCATTTTGATCACTGTCCATTCTGGTTGATGTGCTCATTGGCGTTGACAATGGCTTCGCACCTTCAAATCCAAATTTCTTTAACAGCTCTTTGGTGTACTTGGCTTGACAGATGTGGGTGCCTTCCTTCCCTTGCTTGATTTGCAATCCAAGGAAGTAGTTTAGCTCTCCCATCACACTCATTTCAAATTCTCCTTGCATAAACTTTTCAAAGTACTTGCAAAGAGATTCATCAGTAGATCCAAAAATAATATCATCTACATATATTTGCACAAGTAGTATATGTTTGACTTTTGATTTAATAAATAATGTGCTATCTACTTGACCTCTAGTGAAACCATGATCTAATAAGAAAGTACTGAGCCTTTCATACCAGGCTCTAGGTGCTTGCTTTAAACCATATAAAGCCTTATGGAGTATAAATACATGATTTGGAAATTCGGTGTCATCAAAACTTGGAGGTTGTTCAACATACACTTCCTCTTTGATAAAACCATTTTAAAAGGCAGATTTTACATCCATTTGAAACAATTTTAAATCTAATGCAGATGCATAAGCAAGTAAAATTCTAATAGCCTCAAGTCTAGCCACAGGTGCATAGGTTTCATCGAAATCTATGCCTTCCTCTTGGGAATAGCCTTGAGCTACCAGTCTGGCATTGTTTTAAGATTACTCCAGACTCATCCAGTTTATTTCTGAACACCCACTTGGTGCCAATAACTGAATGATTGGATGGTCTAGGAACAAGTGACCATACTTGGTTTCTCTTGAACTGATTTAGTTCATCTTGCATAGCTATTATCCAAGATTCATCAGTTAAAGCTTCATTGACTGTCTTAGGCTCTATTTGAGAAACAAAAGCTAAATAATCACAAGGAATTACATTACCTACCTTGTTCTTACCCCTACAGATGGATCACCAATAATGTTCTCAAGAGGGTGATCTTTCTTATGTCTCCATTCTTTTGGAAGATTTTCATGTTGAATTTCAGTTTGCTGCAGTTCTTCCAGAGGTGGATCTTCCTTGTCCTCAATTGAGGTATTCTTTAATTTTTCGAACAAGTCATCTGTATCATCAATGCCACTAATTTCTTCCTTTTTCAAGGAATGGTTAGATTCATCAAAAATAACATGCACAATTTGTTCAATTAATAATGAGCGTTTATTGAAAACTCTATAATCTTTGGGTTTAGAAGTGTACCCCATAAAGATGCCTTCATCTGATTTGGCATCTAACTTACCAATGTCCCTTTTTCCATTGTTATGGATGAAGCAAGGACATCCAAATATTTTGAAGTGACTGATCTTAGGTTTCTTTCCCTTGTAGAGTTCATAAGCAGTCTTCTTCAGAATGGCCTGATCATTACCCTATTAATGATGTAGCTTGCAGTGTTGATGGCTTCGGCCCAAAAATATCTTGGCAAGTCATATTCTGATAACATTGTTCTTGCCATATCCAAAAGAGTTCTATTTTTCCTCTCAGCAATTCCATTCTGTTGAGGTGTCCTTGGTGCTGAGAAGTTGTGCTCAATTCCATGGTCATCACAGAACCTGCAAACTTTTCATTTTGAAATTCACCACCATGATCTGATCGGATAGAGATAATGGCGAACTTCTGATCTTTCTGAACTTTCTTGCTGAAGCTGACAAAATTATCAAAGGTGTCATCTTTGTGCTCTAGAAAGGATACCAAGTAAATCTTGAGTAATCATCAACTATGACAAATCCAAAATTCTTTCCCCCAAGACTGGTAGTCCTCATTGGCCCAAATAGATCTATGTGAAGTAGTTCTAACGGCCTTGAGGTGGTCATTACTGTCTTTGATTTGAAAGAGTTCTTGGTGTGCTTTCCTCTTGCACAAGGTCTGCAGATGCTATCCATTTTTGTGTTGACCTTTGGCAGTCCTTCCACTAGATTTCTTTTTCTGAGCTTGTTCAATCCATCCAAACTGCAGTGTCCCAGTCTTCTGTGCCACAGCTCAGTTGATTGATCTTTGCTGGCTGCCAAACAGACATCTTGATCCCTGAGTTCTCAAGATAGAGTACATACAAATTTTTTTCTCTATATGCTTCAAAGATGACTTCTCCATCCTTTAATATGCTGCATTTTGATTCTTGGAACTGAATCTGATGGCCTTGTCACACAACTGGCTGATGCTAATGAGATTGTGCTTTAATCCTTTGACCAGCAACACATCTTCAATAACTGATTTTCTTTGTTGTTCACGGACCCACTTCCTATCACAGTGCCTTTTCCATTGTCTCCATAGGTAACTGTTCCTCTTCAGCTTGGAGATTGACAAAGAACTTCTGGTTCCTGACATGTGTCTTGAGCATCCACTATCCAAGTACCATTTGGATGCTCTTGAGTTTCCCTGAAATTTAAACATTAAGTTTTAGGTACCCAAGTTCTTTTTGGGTCCTGATGGGTAGTATCATTAATTTTACCTTTTATTATCCATTTTTTATGTTTTGTTGGGCATGTTATTGCGATATGTCCTAATTTGTTGCAGTGATCACAGCAGGTAATTTTGTTACCTTTTCTATATACTTGAACTCAGCTTTATATGCTATATCTTGTTCAGGTATAAACTTTGGTGTTGGATATATTTTAGGGTAGACTATGGTTTCTTCATTATCTGGGGGTGTATCCTAACCCATTTCTTCTTACCTGCTCTTCTAGCACCTTTTAATATTAGAGAGTTTTTACCATTAGTAAATTTCTCTAGTGTGCTTGATAGTTATCATTTTTCTCATTTAAGTTTTTAATTCTTTTCTTAATTCATCTGTCCTTTCCTATTTTTCCAATTTTGTTATTTGTTCATTCTTAGCTTTTAGGTCTTCACATAACAATTCATTTCTTCTTTTAAGTTCAGTTATTTGTTTCTCTAATTCTTCGTTTTCTGTTTTTAGATCTGAATTAGTGTTTTCTAAACAGATTACATTTTTCTTACTAACTTTAAGTAATTTAGATACTTCTTTATATTTATCATAAAGTTCATTAAAGGCACTTTCTAGATTATCAGAATCTGAATCATTACAGGAATCAAAGGAAGAGTCAGAAGTTACCTTTTCTTCGGTGTTGGCCATGAGAGCCAGGTTGGCTTCTTCTCCATCACTGCTTGAGCTTGACTCACTGTCTGAGTCACTGCTGTTCTCCCAAGCAGCTGTCATTGCCTTCTTTTTATACTTCTTGAATTTTCTGAAATTATCCTTCTTGTGATCATTCTTCTTAAGCAATGGACAATCTGCCTTGATGTGTCCAGGCTTCTTGCATTCATAGCAAATCATTTCTCTTTCTTCGAATCCTTTACTTCTGGTTTTTTGAAATCTTTATTTTTCTTAAAAAATCTTCTCCCAGACTGGAACTTCTTCTTCTTTGCTAGAATTCTTTGAAGTCTTCGAGACAGCATTACTTCTTCATCATCACTGTCCTTACTGCTTTCACTGTTGTCCTGTGATTCTTCTGATATATCTTCATTTGCCTTGAGAGCGTTTGATTGCTTCTTTCTGCTGAAGGATTCTCCTAATCTCTCCATATTTATCTCATGAGCCACGAGGGATCCTATTAACTTCTCCAATGACATTAGTTTTAGATCATTGGCTTCTCAATGGCTGTTACCTTTGGAGTCCATGAGGATGGCAGAGATCTGAGGATCTTCCTGACCATATCTGGTACAACATAGATTTTTCCTAATCCAGCTAACCCATTTGTGATATATGTGAATCTACTAAATATTTGGGTTATGGATTCACCTGACTGCATCTGGAATCTTTCATATTGAGTCACAAGAATGTCGATTCTTGTCTCCTTTACCTTATCTGTCCCTTCATAGGTAATCCTGAGCTTTTCCCACATTTCCATTGCGGATTTGCAGGCTGAAACTCTGTTGAATTCTTTCTTGCTGAGGGCACAGCACAGGATGCTCTTGGCTTTGCAGTTTAAAGATTATTCTTCTTTATATCATCTGTCCACTGAGCCTTTGGATTGGTGACTAGAAGATCACCTTCTTCTACAATCGACCAAATCATGTAATCATGTCCTTGTAGAAAGTACTCCATTCTTGTCTTCTAATAGGTATAATCTTCTCCATCAAACAAAGGAGGTCTGTTGACTGACTGACCTTCGAAGTTACCTTGGGCTGCCATGGATCTTTACTCTTCAGATCGTTGGATCTTCTTCTTTGTCGAAGAGACTCGCTCTGATACCACTTGTTGCCCAGCTAGCTAGCCAGAGGGGGGGTGAATGGGTTATTAAAAATTGATCTTTGATTGAAACATGTTCACTAATAAGATTACACAACAACTTAAACGAAAGTTAGAGTTAGAGGAATGAAAAACAAAAACACACAAACACAGCCACAAGACACAAGATTTATCCTGGTTCGGAACTCCTATCCACAGGAGACCTACGTCTAGTCCCTGAGCAATACCTCAGGATATCACTATCAAGGGTACTATCCCCCTCACGGATCCTTACACCCAGCCACAACCGGTCTTCCTTCAACCTGAAGGGAAAACAACCACCCTGGATACCACCAGGTCTTCCTTCACACAGAAGGGAATATAACCACCTTGGATACCACCAGGTCTTCCTTCACACAGAAGGGAATAAAACTAATAAAAGTAAGCACAAGAACAGGCTTCAGGAACTAGCTCAAACAGCTATAGTCTGAAGCAAATAAGCCTCAAGAGAGAAAGGATTTTGACACTGATTTCTATCAAAAGACTTCACTAACTCTCACAGAATTTCTTTTTCAACACAGAGAGCTAAATAGCTGAGATCTATTGGATGGAGTGCTTCGCTCTTGTTTTCAACTACTGAAGACTTGAAGGATTGACTATTCTCTATCACAGAATGTTGTTCTCTTCAAAAGTATGTCCTTCTCAGTCTTGTAGTCTTGTATTAAGCTTCTACTTGAAATTTGAACGTTAAAGAACTGTTGTCTCTCATTCTGGTGTACGTTAGACTGGTCTGCAAGGAAGCTTCTGATCTTCAGTCTTTTATCCTTTAGTACACGTCAAATAAATGTTTGATATCTTGTATCTTTTGTGTCCAACGTTGTACAGATAAATCTTGTCAGGTATCTGCAAGCATATCACAAATACATAGGAGACAACTAGGGCTGTCACTGATTGTTAGTCACAGTTGGAAAAGATATTGCTATATTTAACAAAGCTCCTTTCTGTCAAAATAAAGATGTAGACAGAATAGCACAATAGTGGAAGATATCATCTGCATGCATGAGAGATACGTTCAGAGTGCATTGAATGCATAGCAGTCAAATAGGCAAGACACGACTTTGACTATTCAACGTATATTAAAGAATATTGATAAAATCGATATAACAGAGCCGATGCCTTTATGACTTATGAAATCGTTATAAGTTGATAGGCAAATCGTTATGACAGAGAATCATTAAATCATAATGAAATCATTGTAAGTACTTATGAAATCGTTGTGGTAGACAAATCGTTATGAACAATACAGAAATCGTTATGAGTTCTAAGAAATCGATGTGATCACTTAAGAAATCGTTGTGGTAGACAAATCGTTATGAAGAATACAGAAATCGTTATGAGTTCTACAAAAATCGATGTGATCACTTAAGAAATCGTTGTGGTAGACAAATCGTTATGAACAATACAGAAATCGTTATGAGTTCTACAGAAATCGATGTGATCACTTAAGAAATCGTGTGGTAGACAAATCGTTATGAACAATATAGAAATCGTTATGAGTTCTACATAAATCGATGTGATCACTAAGAAATCGTTGTGATAGACAAATCGTTACGAGGTCTTAAGAAATTGTTATGACAACTTAAGAAATCGTTGCGATGAGCAAACCGTTATGAGGTCTTAAGAAATCGTTATGACAACTTAAGAAATCGTTGCGTCGAGCAAATCGTTACGAGGTCTTAAGAAATAGTTATGACAACTTAAGAAATCGTTGCGACGAGCAAATCGTTACGAGGTCTTAAGAAATCGTTATGACAACTTAAGAAATCGTTGCGACGAGCAAATCGTTACGAGGTCTTAAGAAATCGTTATGACAACTTAAGAAATCGTTGCGACGAGCAAATCGTTACGAGGTCTTAAGAAATCGTTATGACATCTTAAGAAATCGTTGCAATGACTTGAAAGAAATGAAGTGAGAGTTTTACTGACTGTCTTTGAACTTCCATTTACTTTTATTTCCTGTCCTCAAGGCTCAAGTAATTTATTAGTATTGTTTTGTTAATCATCAAAACTAATGTATGCATAAGTGAATTAATTATATGGGGAAAGTTTGGTCATCAAGAGAGAGAGAGGAGAGAAGGAGAGAGAGAGGAGAGGAGGGGCTGCTATGGCCGAGGGAAGAAGAAGTCATGAAAGAAGAGACGGTGCACGAGGGGGGGAGAAAAAAGCCATGTGTGCCGACCATGTCTGGTACAGTCTTTTGCCAGGCACGATGCGGCATGATTGAACCGCACCAGTATAGTGTGGTTTGACCACCCATATTAAAGAGAGAAGTTCCACCAAAATATTTACTTTTCTTGTCTATTTGAAAATACTTCTACATTGTGTATATCCAATGCGTTGAATGTTTCTTCCACGGGAAAGAGACCGAAAGTTCCTCCTTTTCTATCTCAAAAATACCCTTCAGAAACTGAACATGATCGGGTTTGGTTCAAGATTATTTTCAAATCAGACTAAATCAAATCGATTCAATTTTAGAATTGAACGGAATCAATCGAAGCCTATATGATCCGAGTCACATGAATTTGAATTGGTTCGATTTGGTTCATAATTTAAATCTTTTGATTAATGTTAAAAATGATTTTTTCTTAACAGGTAAAGTACATACCCTCAAAGTTCATGTAATATTAATAATATATAGAGTCAATGTAACATTTAAAAGTTCTTAAAACATTTATATATCTTAATAAACAGTGGAAAAAGAATATCTTACAACTCAAATTCATATAGATTAGTAAATAAATAACAAAAAATAAATATTATCTTCATCTAATTACTCATCAAGCAACAAAGAGCTCCCACACAATATATAAAAATAATAAAATAACTAGATCTAATTATATCCATATTCAAAAAGTACAATTGAAAAAATTAGTAAAAAAGATCAGTGAAAAAATAGCGAAAGATAGTAAAATATTGCTAAACATTAGCAGAAAATATAAGTATAAAAATCATAATTCTGTAAAACCATTGAAAATAGAAACCGGAAACAGCAATGAGAAAAAAACCACTAAAAATTGATCTGGTTTGGTTTGGTACGTATGATTTGGTTGGTTTCTAAACCGAACAACAACCATTGACCTGAATTCTACCATTAATTTGGAACTGTTCGATTTCTCAGTTCAACATCAAATTCGGTTTCTCGTTCAACCTCAAGAAATGAACACCCATAATCTGAACCCTTACAATTTTGTTTGAAGCTAATAGAGAATGGAAGAACAGGTCGTCTACTAATTAATAAATCTATTTTAACTCGTTTTTAAGAATTTAAAGGAGATTGCAGACGATAATCTTCAACCGAACCGAAGTGCTACCGTAAACACGACGATCGAGAGAGAGATGGCGTGTAAACTTGTTTGAAAGCTCCATGATGTGGTGAAACGCAAAACAATTGACTTGATTTGAAGTGTTGTTAAGGGACAAGGACATATATATGTTTAAATCAACTATTGAGGTCCCCTTCCGCAGAGTGTCAGCTGACACGCTTCCTCACCCCTCATAAAAATTTGGCATTGTGGTTCACATGCACGTAGAATCACTTCATTTTTTTCTCGGCACCCGATCGATCGACACATACCCAAACACTTTTTCCCCCAGCATCCGGTTAAAATGCAAAGAAATCGCAGCTCCCAACAGTACCCTCCTCCAATCCCTCCCCTGCCCTCCACAGTACATGACTGCTACGTCCGACCCAACGCAACTTCGAACCCACACTAGATGAGAAGGATAGATTAAACAATGCACAGCAGGTGCGACGTATGGTCTTGAGAGAAGCTATAAAAACAAGCCGGGTGACGCTTGATTCATCAACAGTACTAAACTTGCCTTTAAGTCAGATTGTTATCCTTCTTAATGAAAACGCTTGCTCTGGCGTCCCCTCTCGCATTCGTCTGGCTCTATACCCAAATGGGGAAGGAGAAGAACAAGGGATGCTCTCCCTTCACATGTTTTCTGCTTCTGTTGATCCTGCTCGCCTGTCTGTGTGAAACGAGGATTGGGTTGGCGTATGGAGGTGAGTCAGAAGTTGATTAATTTGTATCATCTTGTTCCCCCAGACATGTGTTGTCCTTCCATCTCTGTTTCGCAGGTAGGGAGGTTAGGGCTCTGGGGGAAAGGGCGGGTGACCCGCCGCCCTCTCCGAGTGGAAACCCGTGGAGGCGTTACATGCCGCCCAACAGTACGCCTTGGCGTTGCTAGCGCCTAGCGGTAACAGGCCGGGACTTGCAGGCGTTCGAGGACAGAAGGTGAAGCTTCACTCGTTTCATAAGGTGCTTGGGGTTTCCCCCCCTGTTTCTCTGTCGTTTGTCGGAGACTTTGCATGCCATTGTCTCAATCTGAGCAACAACTATAAGACCAACATAACGTTGCATCATCTAATTACATGGCTAGTCTTTTCATGAATTGCTGGAATTTGGTTGGAGTTGGTCATTATTAATATAATCTAATGAAATATGGCATGTTAGACCTCTTAATAACTACAAAACTGGAGGACCCCGGTTGGGTCGATCGGTTAGAACTCTTGCTTAAAAGCAAGAGGTCCCGAGTTCGATTTCTGGGGGGGATTTACTGATTTACATGCAATCCTCGAGGTGTGTAAATCCGGGGTTTTTCTGGTCAAGTGGGGTAAGGGCAATACGGGTATACGGAAAGTAGGAGCTGCCAAGTCCTGACCTGGAGCTCGCGAACACCAATCCTTGAGTCCGCAAAGCCACACGGGGCGGGATTTCCTCGTTATCAAAAAAAAAAAAAAAAAAAAAAAAAAAAACTACAAAACTGCTCCCGTCTTTATCCCTCCTCCGTTGCAAGTTCTTATTTAGTACATACATTAAGGTCTTCCACGTACACTAGAAAAAAATTAAAAGAATTATTTTCTAAGAATAATATTAGGGGTTCAACTCTCACTAGACGATGTATTTCAATAAATTTTTTTTTTAGAGAATAACCAATCGATCTCTATTTTTTGAAGACTTATTTTTAAGTCTCTGAAAACTATGTAAATCTTTTAGAAAATTATATAATTACATATTTATCTTATCTCTATAATTATAAGTATGTAAGTTAGGGACTTAAACATAAATCTCTAAACAATAGGAACTAATTGGTAATTATCCTTATTTAAAAAAAAAATCTTGTTTAACTAATTTAGAAAAGATCTGAAATACGCTTGCCGTCTCATAAGCTCTCTCCGATCTCTTTCTCCCTCTCTCTATGTTGCACAATATTCTAATACAAAATCTTCTCCTTTATAAAGATGTTTTCATGCTACATCTAGTCTTGTGGTGAGAACGAAATATTCTCAGTATCATGCTAACTGTAAGGATATTTTTGAAACCATATTCGTATAAGAATATTATTAAAGGAATGTTTTTCATACCATATTAATATCCTTACTTATTGAAAAAATTACAAAAATAAGTTAGATAATTCGAAGGTACGATATTTTAGCAAAAAGGATCATAATAAAGATCAACTAGTTAATAGGTTCCGTTGCACGAATCACCCAACATAGAGGGCCGACCTCTTCCAAGATCCTCATTCCTCACGCTGTGTGTGTGCTGGGCCATAGGACTTCAGGGTCTACCAATAGTTAATGGGCTTCTGAACATGCCAAACCCATCAGGCTGTGCGCATGCTGGACCCTTTAGTCATGCGATCGACTGTGGATCTGAGCTGTTGTAGTCTGCCCAAATCGTTGGCCCATTGTGCACTCGTGATGCCGCAATAGTTAACAGCAAAATCTTGGCTGCTGCATCCTGTAAGTGTGTAGCTGAACATCTTTTTAACTTTTAAAATAAATGTCGATCTCGATAGGCATTTGAAATATGTGTCCATATAAAATTTGGCTACCCAATCATGCGCACAAACGTGGACTTGAAAAAGGCCCAAAAGGTTAGATATCATTTAGAAGGGTAAAAAGCATAAACTTTGAGTGCCGAAATGGGCTGTAGGGACTACAGAGGTAGGAAAACAGTTGACAAGTCTTCTAGATTTTGGCTCCCACAAACTCTTCAATTTGTTTGTTCAATCAAGAATATTGACTAGCACTTGAGATTAGCAAGTCTTAGGAGCACTCCCCAGGTATAACCCTTTGATTTTCAACTAATCAAGATCTAGAGAAAGGAGAGAGAGAGGTACACAACTATTCAAGATCTAGAGAAAGAAGAAAGATAGAGATACAAAAAAAGAGAGCTTTTTTCAAGAGATACCTATTTAAAGACTTCTAATTACACGATAGTATGTCATACATTCCTATTGTCATATATATCCCTCTTATGCGATTAAAATCTCTTATACAAATATCTTTGTGTTTTATGGAGCACATATCGCCCATAAATTCACTGTGTGGGAACATGGTGGTACTTATGATCGTTTCCTAAAGGCGCCCGTACAAGACAATACGTTCAAGATGCGCCCACCATGTCTCCTGCGTTCACTTAACCTGAACACGCTGAGCTACATGATTGTCTTTTGAATGCGTGTAGTACCTTGACTACATTAAGACTGTTTTCCAGAAATCTTAATTTTTTTTTGTAAATTGTGCCATCACTCTATCATATGTTATTGTTGTTAAAGAGTAAACATGCTAAAAAGTGATAAAACTTGTTATTTAAAGATGATTTTATGTACCTTTTGATTCTCTCATGAACTCTACGTACATCCACATCAAATAAACCGTAAACCCTTCTAGTTATCATGTTGATGACCATGAAATCATGCTAATAAACCCAATACATGATAATCATAAAATAAATGATTTAATTATAATTATGCAACAAATGCTCATTTTACACTGATGTTTAAACACCGTTACCACAACTTCGTGTGCTTGGAAGTCCTCTAGGACACTGAGCAAATGTTTCCACACTTCTCTTAGTGTCGTGAGAACCCTCCGTCGGATATTCCTCCTGTTGGATTGGAACTCCTTCTCTAAGGCCTCTATAAGTTTTCATAAACTTAGAAATTCTCTAGGACGTCGAGTTAATTATACCATAAACACCTATACACCCCATGGAACCATATTGGACCTATACACCATGTTTCGACCTTCCAATGTCTTTGATTGTAAGCACGCCCTACCTGATGCACATGTTCTAAACATAGCAGTAATGGGCAACAAGTCTTCTTGATAAATATGCCCCTATCCCTAATTGCATTTTGATTGCGGTCAGGGATAGACTACGTTTAACCCAGAACTATATGTACCCGAGAGTGCTGTACAACAACCATTTCTCGCATGTTTTCTCACACTATTTCATGATTTGACCCTCTATATGTTTCTGGATAATTTAGAAACACTTACTTCTCTCTCTCTCATCCACGATAATCTCATCTATTATTCTATACTCCTCATCTTATTCTTGGAACTTTATGGTCATTGACTGATTGTGACGGCCCTGCATATTTATGCCCAATAAGGCTCCATATCCAGATTTGTCTCCCGCGAATGGACTGAAGTCTCACAAGGGATAGCTCGTACATATGTCCAGTAAGAATATAAAAGACAACCACAACAGTATAAGACACAAGAAAGTACATGTGCTCATATCTGTATATAACAATTTACAATTGTCTCAATACATTATTACATGTCCAATAAAAAGAGTACAACTACCTGGGGCATACCCCGAGGGAGCACAAGCTCACACAATACGACTAACTCTATTGTTGGTGGTACAAGTCTGCCACAACACCTCCGCAAGCCATACAAATGGTAAGCCCTGAAAGGAACTATAGGGGAGTGAGCCTCAACAAGTCACAGGCTTAGTAGGGACCACCCAAAAATAACACACAAAACTTAAGAGGCCTTAACAGAACTGTAGAGGAGTGAGCCTCAACAAGTCACTGGCGACACCGTTAGCCAAACCATATTATGCTCACAACAAAACATAATAAATAACAACTAAACAATATATCTCACTAGCTAGCACATATCTCGAAAAGATAAAAGAGACAACAGGACTAGCACAGTACTACTAGTCCGCTCAACAACTGAAACGCCTAGGCCATAAGCCTCACAGACAAATCACTACAACAACTGGTCTCCTAAGCAACAAGCTTCATAGGCAACCTACCCACGAAGGGTAACAGGACTGGCATTAGCTAGCCAATTCACCTTACACCAACACCTCACACCAAAACATAATCGGAGGTTTCCCGAAGATAAGTAAAAACACAACACGTGGAAGGTCACTCCACAGACCTTCACAGAACACAAGTCCACCTCTACATCTAAAGGGACTGGTACACAACACAGCACAACACAAAGCTACCCACGAAGGGTAAAGGTACCTACTGCCACAAGGTACCACCACAGAACCACAACCAGAGTCATGCCACAACCAGGGCGCACCACAACGGGTCAAACCTCAACCAACCAGACACACATACAAGCCACCACTAATGGAAAAGCACGAGTCGGAAAGAATGACAGTCACTTCAGAAGAAACCAAAGATCAATCACTTCAGAACCTTCGGATGTCCATGCTTCATCCACAATAATAGAAAAAGGGATATTGGTAAGCTAGACTCCAAATCCGATGAAGGTATATTTATGGGGTATGCTTCTAAACCCAAAGGCTATAGAGTATTTAATAAACAAAGTTTATTAATTGAGCAAACTGTACATGTTATTTTTGATGAAACTAACCCTTCCCTGAGAAAGGAAGTAGATAGTGATAATGATAATGCAGATGACTTGTCCAAGAAATTAAAGGATACATCCATCGAGGACAAGGAAGATCCACCCTTGGAAGAACTACAACAAAGAGAAATATTCCATAATGATCTTCCAAAGGAATGGAGATATAAAAAGGATCACCCGTTAGGTAACATCATTGGGGATCCATCGGTTGGGGTAAGAACTAGAGGTAACGTAATTCCCTGTGATTACTTAGCTTTTGTATCCTAAATACAGCCTAAAACAGTCAATGAAGTACTGTATGAATGAATCTTAGATATTAGCCATGCAAGATGAACTTAATTAGTTCAAGAGAAACCAAGTTAGTCACTTGTTTCGAGACCATCAGATCATCCTGTGATTGGCACCAAATGGGTGTTCAGGAACAAATTGGATGAAGCTGGTGTGATCACTAGAAACAAGGCCAGACTGGTAGCTCAAGGCTATTCTCAAGAGGAAGACATAGATTTCGATGAAACCTATGCACCAATAGCTAGACTTGAGACAATTAGAATTTTACTTGCATATGCATCTGCATTGAATCTGAAACTTTTTCAAATGGATGTAAAATTGCATTTCTAAATGGATATATAAAGGAGGAAGTTTATGTAGAACAACCTCCTGGTTTTGATGAAATCGATTTTCCAAATCATGTTTTTAAGTTGCATAAAGCATTATATAGTTTAAAGCAAGTACCTAGAGCGTGGTATGAAATGCTAAGTACATTTCTATTAAACCATGGCTTTATTAGAGGAAAAGTAGATAGCACATTATTTATTAAGTCTAAAGTCAAAAATGTATTTCTTGTACAAATCTATGTTGGCGATATTGTCACGTCCTAATAAAATCATCCATTTATCGGGAGTGACAGAAAATCACACGCTGAAAAGAGACACTATATCCATTCACACTTAGATAACCTCAAAAGTGTCTTATTACATAAGTTTCCTCATTAAGGTCTCATGAGGAATAAGTCAAAAGAAAATTATTACATCATATTTACTAATCACAACACTACAGATAAGTAACATAGATGGCTTCTCGTAGATTCGTGGTTCACTCAACACTCTTTCCCCCTTAATCATTTGCTCCATCTGGATTACCTGAAAAGTAGAATTCTGTGAGCTAACTAGCTTAGTAGGATTCAAGTTCTATAATCAAGGGGATCAAGATACATAGTAAGTGACAAGGAGTTATACATGTAATCATGCTTTTGCATGTCAACTGAGATTGCTATACGACACTAGATAGCAAAGTTATTGAACATTAAACTCAAGATACAAGGATTCATAGTAACATTCAAATTCAGATTTGAACACATATAAACACGCACTAAGATGATATGATGACCAATCAAACACTTAATGATGCTATGCCAAACATCCACTCATCCTTTATCGTTCCGCACGGCCACTTAAACGAATTTGGGTGCTCCTCCCAGGACTAGACTAGCCCTTATTTGCCAAGCATAATTCTTAATTGAGTCCAAGACTCTTAATTTGTCATCACCACACTCTTACCTTTGTCATGAATCAATGAAATACAAAGGTTTTACTCATAATCACTCATGGTTTACATACAAGGAACAAGGAACTTGATTTCGACATTGATTTCTCGAATTGACAATCTCACGAAGACAATTAAGTTCGGAACTTGTAGTAATAACTCAAGGCGACAAGAAGGTTAACTTGACTAATTTTAAATAGGTGTTTTGGTAGTAAAATCCACAATATAAAGGTAGACTAACAAGTAGGACCAAGGGGTATGATTTTCAGGAAAGAACAGAGTCAAAATAAGGCTAGAAACAAGGTTCAGTCAAGACCTGTCGACAGGCCTTGGTCTACTATCGACAGGGGCTGCACTGCCAGAGCTGGGTTTTCAGTTCTGAGTGCATCTGTCGACAGCAAGCCAGGGCCTGTCGACAGGTACACTCAGTCTGAAGTTTCTGGGTTCTGGCTAGAGGTTCTTGTCGACAGGCAGACCTTCGTCTGTCGACAGGGGCTGTGTAAACTGTCTGAAAGCTATTCCATTCAACCTCCAATGGTTCTATAAAGTTGCTCTAATGTTCCTAACATGATTTGGACCCTAAACAAGTGTGATTTCACATGTATTACTCATTGAAACATGATCAGAAAAGAAAGATCATGGAGCATAGTTTGCAAAGATGTTTTTAGCAAGAGGTTAACTCGAAGAAGATAATGGAAAGTACTCTTTCAAGAACTACTTTCTCTTACTATTCTCAGCTGAACATATATCAAAGGTTAACACTTGAGAGTTTTATGATCTCTCAACAAATCAGGCCAACTAAGATTAGAAAAACATTAAGGTTCTATCTATCCTATATAATGAAATCAACACTCTACATTGCGTCGAATTGATCAAAGACACAACATATAGTTACTTGTGACTTGAGGATCAACTAGAACATGGTGTAATGTTGATTTCCTAACATGAACATACCTTCTAAACTTTGAAATATCATGACTAATAACATGACTTCTCAGATTTGACAATAATATGAGTTTCTCAAATCTGAAGAATAGCAAGCTAAGGTATGCATGCTATTTGTCAACATGTCAAGGAAAGGTAGTAGAAGAACCAAGAAGGATTAAGAAAAGAATCCTACCTTACTGAAGAGTGATGGTTTTCCTTAGTAAAGAGTTCCACAAAAATAGAAGGTTAAGGAGAGTCTTGCACGTATGATAGCCTCCACTGTAAACAACCTTTCAACGAAATGAAACCCAGAATCTGAGATGGAAGCCTTTCCAAGTAGAGTTGGCACTCACTCAATAGCACAACTGTGAAGTGATCTCAGAAACAATGTAGACACCAACAAGATGGGAGAAAGGTGCATACGAAGGTGATGGAAGGCTTTTTATAGGCCCAGAAAAATTTCATGCATCGACACATCAACTCCTTGAGGTGTCGTAGTAAAAACCACTTGGGTTTTTACCCCAACACGTAGCCCATGCAAAGCCCCGTATGTTTACACGTTAGTAACAACGTGTTCACTGTGCAGGTAAATGTGCTGGCCTCCTTGATCCCTTACACGTGTGCATGGTAAAAACCCACAAAATTCTTCCCGTAATTCCTCCATAAATCGACTGGCCACTTGTTCCTTAAATAAACCTATCCAAACCATATCTGATTGCCATGAAATTTTGACCATAGACTAATATGATAGTTTTACTAATTGTGGTGATTTTTAATTAATTTTTTAGATTTTATTTTACACTAGGTGAAAAATCACCCGAAAAATGGTCGCGTCGACTGTACCTTGAAATCCGTACGTTGAAAAATTTAGATAATTGTATATTTAATTTCTCCACATTTTTTCTGGAAATTATGATGTTCTCGGATTTTTATTTTGATGTCGTTTTCCAGTATCGCACTGTGGAGGCACGCACTTCGAGGTGCGACACTGGGATAATGTTCATTACCACTAATTAAGTCTATCATCCAATTATCATAATTTATTAACAACCCTAAGGTATTTTAATCAAATTACTTCTATTTTCTTAATATTTTAAATTTCTGGGGCGTTACAACTCTCCCCTACTAAAAAAAAATTTGGTCCTCCAAATTTAATAACATAAAGATCATTATACTAACCTGAAAATAATTCTGGATATCTCGTCTTGATGGTATCTTCTAGTTCCCATGTGGCCTCCTCTTGTCCTTGCTTGTTCCATTGGATCTTCAATAAGGGAACTTTCTTGCTTCGAAGTTGTTTGATTTTTCGATCAAGGATCTGCACCGGTCTTTCCTCATATGCCAGATTTTCTTGTATCCCCAGATTTTGGTATTCAATAATATGTTCCGGATCATACACATATTTCCTCAACATTGACACATGAAAAATATCATGTACATTAGATAACTGAGGTGGAAGTGCCAGTTGGTACGTCATTTCCCCAACTCTTTTCAGTATTTCAAACGGTCCAATATATCTTGGACTCAATTTTCCCTTAATACCAAATCTTTTGATTCCTCTCCGGGGTGATACTTTAAGAAACACATGTTCTCCTGCTTGGAATTCTAGCTCCCTTCTTCTTTGATCAGCATAGCTTTTCTGTCGATCTTGAGCAGCTTTCATCCGATCTCGTACCAATTTAATAGTTTCTGTTGTTTCCTGAATCATTTCGGGTCCAAGAATATGTGATTCCTTCAATTCTACCCAACACAATGGTGATCTACATTGCCTGCCATACAAAGCTTCAAATGGTGCCATTTGAATAGTAGACTGGTAACTATTATTGTAAGCAAACTCCATTATTGCTAAATGAGTATTCCAGTCGTTTCCAAACTCCAATATGCAAGCACGACACATATCTTCAATGATCTGATTTACTCGTTCTGTCTGTCCGTCGGTTTGAGGATGAAAAGCAGTACTAAACTTTAACTTAGTCCCCAATGCATCTTGTAATTCTCTCCAAAAATGTGAAGTAAATCTTGCATCTCTGTCAGAAATTATGTCTTTTGGAATCCCATGCAATCGAACAATTTCTTTCATGTACAAGGCTGCCAAAATATTGACAGACCATCTTGTTTTAATTGCCAAGAAATGAGCTGATTTAGTAAGGCGATCAATAATTACCCATATTGCATCAAATCCACTTTGTGTCTTGGGCAGTCCGACAATAAAATCCATACCGACACTATCCCATTTCCATTCCGGTACTTCAAGTGGCTTTAACTTTCTTGCCGGTTTCTGGTGTTCGGCTTTAACCTTCTGACAGGTCAAACATTTTGCTACAAAGTCCACAATGTCCTTTTTCATGTTAGACCACCAAAAATGCTTTTTTAGATCTTGATACATCTTGACAACTCCTGGATGAATCGTATAATGTGATCGATGAGCTTCTTCCAAGATTTATTTCTTGATTTCAGGATTATCCGGTACACATAATCTGTCCCGAAACCGAAGATTTCCATGCTCATCTTCATTAAAATCAGATCTGAAAGCCAATTTTTCTCTAGTTTCTATCATCATAGGATCATTGTTCTGTTGTTCTCCAATTTGTTTTAGTAAATCTGATTGCACTGTCATATTATCAATTACAACTCTTGCTTCCTGCAGTTCAGTCTTTAAACTTAATGTAGAAAACTCTTCTAACAACTTCCATTCCTTTACTTGCAATTGACATACCTTGGTTATAGGATTTCTACTGAGTGCATCGGCTATAGTGTTGCCTTTCCCTGGATGATATTCTATTTTGAAGTCATAATCTTTGATATACTCCATCCATCTTCTTTGTCTCATATTCAATTCTTTCTGAGAGAACAAATATTTGAGACTCTTGTGGTCGGAGTACACTATAAATTGGTTGTCATACAAATAGTGTCTCCAGAGTTTAAGAGCAAAAACCATTGCGGCTAATTCCAAATCATGTACTGGGTAGTTCTTCTCATGAGTTTTTAATTGTCTAGAGGCATAAGCAATAACCCTTCCTTCCTGCATTAATACACATCCCAGTCCAATACTCGAGGCATCAGTATAAACTTCAAATATTTTTCCTTCTACCGGCAAGGCTAAAATTGGTGCGGTGGATAAACATTCCTTTAATAGCTGAAAGGCTTGTTCACAACTTTCACTCCATATAAATGCAGTTCCTTTTCTAGTTAGCTGTGTAAGTGGTAAAGCAATTCTAGAAAAATCCTTGACAAATCGCCGGTAGTAACTGGCCAAGCCTAGAAAGCTTTGTACTTCAGTAAGATTCTTAGACTGCTCCCATTTCTGTATAGTTTCTACTTTTGATGAGTCCACTGATAATCCTTCTTCAGAAATGATATGTCCTAGGAACATTACTTGTTTCAACCAAAACTCACATTTACTGAACTTCGCATATAATTTGTGATCCCGTAATAATTGTAAAGTAATTCGCAAATGTTCTTCATGCTCTTCTATACTCTTAGAGTAGATCAATATATCATCTATAAACACAACCACAAATTGATCTAAATAAGATCTGAACACATCATTCATCAAGCACATAAATGCCGCAGGTGCATTTGTCAATCCGAATGGCATTACCACAAATTCGTAGTGTCCATACCGTGTTCTAAAAGCCGTTTTATGGATATCCTGCTCCTGAATTCTTAGTTGGTGGTATCCAGATCTTAAATCAATCTTGGAGAAATAATGAGCTCCAGACAGTTGATCAAATAGATCATCAATTTTTGGAAGTGGGTACTTGTTCTTTATAGTCAATTGATTCAACTGTCGGTAATCTATGCATAATCTCATAGATCCATCTTTCTTCTTCACAAATAATACCGGAGCACCCCAAGGTGAAGTACTTGGTCTAATAAACCCTTTCTCTATCAATTCTAGTAACTGTTTCTTTAACTCTTTTAACTCTTCCATGGACATTCTGTATGGTGTTCTTGAAATTAGTGTAGCTCCCGGTACCAATTCAATTGAGAAATTTACTTCCCTGCTAGGTGGTAAACCAACAAGTTCTTCGGGAAATACATCAGGAATTTCTTTACCACTGGAATATTTTCCAACCCTGAAATATTCTGATTTATCACGGTTACAGAAACTAAATATCCTTGACAACCTTTCTGTACCAATTTACATGCTTTCACTGCTGATATTATAGGTATTTTCCTTGTGCGAGGTTCATCAAAAATTATGGGAGTGATTTCCTTTCCTAGAAAGGTTACTTGTTTTAGTTGACAATCCAAATTTGCATGATACTTAGATAGCCAATCAATCCCAAGGATCACATCATAATCCCACATTTCAAGGCAAATTAAATCTCCAGGCAAATTATGCTCCTTAACTATAATTTGACTATTGGGGTAATATTCCTTAAGTTTCTTACCCTCACTTAAAGGTGTTGCAACCTCAAGTTGCGTGAGAAGTGGAACTGATTGCACTTCCAAAGACTTAGCAAACTCATAACTGATAAAAGAATGTGTTGCTCCTGAATCAAATAATACATATGCGGGTCTTGAGTTTACTAGTAATGTACCTTCTATCAGTCCGCCCTCTGGTGGAGATTCCGATTCCACTTCCTACACGGCCTGCAATCTACCTTGTTTTGCTCGAACATTTGAATTTGCTGGCGCATTCTTAACCATAGGACAATCCAGAATTCGATGTTGAGTGCTTCCACATTTCAGACATGCACCCAATCTACGCCAACAGTTTTCAGTCTTATGACCACTACGATGACAATGCTTACATATATCTTTGTTTGCTATCAGAGCCTTTCCTGCCTTCTTATTTGCTTGCTGAACTTTTGGGGTATTCCCCGAT
Organism: Colocasia esculenta; assembly: GCA_014218235.1. Taxonomy (NCBI): domain Eukaryota; kingdom Viridiplantae; phylum Streptophyta; class Magnoliopsida; order Alismatales; family Araceae; genus Colocasia; species Colocasia esculenta. The sequence continues at coordinate 94,599,530 of CM024762.1, read as the reverse complement.
TCGAACTTCCTCTTACGGTTCGAGGATCCTTCCCCAGACTTTCCCCTGATCTTATCCATAGTATCATTTGCAGCTTCTAGTGCTAAGGCCCTTTTAACCATTTCTGAATATGAGGTAATCAAATGAGGAGTTAGCTGCATAATGAAAATGGGACGCAATCCATTCATAAACCTTTTAGCTTTCAATTTTTCTGTCGATATCAAATGAGGGGCATATCTTGACAATCGGGCAAATTGAGCTTCATATTCCGATACAGACATTCTGAGTTGTTTTAAATTAGCAAATTCATCAGCTTTTCTTTCTTGAACTACCTCAGAAAAATATTGATCATTAAACAGCTCCACAAATTCTTCCCAATCAACTTGCTTTGGATCTTCCAAAGTAGACTCCACAGTTTCCCACCATGCTCGTGCGTCACGATCTAACTGAAATGTTGCTAAACGTATCTTCTCTTCTTCAGTACATCGGATTACATTAAAGATTCTTTCCATACCCTTTAACCAATTTTCCGCCTCGTCCGGGTCGGTACTTCCTGCAAATCTCAGAGGATCCAAACTTCGAAAATCCTTAAAGAGACTTGCTCCATTGTGACTGTTACTCTTAGCTACATTTCTCATTACTCGCGTCAAATCATGCATTGAACTCTCCATTCTTTTCTAGTTGGCATCACTTCCGTCCATGATAAAAGTAGATAAGGATCTGAAACATTCAATAGAACATACATTAATTTCACAATCCATCCACTAGCATTCATCACATATACATGTTGCAAATCCATAGAATGCACCACTTCATTCATTGATCAAATATTTACATCAAAATGTACATTCATGATTAGCAACTAAAACTAATACTGTCTTCTACTTCCCACCTTTCCACATTACAAAAACATACTCCTTAACCTCTCACTCCCCATACGCTTGGGAGTTATATACATACAACCATCATTTATACAAAAGGGGTGGTTACAAAAGAAGGACATATTGCCTAAGTCCTTTCTAGTTTCGGGTCAGATCTATGACAACTTCAGCAGGTTGCGGCTGCTGAACTTCATCAGCTCCGTGGTATAGCTCCCTTGCCGCATCCGTCATGGTCTCCCAATATTCCTCAAACTGGTGGAGCAACATGTCTTGCCCCAGCTTGAGATTGTCCAACCTACACATAACTTGGGTCATTACGTCCAGTGCAGCACCAGGATTTCCAGCAAAGAAGGCGCCTGCCGTCAGATTTAATACTTCCTCCTTGATCTGCACGTGGGTTTCTCTCTGTGCTTGAGCATATTGTTCTAGGTCCTGACGTAGCATTTCCATGGCTGCTACCAACCTTTGCTGAGCACTCATGTCCATTCTGAAATAATTAATAGGTTAAGCATTTACATGATTAGAAAAATCATGCTAACTAATCCCATGTTTCTACCCCATCTCACTGATTTCCCTAGGTTTATCGAACCAAGGCTCTGATACCAATTAATCTGTCACGTCCTAATAAAATCATCCATTTATCGGGAGTGACAGAAAATCACACGCTGAAAAGAGACACTATATCCATTCACACTTAGATAACCTCAAAAGTGTCTTATTACATAAGTTTCCTCATTAATGTCTCATGAGGAATAAGTCAAAAGAAAATTATTACATCATATTTACTAATCACAACACTACAGATAAGTAACATAGATGGCTTCTCGTAGATTCGTGGTTCACTCAACACTCTTTCCCCCTTAATCATTTGCTCCATCTGGATTACCTGAAAAGTAGAATTCTGTGAGCTAACTAGCTCAGTAGGATTCAAGTTCTATAATCAAGGGGATCAAGATACATAGTAAGTGACAAGGAGTTATACATGTAATCATACTTTTGCATGTCAAACTGAGATTGCTATACGACACTAGATAGCAAAGTTATTGAACATTAAACTCAAGATACAAGGATTCATAGTAACATTCAAATTCAGATTTGAACACATATAAACACGCACTAAGATGATATGATGACCAATCAAACACTTAATGATGCTATGCCAAACATCCACTCATCCTTTATCGTTCCGCGCGGCCACTTAAACGAATTTAGGTGCTCCTCCCAGGACTAGACTAGCCCTTATTTGCCAAGCATAATTCTTAAATTGAGTCCAAGACTCTTAATTTGTCATCACCACACTCTTACCTTTGTAATGAATCAATGAAATACAAAGGTTTTACTCATAATCACTCATGGTTTACATACAAGGAACAAGGAACTTGATTTCGACATTGATTTCTCGAATTGACAATCTCACGAAGACAATTAAGTTCGGAACTTGTAGTAATAACTCAAGGTGACAAGAAGGTTAACTTGACTGATTTTAAATAGGTGTTTTGGTAGTAAAATCCATAATATAAGGTAGACTAACAAGTAGGACAAAGGGGTATGATTTTCAGGAAAGAACGGAGTCAAAATAAGGCTAGAAACAAGGTTCAGTCAAGACCTGTCGACAGGCCTTGGTCTGCTGTCGACAGGGGCTGCACTGCCAGAGCTGGGTTTTCAGTTCTGAGTGCATCTGTCGACAGCAAGCCAGGGCCTGTCGACAGGTACACTCAGTCTGAAGTTTCTGGGTTCTGGCTAGAGGTTCCTGTCGACAGGCAGACCTTCGTCTGTCGACAGGGGCTGTGTAAACTGTCTGAAAGCTATTCCATTCAACCTCCAATGGTTCTATAAAGTTGCTCTAATGTTCCTAACATGATTTGGACCCTAAACAAGTGTGATTTCACATGTATTACTCATTGAAACATGATCAGAAAAGAAAGATCATGGAGCATAGTTTGCAAATATGTTTTTAGCAAGAGGTTAACTCGAAGAAGATAATGGAAAGTACTCTTTCAAGAACTACTTTCTCTTTACTATTCTCAGCTGAACATATATCAAAGGTTAACACTTGAGAGTTTTATGATCTCTCAACGAATCAGGCCAACTAAAATTAGAAAAACATTAAGGTTCTATCTATCCTATATAATGAAATCAACACTCTACATTGGGTCGAATTGATCAAAGACAACAACATATAGTTACTTGTGACTTGAGGATCAACTAGAACATGGTGTAATGTTGATTTCCTAACATGAACATACCTTCTAAACTTTGAAATTATCATGACTAATAACATGACTTCTCAGATTTGACAATAATATGAGTTTCTCAAATCTGAAGAATAGCAAGCTAAGGTATGCATGCTATTTGTCAACATGTCAAGGAAAGGTAGTAGAAGAACCAAGAAGGATTAAGAAAAGAATCCTACCTTACAGAAGAGTGATGGTTTTCCCTTAGTAAAGAGTTCCACAAAAATAGAAGGTTAAGGAGAGTCTTGCACGTATGATAGCCTCCACTGCAAACAACCTTTCAACGAAATGAAACCCAGAATCTGAGATGGAAGCCTTTCCAAGTAGAGTTGGCACTCACTCAATAGCACAACTATGAAGTGATCTCAGAAACAATGTAGACACCAACAAGATGGGAGAAAGGTGCATACGAAGGTGATGGAAGGCTTTTTATAGGCCCAGAAAAATTCTCATGCATCGACACATCAACTCCTTGAGGTGTCGTAGTAAAAACCACTTGGGTTTTTACCCCAACACGTAGCCCATGCAAAGCCCCGTATGTTTACACGTTAGTAACAAACGTGTTCACTGTGCAGGTAAATGTGCTGGTCTCCTTGATCCCTTACACGTGTGCATGGTAAAAACCCACAAAATTTCTTCCCGTAATTCCTCCATAAATCGACTGGCCACTTGTTCCTTAAATATGTTGGCCCTTCGGTATGGCAATAAGCTAGCCTAGAGGGGGGGGGGTGAATAGGTTTTTCTGAAATCTGAAATAGAAACTTAAACACAAAAATTAACACTTGAAGGTTTGGTTAGTTTAGTGTGATAAAGAGTAGTAGTGCGGAAGCAAATAAACAATCACACAAAGGACACAAGGAATTTATCCTGGTTCGGCCCTTCCCACATGGAAGTCCTACGTCCAGTCCCCAAGCAACCTCTTGGGATTTCACTAACCAAGGGTACAATCCCCCTTAAGGACACTACAACACCCAGCACCCCAGCTGGTCTTCTTCTCTTTCCCGGGCAAGAAGGCCACCCACTTCTCTTACAGGTAAAGAAGCCAACCTCCTGGTACAAACCCCAATGTGGTTCTGCTAGACACAAACCCCTAGCTAGGTTCTATACTGTATACAGTCCTACAGCTGGACAGAAGTCTTTCTTAGAAAAGAAAGAACAAAGCTAAGAGTTGGAACAAATGAAAACCAACTAAAAGAACTCCCAGCAAAAAGACTCTCTCCCCAGATTACAAAGATGCATACAGAGAGAGTGAAGAGAGGAGAAGGAGCTTGAAGCTTGAGGGCTTCAGATGCTTGAACACTTCTTCTTGGGCTCAGGCTCTTTCTCTCTTTTCCTTTGAGTGTATGTGGAGTTGAGGTTCTTCCCAGATGTACACTCTTGAATAATCTTCAGGAAAACTCTTTTTCTTCTTCAGCCTTGCTTCATCTTTTATATGAGCAATTTGAATAAATCCGTTGGAGTTCTAGCCGTTGCTCATCTTCTCTTTCTTCTGATAATTTGTGGTCTACGAGGTCTACAAGCATAGAAAAAAGTGTTTAGATAAAAGAGTGTTTCTGTCAAAAAGGCTCATACCTCTATGTTTCCTGTTGCCACCCAGAAGTAGTAAGTAATCCCCTTTTTTGTTGGCAGGAAGAAAAGATCTAGAGAGATAAGCAAAAAGATCTCCTGTCAGAAAGATAGAGGATTACGCAAATCAAGAATATTTGACTTTTTCACTAGATGCCAAAAATATTTTGGAATATAAAGGAAATGTATGTTTAAGTGAAATCTATGTTGAAATCCATGTTTTACAAAGGAATCCATGTTTTACAAAGGAATCCATGTTTCACTTATCAAATCCTTATGAGAGTTACAAAGGAATCCATGTGAGAAGTCTGTGTGAGTTACAAAGGAATCCTTATGAGAAGTCTGTGTAAGTTACAAATGAATCGTTATGAGAAGCGAATCGTTATGAGAGCGAATCCTTATGAGAGTTACAAAGGAATCGTTATGAGAGCGAATCCTTATGAGAGTTACAAAGGAATCGTTATGAGAGTGAATCCTTATGAGAGTTTACAAAGGAATCGTTATGAGAGTTACAAAGGAATCGTTATGAGAGTGAATCCTTATGAGAGTTTACAAAGGAATCGTTATGAGAGCGAATCCTTATGAGAGTTACAAAGGAATCGTTATGAGAGTGAATCCTTATGAGAGTTTACAAAGGAATCGTTATAAGAGCGAATCCTTATGAGAGTTACAAAGGAATCCTTATGAGTTACAAAGAAGTCTGTGTGAGTACAAAGGAATCCTTATGAGTTATAAAGGAGTCTGTGTGAGTTACAAAGGAATACTTATGAGTTACAAAGGAGTCTGTGTGAGTTACAAAGGAATCCTTATGAGTTACAAAGGAGTCTGTGTGAGTATAAAGGAATCCTTATGAGTTACAAAGGAGTCTGTGTGAGTACAAAGGAATCCTTATGAGAGCAAATCGATGTGGCACTTTGAACTGAAATCGATATATATTGAATGGACATCGATTTATGTGTTTAGTGCAAATCATTACGGTAATAATGTCATAAATTTATATTTATTAGAAAATCATGATATTTAATTTATAATTAGAAAAATTATGGTATTAAATATATTTAATATTCAATTAATCACATAAATTTATATTTATTAAGAAAAACATGATATTAAATATTTTTAATAATAATTAATTAAACATAAATTTTGTTATCACCAAAATAAAATGGTAAAATATAGGAGTGGTTCAACAATCTCCCCCTTTTTGGTGATGACAAAATTTATGAGAAATTTCTAACAAAAATACGTAAAGTATAGAAAATACAGAAAATTCACAGATAATGCATACCATGCATACTCTCCCCCTTTTTGTCACAAACCAAAAAGGAAGGTTCTTACCATTGCATTCTCTCCCCTTTGTGAGAGAAATTCTTACCATTGAGGGGTTCAACAATGATTGACATAAATGAATAACTCCCCCTTAGTCTGTGCTCCCCCTGAGTGAGAGATTCCGCCTGAATGAGACTTGAAAATAATTGTTAGTAATATTAAAATTTACAAATAAATTAATGACTACTCCCTCTTCAGATATGAGATGGATGAAGAGCTGGCAGTCACCAGTGCCTTGAGCATCCTTTGTTCCTGATGCTCCAAGGCCATCCTGCAAATAAACTATTCAGAAGTAGGTACCCAAATTTTTTTGGGTCCTTGATGGTTAGATGCATAAAGATATCCTTTCGGAATCCATACTAGGTGCTTTGTTGTGCAAGTGTTTACTGTGTGTCCTAATTTATTACAATGAGAACAACAATGAATATAATCTATTTTGCAGTTCTTATTGTTTTTATGATGTTTGTTTAGAACACAATTTTTGGAAACGTTTTCTTTCACAGGGGCCTTTTTCTTAGGTAACTTGGTTTCTCTTACAAATTTTGGTAATGGATATTTTTCAGGAATTATGACTTGTTTTTCTTTTTCAGGAGGTTTGTATCCAAGACCTTGTTTATTATTTCCAGATTTTGATCATTTTAAACATAGGGCTAAAGATGTTTTCCCTTTAGTTAATTTTCTAACTGATTCTTTTAAATAAAGATTTTCTTCAGTTAGAGTTTTCAATTTTTCTTCCAACTCTACTTTTTCATTATCCGTGCTCCTTAAATTTTCATTTAAAAGATGATTATTTTCTTTACTATCTTTTAATTGTTCTTCTAATTGTTCCATTTCTGATTTAAGATCAGAATTAGTGTTTTCCAAACAAGTAAGGTTATTCTTGATATTTCTCAATTCTTTTACAACAACCTTGTGTTTATCATAAAGTTCATTAAAAACTTGTTCTAAATCTTCAGATTCTGATCCTGAATCTGTGCAAGAATCAAAAGATGAGTTAGAATGTACCTCATCTAGTCCTACCATGAGAGCTAGACTTACCTGCTCCTTTTCGGAATCTGAGCTTGATGAATCTGAAGTTGTGGTCTCTTCATTTTCCCAAGCAGCTGCCATGGCTTTTCTTTTGAATTTCTTGTGCTTCATTTTGGACTTTTCTGGTTGACCAGTCTTCTTTAGTCTAGGACAATCTGGTCTTAGATGTCCAGGTTTTCTGCATTCATAGCAGACTGGTTCTTTTTCCTTCCTCTCTTTCTTTTGAATCCTTCTTGATCCATTTTTCTTCTTCTTGAGAATTTTCTGAAGCTTGGACAGTACATCATCTACATCACTGTCTTCAGAATCTGCATCTTTTGAACTAGAAGAACAAGTGGAAGGAGCAGCTGCAACTTTAAGAGCATTAGTACATTTTTTCTTTAATGAGCTTTCAGATAGTCGCTCCATATTAATTTCATGCGCCATGAGGGAACCTATTAAGTTGTCAATAGAAAGTTTGGTTAAGTCATGGGCTTCTTCAATAGTGGTTACTTTAGGTGTCCATGAAACGGTTAAAGACCTAAGTATTTTTCTAACGGTTTCTTCATTGGAAAGAGTTTTACCAAGAGAATTTAAGCCTACTACTATGCTTGAGAATCTATTATACATAGTAGTAATGTTTTCGCTTGGAAGCATTTTAAATTGTTCATATTGTGAAACAAGAATATCTATTCTAGTTTGTTTCACTTTATCCGTTCCTTCATAAGTTATCTGCAGTTTATCCCAAATTTCTTTAGCAGATTTGCATGCAGATACTCTACTAAATTCTCTTTTGGATAAGGCACAACATAAGTAGTTCTTAGCTTTAAAGTTTAGAGATAATTTACTTTTATCAGCAGGTGTAATGGCAGTAGTGCCTTCAATAGGAACAATAACAAAATCACCTACCTCAATTACCTGCCACAGATCAAAGTCTGTGCCTCGAATGAAGCATTCCATTCTCATTTTCCAGTATTGATAATCTTCTCCGTCGAAGAATGGAGGTCTGGTGACTGATTGACCTTCAACATATCCTTGAGCTGCCATGGATCTTTGCTCTAAGATCGTTAGATCTTCTTGAAAGTTCAGAGACCCGCTTTGATACCACTTGTTGGCCCTTTCGGTATGGCAATAAGCTAGCCTAGAGGGGGGGGGGGGGGGGGTGAATAGGTTTTTCTGAAATCTGAAATAGAAACTTAAACACAAAAATTAACACTTGAAGGTTTGGTTAGTTTAGTGTGATAAAGAGTAGTAGTGCGGAAGCAAATAAACAATCACACAAAGGACACAAGGAATTTATCCTGGTTCGGCCCTTCCCACATGGAAGTCCTACGTCCAGTCCCCAAGCAACCTCTTGGGATTTCACTAACCAAGGGTACAATCCCCCTTAAGGACACTACAACACCCAGCACCCCAGCTGGTCTTCTTCTCTTTCCCGGGCAAGAAGGCAACCCACTTCTCTTACAGGTAAAGAAGCCAACCTCCTGGTACAAACCCCAGTGCGGTTCTGCTAGACACAAACCCCTAGCTAGGTTCTATACTGTATACAGTCCTACAGCTGGACAGAAGTCTTTCTTAGAAAAGAAAGAACAAAGCTAAGAGTTGGAACAAATGAAAACCAACTAAAAGAACTCTCAGCAAAAAGACTCTCTCCCCAGATTACAAAGATGCACACAGAGAGAGTGAAGAGAGGAGAAGGAGCTTGAAGCTTGAGGGCTTCAGATGCTTGAACACTTCTTCTTGGGCTCAGGCTCTTTCTCCCTTTTCCTTTGAGTGTATGTGGAGTTGAGGTTCTTCCCGGATGTACACTCTTGAATAATCTTCAGGAAAACTCTTTTTCTTCTTCAGCCTTGCTTCATCTTTTATATGAGCAATTTGAATAAATCCGTTGGAGTTCTAGCCGTTGCTCATCTTCTCTTTCTTCTGATAATTTGTGGTCTACGAGGTCTGCAAGCATAGAAAAAAGTGTTTAGATAAAAGAGTGTTTCTGTCAAAAAGGCTCATACCTCTATGTTTCCTATTGCCACCCAGAAGTAGTAAGTAATCCCCTTTTTTGTTGGCAGGAAAGAAAATATCTAGAGAGATAAGCAAAAAGATCTCCTGTCAGAAAGATAGAGGATTACGCAAATCAAGAATATTTGACTTTTTCACTAGATGCCAAAAATATTTTGGAATATAAAGGAAATCTATGTTTAAGTGAAATCCATGTTGAAATCCATGTTTTACAAAGGAATCCATGTTTTACAAAGGAATCCATGTTTTACAAAGGAATCCATGTTTCACTTATCAAATCCTTATGAGTTACAAAGGAATCCATGTGAGAAGTCTGTGTGAGTTACAAAGTAATCCTTATGAGAAGTCTGTGTAAGTTACAAAGGAATCGTTATGAGAAGCGAATCGTTATGAGAGCGAATCCTTATGAGAGTTACAAAGGAATCGTTATGAGAGCGAATTCTTATGAGAGTTACAAAGGAATCGTTATGAGAGTGAATCCTTATGAAAGTTTACAAAGGAATCGTTATGAGAGTTACAAAGGAATCGTTATGAGAGTGAATCCTTATGAGAGTTTACAAAGGAATCGTTATGAGAGCGAATCCTTATGAGAGTTACAAAGGAATCGTTATGAGAGTGAATCCTTATGAGAGTTTACAAAGGAATCGTTATGAGAGTTACAAGGAATCGTTATGAGAGTGAATCCTTATGAGAGTTTACAAAGGAATCGTTATGAGAGTTACAAAGGAATCGTTATGAGAGTGAATCGTTATGAGAGTTTACAAAGGAATCGTTATGAGAGCGAATCCTTATGAGAGTTACAAAGGAATCCTTATGAGTTACAAAGAAGTCTGTGTGAGTACAAAGGAATCCTTATGAGTTATAAAGGAGTCTGTGTGAGTTACAAAAGAATCCTTATGAGTTACAAAGGAGTCTGTGTGAGTACAAAGGAATCCTTATGAGTTACAAAGGAGTCTGTGTGAGTACAAAGGAATCCTTATGAGAGCAAATCGATGTGGCACTTTGAACTGAAATCGATATATATTGAATGGACATCGATTTATGTGTTTAGTGCAAATCATTACGGTAATAATGTCATAAATTTATATTTATTAGAAAATCATGATATTTAATTTATAATTAGAAAAATATGGTATTAAATATATTTAATATTCAATTAATCACATAAATTTATATTTATTAAGAAAAACATGATATTAAATATTTTTAATAATAATTAATTAAACATAAATTTTGTTATCACCAAAATAAAAGGGTAAAATTTAGGAGTGGTTCAACAAAATAAACCTATCCAAACCATATCTGATTGCCATGAAATTTTGACCATAGACTAATATGATAGTTTTACTAATTGTGGTGATTTTTAATTAATTTTTTAGATTTTATTTTACACTAGGTGAAAAATCACCCGAAAAATGGTCGCGTTGACTGTACCTTAAAATCCGTGCGTCGAAAAATTCAGATAATTGTATATTTAATTTCTCCACATTTTTTTGGAAATTATGATGTTCTCGGATTTTTATTTCGATGTCGTTTTCCAGTATCACACTGTGGAGGCACGCACTTCAAGGTGCGACACTGGGATAATGTTCATTACCACTAATTAAGTCTATCATCTATTTATCATAATTTATTAACAACCCTAAGGTATTTTAATCAAATTACTTCTATTTTCTTAATATTTTAAATTTCTGGGGCGTTACAGATATAATATTTGGTTCTACTGATGAATCTCTTTGCAAGTATTTTGAAAAGCTTATGCAGGGAGAATTTGAAATGAGCATGATGTGGGAGCTCAATTACTTCCTCGGATTGTAAATCAAGCAAGGAATAGAAGGAACACATATTTGTCAAGCCAAGTACACCAAAGAACTACTGAATATGTTTGGATTTGAAAACGCTAAGCCACTGTCAACGCCAATGAGTACATCCACAAGGTTAGACAGTGATAAGGACGGTAAGAAAGTAGACCAAAAGCTCTAGAAGGGTATGATAGGTTCTTTACTATATTTAACTGCCAGTAGACCATACATTTTATTTAGTGTATGCATGTGTGCTAGATATCAAGCTAATCCTAAAGAATCTCATTTAATATCTGTCAAAAGGATTTTTAGATATTTAGCTAAAACTCATGATCTAGGATTGTGGTATCCAAAATCATGTGAAGTAAATTTAGTAGGATATTCAGATGCTCACTACGCTGGATGCAAAATAGATAGAAAAAGCACCAATAGATGTTGTCAATTTCTTGTAGGATGTCTAATTTCATGGTCCTCAAAGAAGCAAAATTCAGTACCACTGTCAACTGCTGAAGCTAAGTACGTGGCTGCTGGAAGCTGTTGTACACAACTCTTATGGATTAAACAGCAACTTGAGGATTATGGACTACACATCAAGACAATTCCTTTGCTGTGCGACAACACCAGTGCAATAAATCTCACCAAAAATCTAGTTCAGCACTCAAGGACAAACCATATAGAGGTCAGATATCATTTCATTCGAGATCATGTAGCTAATGGGAATATAAATATTTCCTTTATAGATACTCAAAATCAGTTAGCAGATATCTTTACAAAGACCTTACCTAAAGAGAGATTTACGTCTCTTAGAAGGGAACTAGACATGTGTAAATTGTGATAGATTTATCTATATACAACTGAAATAATAATAATTTCAGAAGAATAATTATTCTCTCCCCTGAAATTAAGCAATTTCTTTTAAAAGTCGTTTGCTTCATGCATATCTTTGACGGTTCTCTAATTTAAAAGTATTTATTCATCTCAAACCTATCTCTGTTTGTCGTTTTATGCATTTATGGCATTGTCCCTTCAAAAGGTACTTTATCTTTATCTCTTAAATCCTGTAAATCTATGTCATAACAATTCATCTCCCTCTCTCATCTCTTTCGACTCGCCTGAGACGATAAACCCTATCGACTCCGGCATCGATTCTGTGAGATTTCAAAGCATCCATCCCTTCCTGGGAAAACTTTCTTGAGGGCTTTTGCTCCAATCCTCTTCACGATCGTCCAGAACCTTTTTCTGTTCAAATCCATGGCCGTTTCTGGAGTTTTCAGCACCGTCGGGGGCTATGGGGCTATTTTCCTCACCACAGAGCAGTAGGAAAGGTTCACCTCCGTGAAGACGAAGCTGTACGGCAACAAGGCAGTGGATGTAGCTGATCTAGAGAAGAATGACATGCATAGCATAGTGGCAGTGATGCAAAGAATGAAGTGATCACAGGTGGCAACCTTTTAAGAGGCAAGTTATTCTGACATGGTGAAAGCTTTTTATGTTTGTTTGAAGTCAGAGGCAGATGGGTCCTTTGTTAGGAAACGATCAGAGCACAGCGAAAAACGCGAATCCCTCTAGTGTGTATCGTTGCCGGTCGTCGGAATTGAACTAAAGCGGTAAACCCACGCACAGGCAGATCTCATCTTTACCTTTGCGGGGTTGCGTAACTCCCGAATCCGGGGAGGAGGTGGCGCAGGAGGCGCCGGTGCTTCAAGCCATTCAAGTGTCCGCCCTCAAGACGTATCCACGCGAGCTCCGGACGCAGACGGGATCTCCTCGTTCTCCACGCGTCTCCCGGATCTCAGCTCCACCATCTGCCGGAGAGAGGAGAGAGAGGGTGGGGGGGCGCCCTGGGAGAGAGAGAGGAGGGGGGCGGCCAGGGTTAAGCCTGGAGCTTGGCCCAGGGTTTAACTCTCAGCGTATATTTATAGACACCGCGGTTTTTCATAAAAACCCAGTCATTGTCTATAAAGAACACCTTGCCCAGTCTACTCGGAACTCTTATGCGTATGACCCTCTAAGCCCAACTGCTAGTCCAGTTTTCAGCCCATTAAGCTCAATAACTCTTTATTGACTTATGGTAATTAATTAACATCTCATATTAATTAATTACACAATCAATTATCGTCTCACGATAATTGACCGGGCTTCTAATCAAGTTGGGTGCCAAGCAACACCACTTGATCCTGGAAAGCATTGGGGTTCAGCAACCCATTCAAGGAACCTTTTGTATCATCAGTTACCACGTGACTATAATCCTTCGCTCGTACAATGCTCCCGAGTGCACTTAGGGTATGGTCAACTGTCAAACCCTAAATTGCACACTCACTCAGTTTAGATGCCGTATAACTATATCAGAAAACTCCTTTTCTGATAAGTAGTCTTGCCCTGGCCAGGGACTATCAGGCATCCTTCCGTAGAGCATTCACTCTCCTATTACCGAGAGCGAGCGATCCCATATTGACCACACAATCACCTTGGAAGGTATTCCGCTAGATCCAAACACTTAACTGATTAAGACCTCATGGCTAGAGATCTATAAGTCAAGGTCAAAACCCAGAAGTGCACCAACAAGGTGTCCTTGGTGTCTCAGGTCTAAGGACCAATCACGCCACTGTGACAATGAATCTAGCTGGTTGACAGTTAGGTAACATTACCATCCAGCGATTCATAACGGATCAGTTCAGTGAACTCATTCTCTAATGAGCACCTACATATTCACCTTAGTGTCCCCACACAAGTGACTATGAGACCAGCCACCCTCATCATATAAGCAGGTGCAACCTGTACTAGCCTAACCGGATATCCGATGTCCTTCTCGGATATCCTCCGACTAGGAACAATTAAGAATATACGTTTAAAGGATATTAATCTCATTGTTATGATCTCATCATAATTAATATCCATTGCGCATATTCATGGACTTCATAATGAAATGATAAATGAATTACACATAACGAATATAAAAGCCTTATTATTATTATCAAAGAACAAGATTGTACAAGTTATGATTGGCTTGAGGACATCCATAACTAACAATCTCCCACTTGGACTAAAGCCAATCACCTTTAAGCCTTAAGCCCATGGACTCAAGGTGGCGCTCAAACACAATTTGAGATAGAGGCTTCGTCAATGGATCTGCAATGTTGTCGACTGAAGGAACTCTTTCCACCAGTACATCTCCTCTAGTGATTATCTCCCTGATCAGGTGAAATCGCCTCAAAATGTGCTTCGACTTCTGATTAGACCGTGGCTCTTTCGCTTGCGCAATGGCCCCATTGTTGTCACACAGCAATGGGATTGGATCAGAGTCACCTGGCACCACACCAAGGTCGGTGATGAACTTCTTCAGCCACACTGCCTCCTTGGCGGCTTCAGTTGCAGCAATGTACTCAGCTTCTGTCGTCGAGTCTGCAGTGGTTTCTTGCTTGGAACTCTTCCAGCTCACTGCACCCCCGTTCTAAGTGAACACAAACCAGATGTAGACTTGCTATCATCTGGGTCTGACTGGAAACTCGAGTCAGTATATGCCCGAAGTTTCAAGTCCCCTCCTCCATAGACCAGAAATATATCCTTAGTCCTTCTCAAGTACTTAAGGATACATTCACAGCCATCCAGTGTGTTTCACCTGGATTTGCCTGATATCTGCTCGTAACACTTAGAGCAAATGCCACATCAGGTCTTGTACATAGCATGGCATACATGATAGACCCTATAGCCGAGGCATAGGGGACTCTATCCATGGCTGCCCTCTCTTCAGGAGTCTTAGGAGACTGCTCCTTAGAGAGAATAATCCCATGTCTCATAGGTATGAGACCTCTCTTGGAATTTTCTATGCCAAACCTTTTGACAATGGTATCTATGTACATGGATTGGGTCAAGCCAAGCATCCACTTAGATCTATCTCTATAGATATGTATTCCTAATACGTAGGATTCTTCTCCCAAATCCTTCATGGAGAAGTTCTTTGACAACCAAACCTTTACTGATGATAGCATCCCTACATCATTCCTAATGAGTAAGATGTCATCAACGTAAAGTACGAGAAAAGTGATAGCACTCCCACTGATTTTCTTATACACACATGGTTCATCTTCATTCTTAATGAAGTCATAAGATTTGATAGCCTCATCAAACCTTATGTTCCAACTACGAGAAGCTTGCTTCAATCCATAGATGGATCTTTGAAGCTTGCATACTTTGTCTGGACACTCTTTGGATGTAAGTTGTATCATATACACTTCCTCCTCAATGTTTCCATTAAGGAAAGCGGTTTTTACGTCCATCTGCCAGATCTCGTAATCAAAGTATGCAGCAATGGCAAGAAGAATTCTTATCGACTTTATCATAGCAACTGGTGAGAAAGTTTCGTCATAGTCAATTCCTTGCCTTTGACGATACCCCTTTGCCACCAACCTTGCCTTATAAGTGTCGATCTGTCCATCTGCACCGATCTTTCTCTTAAAGATCCACTTGCACCCAATAGGTACAATACCTTCAGGCAAGTCTACCAAGTTCCAAACTTGGTTGGTGTACATGGACTGCATCTCAGAATTCATGGCATCTCGCCATCTCCCTGACTGAGGACTTAATCAACAGCCTCTTGGTAGGTCTTTGGATCATCATCCTCATCATAAGACATGCCTTCACTGATATGTCCAACATATCTTTCAGGCTGTCTAGGTACTCTACCAGACCTACGCTGAATGTGTGTATATTCCTGAACAGGTTCCGGAACCGATGTTTCACCTGGTGGACTTTGCACAATTTGTGGATCTAGAACCTCTTCTAGATCTACTTTACTCCCACTGCCCTCTTGGGTAAGGTACTCCTCTTCCAAGAAGACAGCTCTTCTGGTGACAAACACTCTTTGTTCACCAGGATGGTAAAAGTAGTACCCAAACGTTTCTTTTGGGTATCCAACAAACCTGCACTTATCGGTTCTGGATTCCAGTTTATCTGGGTCATGTCTCCTCACGTGGGCAGGACAGCCCCAGATTTTAACATGTTTAAAATCAGGCTTTCTACCCTTCCATATCTCATATGGAGTGGAAGACACAGATTTACTGGGAACCCTGTTCAGCAGATATGCCGCTGACTCTAGCGCATATCCCCATAAGGAAACTGGTAACTGTGAACGGCTCATCATGGATCGCACCATGTCCAACAAGGTACGATTTATCCTTTCGATACACCATTCATCTGTGGTGTATAGGGAGGAGTCCATTGAGAAAGGATACCATTGTCCTTTAAGAATTGTGTGAACTCTGTACTTAAGTATTCACCTCCTCGGTCTGACCGTAGGATTTTAATACTCTTTCCAGTTTGTTTCTCAACTTCATTCTTAAATTCTTGGAATTTCCCAAAGGCTTCAGATTTGTACTTCATTAAGTAAACAAATCCGAACCTTGAGTAGTCATCCGTGAATGTAATGAAGTATGAGTAGCCACCCTTGGCTTGGGTAGACATTGGACCACATATATCCGAATGTATTAGTTCCAATATGTCCTTGGCCCTATCTCCATGTCCACTAAATGGAGATTTGGTCAACTTACCCATTAAACAAGATTCACAAGTTGCATATGATTCATAATCAAATGGATCTAAGTATCCATTCTTATGCAACTTTTGAAGCCTATTCTATCCAATGTGACCAAGCCTACAATGCCATAAGTAGGCAGTGTTCACACTATTCTTACTTCTCTTAGGAGAAACATCAACATGGAGATTTTCATAAGATACATCAAGCAGATACAAACCGTTCACCAAACTTGCTAAAGCAACTAGTTTATTTCTCAAATAAACTGAACAACTATTGTTTTCAATGGTAAACATGTATCCAATTCTGTCTAAACAAGAAACATAAATAATGTTCTTAATGATACTAGGCACATAGTAGCAATCACCTAATAAAAGCAAATCTCCAGAAGGTAACTTGAGCTTCACTGTCCTCACAGTGTGTGCACCAACACTTGTGCTGTTTCCAAGCCTCAAGTTCACCTCGCCCTTGCTCAGCTTCCTTCTACTTGTCAGCACCTGCACATCTTTGCAGATATGAGAAGCACATCCAGTGTCTAAAACCCAAGATGTGGAATCTCTAATAGACAAGTGAAGATCTATCATATAGATACCTGAAGCTTCGCCAAGCTTTTGCTTCTCCTGAGCCTTCATTGCAAGATAGTCCTTGCAATTTCTTTTCCAGTGCCCCTTTTTCTTGCAGTGGAAGCACTCGCCCTTTTCTTCTCCTTTGCTTATGTCCTTCTTTTGTTTCTGCTTGGACTGCTTCTTTGCATTGCCTTTCTTAAAGGCTTGCACTGCTCTCCTCTTCTTGTTGGACCTTCCAACCATGAGAACAACGAGCTTTTCCTTCTTAAGGTTGCCCTCAGCAGTCTTCAGCATGTTGAGCATCTCAGCTAAACTCACCTCAATCTAGTTCATTGTGAACAATGAACTGGGAATATGAATCTGGAAGTGACTGGAGAATGAGGTCCGTGCTTAGTTCCTTATCAAGAGGAAAACCAAGCCCTTCGAGCCTCTCAATCCACTCTATCATCTTCAGCACATGAGTCTGTACTGAAGACCCCTCTGCCATGCGAGCTCCGAACAGGGCCTTGGATATCTCATATCTCTCTACCCTGCTCTGCTCTTCAAAGAGCTCTTACAAGTGCTACATGACAGATCTAGCATCCATGTTCTCATGCTGCCTTTGCAACTCATTGCTCATTGAGGCAAGCATGTAGCATTGGGCCAGAGTGGAATCCTCCTTCCACTTCGCATATTCAAGTACTTCCCCTTCAGGTGCATCAAGGGGTGGTTCAGCTGGGATCTCACCCTCCAGGACATAGGCAATGCGCTCAGACCTGAGGACAATCTTCAGGTTTCTGAGCCAATCCGAGTAGTTCGGGCCTGTCAATCTGTTGGCATTCAGTATGCCACAGAGTGGGTTACCCGACGACATTTTTGCCTATAAAGGAAATGTAAACACACTAGCAGATGTTCATAATAATAATTAAATCTAGATTAGGACTTTAATCAAGATTAGCTCCCACTATTTTCCGACAGACTGTATAACCCTCAGATATACAGAATGGGAGACACCGACGGTCTCCTAGCGGGGATCAGAATCTCACAGACTCATAGCATGATCTTGTGGATAGCACAACAAACCATACTATGATCTGAAAGCGGTCAACCCTTGACACTTGCAACTCTTGCAATATCCGATCTTATTTTGGCCCCTGAATTTTAATGACCTTGTGGATAGCACAACAAGTCATTAAATCCAGTCTAAGCAGTACCATCATTACGTAACAAGCATAGATTTGGATGTAGCCCTTGTGGATAGCACAACAAAGCTACACCGGTCCTCTACCCCGTTTAAGGCATCATTATGCCATAGTTTTAGTCTATCATCAGATTTGGCAAGCCTTGTGGATAGCACAACAAACTTGCCCGATCTAATGGCAATCCTAAAACTATAATGATGGAGGGCCACGTAATTCATTCTAAATGATTACACTACGGCTTAAAGTTTGAACGAGGATAGATTTTGACATATTTTATCTTGGTCTCTATATCTGCGTGCTATTGATATATAGAATTTGGAATATCATATATTTAATTATATATATCATAGCACATTCCACACATATCATATATATGAAGAAAAACGATGGATGATCATGGACTTTAACCTAGAGTGGCATTACCAGAGCCAGTTCGTAATCCACAAATATGGTGAACAAATGGCAGCCCCGCATCTGATGCTTTAGCTTGATGTAACTTTATCTCCAATAAGGTCCTGCATGGTACTCTCCTCCATCTCCGCCAATCCGCTTCTTAAAATTACAAGTAATATTTAAATTGGGCTCGCAGGCCCATAAATGTACATCAGATAATAATAAGAAACCTTGAACAAGTCAAGGGGAGTACATAATAAGAGGGAGATAGAATGTACAACCCAGATTCAATGGAGGGAGAGAGGGAGGCACACAGTCCTTATAAATTACATCATTTGCCATTAACCATAACAATCATCACATGATATCTAAGTCCATGACCATCTATCCACACACATCACATGCATCAACAAGCAATTATCACATAATTACTTCTGAAATAACTTTTATTTCAAAAATATAATAATTATATTTCGAAAACCATTTAACTAAACAATTTAGCTAACATGGATAACATCTAAACAACTTTAGATAAATGCCATTCATCGTTGCTACATGAATCCGCCAAAATTTACAGTTAATTAATTTAACAAGAATCACATTCTTAAATTAATTAACATGCATTAATTAGATGGTAGGAAATAACTAAAACAATTTTAGAATTCCCTTAAACTAATTAAACATTGGGTCAACATCTGAAAATTAATTTACAAAGAGCTAAAACAATTTTAAAACTCTTAAAATTAATTTCAAATTTTCTGGAATTTTTAAAGAATTTTTCTGGTGTTTAAACAATTTAAAACAATTTAAAAACTTAAAAAAATGGGGAAAAGGGCCGGTCGGATCCGGCACGGGTCGGATCCGATCGCGGCCCGCTAGGGACCCGCGGGGGGTCCGCCCGCGACTTACCCGCGGGCAGACCCACGCAGAATCCGCGCGCGGCCCGCGGCGGCCGCGCGGGGTCACCCCCTCTGCCCGAACGGGAGGGTGCGCGGGCTAGGGTTGAAACCCTAGCCGCCGCCGCTCTCCGGCGGAGGGTGGCCCCACCGGCCCCCGCGCTGCCTCCAGCGGCCGCGGACGGCGCCACCAGCGCCGGAGATCGCCTGCCACCGCCCCCCCAAGAACCCAGAAATCCCCGGGAAAAACCCTAGAAAATAAAAGCAAACCTCCTTTTCTTGGACTGTCCAAGAAGTATGGCGGCGACCTCTTGCAGGGGGTCGTGTGGCCTCTACAGAGGGCCAAACGATGCCACGATGGGTTCTTCTCGAAGCCCTTGGTACCAGGAACAACTTCCATGTACCAAATAGGAAGTGCACATCTCATGTGCGACCCAAGATCGAGGTAAAGATTAGGGATTCATGCAGAACGCGAATCGACAAAAACACATCAAATGACGTTCATAAGACGCCGATACCGACCGAACTAGCAACCTGGCTCTGATACCACTGTTAGGAAACGATCAGAGCGCAGCGGAAAACGCGAATCCCTCTAGTGTGTATCGTTGCCGGCCGTCGGAATCGAACTAAAGCGGTAAACCCGCGCACAGGCAGATCTCATCTTTACCTTTGCGGGGTTGCGTAACTCCCGAATCCGGGGAGGAGGTGGCGTAGGAGGCGCTGGTGCTTCAAGCCGTTCAAGTGTCCGGCCTCTAGACGTATCCACGCGAGCTCCGGACGCAGACGGGATCTCCTCGTTCTCCACGTGTCTCCCGGATCTCAGCTCCACCATCTGCCAGAGAGAGGAGAGAGAGGGTGGGGGGGCGCCCTGGGAGAGAGAGAGGAGGGGGGCGGCCAGGGTTAAGCCTAGAGCTTGGCCCAGGGTTTGACTCTCAGCGTATATTTATAGACACCGCGGTTTTTCATAAAAACCCAGTCATTGTCTATAAAGAACACCTTGCCCAGTCTGCTCGGAACTCTTATGCGTGTGACCCTCTAGGCCCAACTGCTAGTCCAGTTTTCAGCCCATTAAGCTCAATAACTCTTTATTGACTTATAGTAATTAATTAACATCTCATATTAATTAATTACACAATCAATTATCGTCTCACGATAATTGATCGGGCTTCTAATCAAGTTGGGTGCCAAGCAACACCACTTGATCCTGGAAAGCATTGGGGTTCAGCAACCCATTCAAGGAACCTTTTGTATCATCAGTTACCACGTGACTATAATCCTTCGCTCGTACAATGCTCCCAAGTGCACTTAGGGTATGGTCAACTGTCAAACCCTAAATTGCACACTCACTCGGTTTAGATGCCACATAACTATATCAGAAAACTCCTTTTCTGATAAGTAGTCTTGCCCTGGCCAGGGACTATCAGGCATCCTTCCGTAGAGCATTCACTCTCCTATTACCGAGAGCGAGCGATCCCATATTGACCACACAATCACCTTGGAAGGTATTCCACTAGATCCAAACACTTAACTGATTAAGACCTCATGGCTAGAGATCTATAAGTCAAGGTCAAAACCCAGAAGTGCACCAACAAGGTGTCCTTGGTGTATCAGGCTAATGACCAATCACGCCACTGTGACAATGAATCTAGCTGGTTGACAGTTAGGTAACATTACCATCCAGCGATTCATAACGGATCAGTTTAGTGAACTCATTCTCTAATGAGCACCTACAAATTCACCTTAGTGTCCCCACACAAGTGACTATGAGACCAGCCACCCTCATCATATGAGCAGGGGCAACCTGTACTAGCCTAATCGGATATCTGATGTCCTTCTCGGATATCCTCCGACTAGGAACAATTAAGAATATACGTTTAAAGGATATTAATCTCATTGTTATGATCTCATCATAATTAATATCCATTGCGCATATTCATGGACTTCATAATGAAACGATAAACGAATTACACATAACGAATATAAAAGCCTTATTATTATTATCAAAGAACAAGATTGTACAAGTTATGATTGGCTTGAGGACATCCATAACTAACATCCTTGACATCCATGGTCAATGGAACCCAGATTAGTATCACTTATGAGTTGTTGGAATCCCTTTTTGGAGTCTCTACTTCCAGTCACAACGGGGTAGATAGTGTGGACATTCAAGCTAAGGGATTGGGAATAGTTTGTCCTGAATTCAAGCTAAAGGATGGAAAGATAGACATCAACCAGTTGAACGCCTTCAATCGGATCCTTCATTTCATAGTTTGTTAGATTCTGGTGCCCAGGAGTGCCACCTTCTCCACCTGCACTAGGCGAAATCCGATATGATGTTCTGGGCCATCCAGAACCAAGGTATCAACTTGGAAGAGGTTATCATGGAACGAATGAAGCTTGCTATGGCAATGATTTGGGACAAGAAAAGCAAGTTGAATGTGTCCCTTCCTTATGCCCATTTGTTAACCAAGATTTTCCAGCACCTAGGCATCAGTTTAAATGGTGAAGTCTTTGAGAAGATGGGCCAGGCAATTCGCAGCAGAAACTTGAAGAAAAGTGGGTTCTCCTTGGTAGCTGGGGTATAGACAAAAACCTCCACAGCTGAAGGTGAGGCCGTTATTACAGAAGCCCAGGAAGTCCAAGAAGAGGTGGCTCAGGTAGAAGCCGCACCAGCACCAGCAGTTCAGGATCAGCAAGCAGATGCCAGGGCAGAGATGCCAGCAGTCCAAGAGGAACAAGCAGCAGCAGTAGCAGAGATCAGTGTTGAAGATCTTGCAGCCAGTGGAAGTAGAATTGAGGACATTCCTCTGGAGCATATTGACCCCGTTGGGTAGGTTGAAGAGTTTGTCACCCCCACCTCAATGGTAGCATCAGTCCTTCGAGGTGTGTTGGACTCTATCACCAACACTCAGGGGGAGCCTGAAAGAGGTGGTGATCAAGCTGCTGAGGTTGTGGCATCAGGCCACAATGAGGATATCTTGATGGAGGATGCTCCCAGTCAGGGGGAGCATGTTGTCGAGAAGGAAGCAGAGCTTCAAGGGGAGCACACTGCTAACCCCCCAGTTGATCAATTTCAAGAAGGTGTCGTGGAGAGCACCTCTGATGAAGAAAATATGGAGCTCGTTGCTAGGGCAAGTGAAAAAGGGAAAGAGGTAGCTCTTGAGATCCCTCTCCTCACCAGGAAGCCACATCAGAGGCTGAGGAAGAAGAAAATGAAGATCAATATGAAGCCCATCATTGACAGACTGGATGAACAATGTAAAATTCATTGCTCTGTGCAATCTGATATTGCCTCTATTTTCATAAGCCAGAGCATTGCAGCTAAAGAAATGGGCATGGTCAGAAATGTCGTCAGGTGGGTGAGAAGTGAGCTAAGTAGCATCAAGGATTTAGTAGCTGCTATTTTAGACCTGTTGAGGGCGCAATTTGCTTCTGCCCCTCCAGCTCCTTCTTCTGCACCTCCTGCTAGCGGTTCAGGGTCATCAGGGCCAAGGCAATCAGATGAAGATATCCGGCCATCAGGGCCAGTGAATGTTGAGAAATATGGGCCTTCAAGGCCATCAGTTGTGGCAGAAGTTCGGCCATCAGGGCCAAATTTTGAAGAACCAGCAGGGCCATCCGGGCCAAAAGTTGTTGAAGAAGTAGCAGTTTTAGGGCCACCTGATGCAGGGAAGTCTGGGCCATCAGGGCCAGCAGAGGATGTGTCTGGGCCACCCAGGCCAGTGGATTCAGAGGCTGCACCTTCCAGAGCAGAAGACCAGGGTGTAGCCCTTAAGCCCCCTAGTTCTTCTCCTCTTCCAACTCCAGATCCTCCTTCTCCACCATCCTCCTCCACAGCAGCTCCAGCACCTACCACCTTCAAACAACCCCTTCCTAGAAACATTTCATCTCCTACACCATTTCCTTCCCAGTCCTCCTCATCTCCTGTCTCCTCCACTCACAATCCTCCTGCTTCTGAGGTTCCTCTAGCCTCCTCATCAGCTGGAGCCTCCTCCTCTTGTCCTTCTTCCTCTGGACCATCTGATATTCCTTCTTCCACATCTCACTCCTTCCTTCATCCTCCTACTCCTCCCTCTTTTATAACTATTATTCCAGAAAGTGCTTAAATTGATGCCCCCTTCCTCAGGGCCATCAAAGATGAATTTGAAGAAGCTATTCCCTGCTCAGTTTTGAAAGCTTGCACTCACATTCATAGGATAGGCTCTTCTAGCCCTGTCCCTAAGAAAAGAAGACTTACTTCCACTCATTCCATTTCTTCTGAACCCTGTTTTCCACCCCTTTGGTTTTCTCTTACTGTCGAAAATAAAAACAAGCCCCTCTACCGTGAATTCCTTCAAAAAACCACCTTTGCCACCATTTTGGGAATTCCTAACCTAAATCTAACCGACCATCTAAATGTCATTCTCCCTTTCACTTCTCTTTCCAAAACTAAAAAATCTAAAATTTTTCTATCACGCCCCTATATTTAGCAGCGGAATAAATATCGAGGTGCGTGAACGATACAAATAGACGTATCACAGTTGAGTAACGTAGAGTCACAATTAAACATAACAACACATTTGAGACCATAATATTGTCATTCAAGTACTCTTTATTCCATTTCAATTCACTAGTTACAACCTTACATCAATCGAGCCATCAAGGGCCCATTATTCAAATAAAAATGTTTCACTATTACATCGACTACTCAAATAACTATTCCTAGACTATCAACTTCTTATGTGGCGGGTGCTCATCACTCTTGCCCTGCCCCCTCAGACTCCTCTGGTTCCTCATCACTACCTGAAAATGACAGGGTGACAGGGTGAGCAAACTAGCTCAGTAGGATTTACATCTCAATATTGTGCAGGCACTAATATACATGATTAACATTTTTAAATAGGCAAGATATGCATATGAACATGATGACAATGCATGTTTTCTAACAAGTTGAATAGAGGAATAGAACGGATGTCATATCAAATCAAATATCGAGTTGCATATACAATGGACAGGTAATTCAAGAGTAGAATCATATCAAAAGGAATTGGCCATATTCATACAGATATCATGTATTCACATGAACAGACGTATCATATCAAATCTTATGATATCATATCAAATGAAGGCATATTCACACAAATCTTGCATATTCGTTGTGCTATGCCAAGCACCAGAAGTCCATACTCCCATGGTTAATAAGTACGTTGGGGCGCTCTTCCCCAGGACCAGACCGGGCCCCTTTTGCACAGATATTAGTCAAATGGACCGAAGTCCTAAGTTGTGCCGAACAAACATATTCCTATTATGGCCACAGAATTTCAATAATAAGCTCAATGTACCAAGAACATGATCATCATAGAGTCAAGGTGTGTCAAATAGCTCAAGAGAACAAATGGGCAGTATAACGACGTATCTTATGTTTCATAATTCGTTATTGTCTTGACATGAGGATAACTAATGATAGATCGTACGCGGAACATGTGCTCTCTATCTACAGGGGACTTCATGGTACAACTAGCTCAGCCTCTACATGGGAATCCATAGAGAGCGGAGACTTACGGAGGTCTTAAGGAAAAGATCGCTAGTCTTGCCGATTCGGAATGGCCTATAGAGAGCTCTCAATTCCCCAAGAAGGGTGTGCCTAATCGTACAGAGGTGTAAGTGACGAGTCACGAATCGTTCCTAACGTGTATGCAATTGACAAATAATTAATTGAAATATCGGAAAGCATATAACTATCAAAACTCATATGCAAATCATGATAGAAACTCAACTAACAAGTCCATACTAACATGTATTCATCCCCACATTCATATAATAATCTTATCATATCAAATTGACAATAAGTAAGATCACAAGATAATCAATGGACATAAGGTCAATCACAATTACACGTTAGAATCATATTCATATCATTACCGTTTTTCAATGGGTTGATTGCTTTTAAGTCCATGCATACTATATAACATCATGCAGATGCTGACAGACCAAGAAACCAAACATACTGACTGACTAGCAGAAAAGAGCAATCTCGGGTCGGCCTATGAATGGTGTCCAACACAGTGGACGTTTTTCAAACACGGGTGTACATGTAAACACACCAAAACATGCAGAAAAGTAAATCGCGTCGGCCTACCTGGCCGCCTTTCAAGCTAAATCACGTTCGGACATAGCGTCGCATTTACAGGAAATTCATTAAATATCAATCGGGCAGGAAAACCGCCTGAATCGCGTCCGGGGATCCCGCCGCGATTCAGAATTGCACAGACTCCCAGGCAGGCGTGAAGTCTCACGTGGCCGTTGACCGGTCAGTGCGAGAATCGCGTCGCCTCTCATGGACACCATTTAGTGGATCGCACCGGACCTGGCCGACGCGATACCAGGCGCTGGAATCGCGTCGCCTGGTCCGGACGCGATTCCAAGCTTTAACCCGAAAATGTAGAAAAATCAACTGATCCTCTTACCATGCTTGTATCACTCTATATAATGATAGTCAGACAAAATGTCCAACATGAAAGATGAAGAGAACAACTAGTAGAAGAACTTTTATGTTGAGGATTTGACTAATTCGATCTCAAATCTCATGAAAACATGGAGAACATAGAAGCCATGTGCAACCCAAAACGCAGTATCACGCAGTGACTCTCTTACCACGCTTATAACTCTCTAACTAATGACATCTAGACAAAATGTTTAAATGAAAGATGACCACGACAACTAATAGAAGAACTTTGATGTTGGGGTTTAGTCTAATTCGGTCTCCAATCACGTGCATAATAAAAAGAACATAAAAAGCCCTAACTGTGTGCGACTTAGAGAAAACGACTAATACTCCATGTATACTTCATGCAAATTGGGCAAATCAAGTGCAAATGAACCTAAACTCGAAGCTCTACAATATGGTATTGGTTTTCTTTAATCTTGGCCCGAGAACACCTACCTTTGAATGCTAAGAACTCCCTGCAGGTTTCTGGGTTGATGCAGAGCGAGGTTGAGGAAGACCACATTTTCCCCAGCCGTTCTCCCCTCCTCCAGCGCCCTAGGCTTGCTGCTCACGACCCCAACCTGTTGCTAAACCTTCCCTAAGAGTTTAGTGACAAGTTCTTATAGATTTAGGGTGTATTTACATGTCCTAATGGGACTAGGAAAGGGGCTGCGAATTCTGCTTTCTACTTTCTAAAATTTGGGATTCTCTCACCCAAAGGAGGTAGCTACACCATGGAAAGGTGTCATACAGGGTTGGCCATGATTTGGCTTGCCATACATGGCCATTACCACTTATTTTAACCCTAATTTGCCCTCCCTAATCACTGCATAATTACATACACAAATTTCTGGGTATTTTCTTGTCCCCATTTTTATCCTTGGGCCAAATGTGCTCCATTGGCCCAATCTTTTTAATTGGTTATTAATACATGATGTTGGAAGTTTCTCCAACATGTTTATTTAATTTATGGTCGGGTTGTTTTTCCGTGGTAACAATTTTCCGACTTAGTTTCCTAATTCAGGTAACTTTGTCACGTGTGACGTACACTTGGCCAATCAGATTTTTCGTTGCACGAATTCCTTCGTGGAACACTTAGGAATAATATTTGGGGTGGTTTATAATTTTTATGGAATTTTTCGATGTGTTTTCTCACATACGATAGTGGTACGTAAGTTCTATCATTCCGATAATACGAAAGTTATTTATTGACTATTTTCATACTTGAATTTGTTCATGGGTCATAGGTTATCCACTGGTCTAATTTATTTATAGACTATCCCCACATATTGTTTGGAGTCCACCCATCATTTTATTTGGTTCATGATCATATTTTATACACATGATAATGGATTTTCCAACTTATTTCTTAATTACGATAATAAGTCACAATAACTCTTAAACATACCCCAAGTGACTTTTATTGACCCAAATTTCTTTATGGATCATTAGAGGATATTATTTGAAGTCCATCTATGATTTTTATTTAATTTCTGACTCATCTAAGTATGTGTGATAATGATTTCCTGACTTATTCCCTGATTAGGAAAGGGGCTGCGAATTCTGCTTTCTACTTTCTAAAATTTGGGATTCTCTCACCCAAAGGAGGTAGCTACAACGTGGAAAGGTGTCATACAGGGTTGGCCACAATTTGGCTTGCCATACATGGCCATTACCTCTTATTTTAACCCTAATTTGCCCTCCCTAATCACTGCATAATTACATACATGAATTTCTGGGTATTTTCTTGTCCCAATTTTTATTTTGGGGCCAAATGTGCTCCATTGGCCCAGTCTTATTAATGGGTTATTAATACATGATGTTGGAAGTCTCTCCAACATGTTTATTTAATTTATGGTCGGGTTGTTTTTCCGTGTTAACAATTTTCCGACTTAGTTTCCTAATTCAAGTAACTTGGTCACGTGTGACGTACACTCGGCCAATTAGATTTTTTGTTGCACGAATTCCTTCGTGGAATGCTTAGGAATACTATTTGGGGTTGGTTTATAATTTTTACGGAATTTTCCGATGTGTTTTCTTACGTACGATAGTGTTACGTAAGTTCTATCATTCCGATAATACATAAGTTATTTATTGACTATTTTCATACTTGAATTTGTTCATGGGTCATAAGTTGTCCATTGGTCCAATTTATTTTATGGACTATCCCCACATATTGTTTAGAGTCCACCCATCATTTTAATTTGGTTCATGATCATATTTTATACACATGATAATGGATTTTTCAACTTATTTCTTAATTATAATAAGTCACAATAACTCTTAAACATACCACAAATGACTTTTATTGACCCAATTTCTTTATGGATCATTAGAGGATATTATTTGAAGTCCATCTATGATTTTTATTTAATTTTCTGACTCATCTAAGTATGTGTGATAATGATTTCCTAACTTATTCGTTGATTACGATACTCAGCCGCAAAACGCCTTAAACATGGACCATCCGATTTTCCTTTGCACGAATTTGTCTGTGGGTCATTAGGGAGTATTATTTAGAGTTAAACTATGGTTTTAATGAAATTTTCTAATGGGTTTTTGTATGTATGATAATGACACGTGCATTTTTGCTATTTCACAAATATTGAATTTATCGTTTTCAATTTATTTCTAATTTACCAATTACCGAATTTCTGGGGTGTTACATCCACCCCCACTTAAAAGAATTTGGTCCTCAAATTCACATGTGTTTACGAGCTGGACTTATAGAGAGTCAAATTGTGAATTGTGAATATATAATGATTGATTGGTGATGTAACTTCAGGGTCAAATAAAAGCGAGTTAGAAAGAATACCTCTCTCATACCTCCTTCCTTGGTTTGTTCTGCCATTTATTCCCTGAGCTTGATTTCTCATTAGGGCAATCCTTAACCTTGTGGTCTTGGCTGCCACAATAGAAACACTTGTCCTGAAATTTCCAGCACTCCTCGGACTGATGATTTATTTTGTTGCAATGCTGGCATCTTTCTATGGGAGCGGGAACTAGTTTCTTCTTGCACTTCCTGCACTTCTTTCTCTTGTGCGATCTATTACTGTTGTTGGGCCGTTTCTATCTGGCTATAGGTTTGGAGTTTTCTGTGGTTGTAATTTGTTCTTTCTTATTAGTTTCGTCAACTCCTTTGTCATCCATAGACCTTTCATTTCCATTTGTATCTCCCTTAGCCATTATTAGGGCATCCTCTAACAGTTGAGAAGCTTGTTGTAGTGCTTTGGTTAATCTTTGGACCAATCTTTGTCCGTCCATAGATGGTGTAGGTATATCCTCCATTGCTGTTTATTTAAGTTCCTTCAAAATAAACTATCACACGGTCAGTCTTCTTTACTCCTTGTTAATGCCTTGTAACTTACAATATTTAGTTATTAATAAAATTTTGGACTTTGCTCATGTTTCTACCCAATCTCACCAGGTAGGTACAAAGTTCTTGACACAAGCTGAGGGTTATAATGACACTTATCCTATCATTCCAGATTGCCTAAGACTTAGGGGAAAGCCCAGGCTCGTTCGGCAGCCATTAATGTATTAAGTACCTTCGAGGGAGTAATTTAAGTTAGACATCTGAATATAACATATGTGACTACTATTCCCATAGCTCTACCCAAGCTCACGTTAGGTATGACGGATTTTGACTCGTGTGGTCTAGTTTCATTCTATATTCCTATTCCCTTGGACCCTAAAGTTCAGGCTCTGATACCAGCTGTCACGCCCCCATATTTAGCAGTGGAATAAATACTGAGGTGTGTGAACGATACAAATAGACGTATCACAGTTGAGTAACGCAGAGTCACAATTAAACATAACAACACATTTGAGACCATAATATTGTCATCCAAAGTACTCTTTATTCCATTTCAATTCACTAGTTACAAACCTTACATCAATCGAGCCAATCAAAGGGCCCATTATTCAAATAAAAATGTTTCACTATTACATCGACTACTCAAATAACTATTCCTAGACTATCAACTTCTTATGTGGCGGGTGCTCATCACTCTTGCCTTGCCCCATCAGACTCCTCTGCTTCCTCATCACTACCTGAAAATGACAGGGTGATAGGGTGAGCGAACTAGCTCAGTAGGATTTACATCTCAATATTGTGCGGGCACTAATATATATGATTAACATTTTTAAATAGGCAAGATATGCATATGAACATGATGACAATGCATGCTTTTCTAACAAGTTGAATAGCAGAATAGAACGGATGTCATATCAAATCAAATATCGAGTTGCATATACAATGTATAGGTAATTCAAGAGTAGAATCATATCAAAAGGAATTGGCCATATTCATACAGATATCATGTATTCACATGAACAGACGTATCATATCAAATCTTATCATATCAATATAAGGCACATTCACACAAATTTTGTGTATTCGTTGTGCTATGCTAAGCCCCGAAGTCCATACTCCCATGGTTAATAAGTACGTTGGGGTGCTCTTCCCCAGTGTTGGATCGAAATGGCACACTAGATGTCCTAGAGAGGGGTGAATAGGACTTCTTGGCTTAAAAAAATTTTCTTCTGAAATGCACAACACTAAATAGATTCGTTAGTACTTAGCGTGTTGTGTGTGATTCAAGTGTGAACTAGGCAGAAACAATCACACAAATATGCACAAGAATTTATCTAGGTTCGGCCCTTTCAACTAGGAAGTCCTACGTCCAGTCCTCAAGTCAACCACTTGAGATTTCCACTATTTGCCAATAAATTGGAATTCTCTCACCCTTGAGAGGAATTACAAACCCACTTGCTCCCAAGCAAGTCTTCCCTAAACAGGGGTACAAAACTGCCTTCACAAGGCCTTCCCTTCGCAGAGGGGAAAAATGCATGAACAGTCTTCTGCACAAAATACACAAGAGAGTAAAAAGACTTGTGTGTTTGCCTCAGGACTGAGAACAAACATAGACTTCAGAAGGATTTAACTAACCAGAGATGAGACTCAAATCCTATCTGAAAAACAAGGGTGGACTTAGAGAAAATAAGCAATTAAAATTGCCACCCTACACAAGACTTCTTGGAGAGCTTTAGAGAGAGAGTTTTCTGAAGAGGGAAGCTCTCAGACTTGGCTTGCAGGAAATTTGAAGTGTGTAGCTCACAGAATTTTCAAAAGCCCTATGTATCTCTGTGTCTTCTTCTTTTCAAACTTGAACTTCTTTTATACACTTCAGAAAATAGCCGTTTGGAAGATAGCCGTTGGAATTTGTGGCCGTTTGCAATCTGACCATTTTGAAGAGAACTCTAGGATCCTTTAGATCTTGATGAGCTTATTATCCAAGAGTTTTTCAATTTTGCTTCCTTCCAAGGTCTTCAAAAGAGGTGCAGTCTTCACAGCTAGAAGATTAGCTCTTTCTTTCTAGGAGTGGACTGTGAAGGAGACATGCTAGAAACGTGCTCCAATAAATGACTACAACAAAGACAAGATAAAAATAAAAGCAACTCCATACCTTTGAGGTAGGTAAGTCAGATAAGTACAGACAAAAGGTATGGAAAACTCGTATGCACAAGCTTTCAGATAAAAAGAATAGACAGGCAGATATGCTGAAAAGGTAAAGCATGGGTCTTGTCAGTGGTAGGTGAGTCTTGTCAGATGCCATGCACCTGAGAATACATAAATGCACTGTATCTATTGTATCCAGGAAAATCCGGAACAAAGACATGAAGAACAACTCAAAGATTAGTTAAAATATTTCAAAAATAACATGCACAGGATTTAGATTAATATAATATGACTTGTCTTGTCAGAGAAAATAATAAAATAATAATATTTTTGATGAACTAATAAGAAATTAAAAGTTCATTGGAAATGTTGTAAGAAATGATTAGGAGATAATCTTACATTAAGTGTTTAAGCTTCAAAAGATGAGAAAAGTATTAAGCACAGAACTGACAGAGAAGTCAAATTCATAAGAACATGCAATTCGACTGTAGAAGTTGAAGAATGATTCAACTTTACAAAAAGATAGTAATTCGACTGTAGGAGTCGAAGTTACAAACAAAGTAATTTAACTGCAGAAGAAGATTACAATTCGACTGTAGAAGTCGGGGTGGAAATAGAATGATTCGACTTCTGAGGTAATAAGACAATTCGACTTTAGCAGTCGGATACTATGGAGATTGATTTCTAAAACATTCGACTATAAGAGTCGAAGTGAACAGTTGAATCTTGTAGTTAGGATTTATGAAGCATTCGACTGTATGAGTCGAAGTGAACAGTCGAATCATGTATAGCTGTATGGACTTAGAAAAATTTCAGGATGGTTTTGACTTCGATTCTTAGGGAGTCGGAGTCAACAGTCGGAGTCTGAAGTCGGATACAGTATGATGTATTGAGAGTCTATGGGCTTAGAAAATTTTTGGCAATGAAGTTTATCACACAGTTGTATGCATATATATTTTGATATACATTTATTTTGTAGGTAGTCTATTTAAAGATTTTGTTATAGCAAAACATGATATATACTATATCTTTAAAATCTTAGATTTTCTTAGGGGTAGTTGCTCAACAATTCTCCCCCTTTTTGTTAATGATAAAAACTTTAAAATAGACAGTAAAAAATGAAAATTTTTGAGATTTAGATGATATTCTAGTTTCTTAGCTTACCTCTTTCTCCCCCTTTGTGGCATTAAACAGAAAGGGTAACAAACCACAAGGAAAACATGAAATAAGCAGGGAAGAAAGATCATAGTTGCATTCTGATACTGAAAAATAAATATAGAGCATAGTGTTTAAGACCTAGATAAGGAGCTAGGTAAGTACAAAAATCTGGGAATTTGAGCAAAATATGATTTGAGAAGGTCCCAGAGCTTTGTCTCATTTTCACAAAAGAAATTATCAAACAAGGAGGAGTCAATGTTGTAGGAGGGATTAGTAGTAGGCAGTTTCCTATGAGATTTGATGTGACGTCTACAGAACCAGGAAACCCTATTGTGGTACTTATCCCTGGACAAATGAAACCTGAGGGAAACAAATTTTCTGGAGGTTGCAAGGAGAAGAAACTCATGGACAGTGATGTTCCAGTGCAGGCCTCGATCCACAGCTGCATCTTTGGCTTGATAATACACTAAGTACCTTTGTGCCCACTTATGACCAATGTTCTTCCTCAGATCCTTAAGACTCTTGGACTGGAATTCATAAAGAGAGAGCTTCATCTTTTCACACTTAGAGTGGTAAGAGGGATAAGCAGCTGCCCACTGATCTACATTGAGTCTCTCAGATTCAGCAAAACATAACTGGAAATCCAACAGATGATGGGGGTTCTTAGAGATTTGGAGGAACACAAATCTTTGGAAAGACAATTTGAGCTTGTATTTAATTTTGAACCTTGTGGCAATGCGGATGAATCTGTTGAACACGACTTCAGCAAAATCCCTTCTGAAGGCAACTGCTCCTATTAGGGCTGTAAATGGGTCGGGTTCGGAACCGGAAACACAGATTCTGATTCCGATAACCGGAATATGGTTCCCATTCCGATTCCGATAAAATCGGAATGGTTAATTCCGATTCCGTTCCAATTCCGATAACATTACCGGAACCGAAATTCTGATAAGCTAAGGTGTTTACCATATTTTTACCTTTTGAGTTTATGCTAATTTATTGGAATAACTGATACCGATTCTGATTCCGATTATTTTTCAATTCCGATTCTTATAGCTTATCGGAATATCCGATACCGATTCCGATAAGCTACCAGTATCATTTTCTGATTTTGAAACTGATAATTTTTATCGAAATCGGGTCGAAATATTAGAATATCGGGTTCCGTTTACACCCCTAGCTCCTATAAAGGATGGATGCAGTCCAGAGGGTAAGGCCACAGTCATGGAGGGAATGATTTCTCTTTGGCCTCTTAGAAGATCGTCCCATTGGCCTTTAGAAAGATCAGGCAATCTCAATCTGAATCTGTCGAAATTGAATGACTTCATTCGGTGTACTTGGCTTGAGAGTCCTGGAGAAAACCTCTAAAAATATCATGAAACCTTAAGGATAAGTGATGCTGGATAGTCAAAAATTGGTTTCTAGATTGGGTTTGTTGATATCTGGCTACTTCAGATCATAGAGATCAAGGAGCTCCTTGGAGTCAGGCTATGACTTTTCTGAGAGATAATTGAAGTTCCTCAACTAAAATTTGTGTAGTTCTGAGAAGAAGGAAGCCAATGTTCGAAGGTGAACCCTGGCATCTCATGAACTTCAAGGAAAGCACGAATAGATAGATATTCTCTGAACAAATTCATGTGATGTTCAGAGTGTTGATGAAAGTATACCAAAAGGGTAAGGAGTTTGGAAGGATGTCTCCAAGATTGGGTCCACTAGATGAGGAAAGCTGAATACTGGGAAGTATTTCAGC